>OZ007570.1:27278303-27623303 GCA_963931925.1 Onchidella celtica
GGTGCAGGCATGTTGGAACTTTTCGGGGGAAAAATTCCTGTCCCTGATTCTATGGTAGGTAGGATTGAGTACCTAGACTTCTCAGATAAGGAAGAAAAACGAAAAAAAACAACAACTCTGAGGACCCGTGAGCACGCTGCGCACGTTAAAGATACCTTGGCAGTTGGAAATCGAGAAGAGAAGGCCTAACAAGGCCGCTTGTCCGGGCAAAGTTCTAGAAAAATCTAATCCCTACCGCAAAAACACACAAAAACAAGAAGAAGAAAAGTAAGGTGTAAATGCCAAGAACAGCGAAGGTCTTAAAAGAAAAGCTAAAACACGTCGGTCCCAGCTTTGGAAACTCTTCTAGCTGAGCATTATACGGGATGTATCCATTGTGAACTGTATTAGTTTTTAAAGGAATTTAGGTAAAGATAATATTTTCTGTGTTCTGTGGTTGTCCCAGAGTTTTCGGCGTACGTTTTGCAACTCGCTCTAAATTTATTAGTTTTATGTCGGTGAATTCTTGAAAGATCGTAAGAACGTTTTGTCATAGTTGTTGCAGCCGATGCCACGACAGTTCTGTCCATGCTTTTAATAAATCCTTGGAAATTTGCTGTCCCAGCAAGCGGCAAGGATCGGCTTTAAGCTGAGACTGTCTCATTTTTTTTATTTTTTATTTCTCATCTAATTCCTTCACCGCCGTCTACAATTACGTCTAAACAGCTCCTCATTACCATCAACATTCCACCCTCGAGCTGCAGGTTCATATTTCAAACTGCAAAAAGTCACACGTTGAAGCCAAATCCTGTGAAAATGAAACTGAAAGGATTCTGCACTCGAAATCCAATGCGCCGGCCTTATTAATTTTTCTGAAAAAAAAAAAATACCGTGACATTAGTCAAAATATGGCAAAAAGAAAAACGTTGTTTGTTGCAAAACCTCACTCAAGAAATAATACAGAAAAAATGCAACAAAAAGCAAAGAGATGGATCTAGACAAATCAAGCTTTCAGTCTACTGACTTTTTCCGGAAAAAAAAACGGAACGAATAAATATTTAATTTTGCCACATTTTGACTTGGCTTGAAGCCTTGCTACCGCCCCACGAATTTTCTGCGTTGTGTTTTTTAATACTCCGTGATATTAGCACATTTCAACAGTGTCCCAGCTTTTCGCAGTTTTGCCCTTCCTACGCCAAGTGTTTCTTAGTAACGTGATCATTTGGCACAGTTACAGCATCCACACTGTTTCGTTACTAATGATAACTTTCTGACCAGTGGGAATGTTTTCAGAGACGAAATTAAGTTCTTGATAGCTCCATTTACTTTTCTTTTTCTCATCTATGATATTTTTTATTGTGAATCAGTCAGAGGTTTGGGCTGCGCCAAAACAACTCAGAATTTGAGACCAGTTTGGAGGAAAGTTGCGTTAAATATTCTTTCAATAACACTGTTCGGGCTGGCTCTGTATGAGCAAACGCAAGCGCAAATTAACACTAAATCGTGACTCGTTCCATGAAGGTCAATTTATTTAGAAAGCTTAAGGGAAAAAAATGGGGCAAGTTTAACTGGATTTCCGTATACCTGGACGTGAAAACCCCATTTCCGTCTTCTCAAAAAAGCAGGGCGATTATTGGTTGGTTTTCGGCATTGGATAGCTAGAGCTTTATCCCAGGTCGTTCCTGAATCTGACCACATTTGACATCCCAGCCATCGAGACAATCTCACTTCCTGCTGCCTGCGCTGCATGACCGCACAGCACAAAAAGCACACTAACTAGGGAAATAAATGAGATGATCAGCATGTCTGCCTCACATTCACTCCCCGTCCATACATTTCCTGCTTATTTTTGGTTGTTGTTGTTTTTTTTTTCTTTTGTTCACAGGTCCATTGTCTCATTCTCTTTTCAATCCGTCTCAGCTTAGCTTATTTTCTCATGACATGCGGACGTCAATCTTCCTACTGTTATTCCTCCTCTGTCTGTCTGTTTATCTATAAAGACAAGGTGGTCTGGAAGCAAGGTGCTCGCCGCTCATGCCAAGGGTACCGGGTTCAAAACCCGCCAGGCATGTTGGAAGTTCGGGATTTTTCTCATATTTTCGTGTCCCTGATCCTATTGGGTGTGTGTGTGTGGGAGGGGGGGGGTAGGATCGAGTACCTAGTTTTCTCGGATAAGGACGAAAAATTCGGAGGGCCTGTGTGCACATTGCGCACGTTAAAGATACCTTGGCAGTTGGAAATCGAAAAGAGCAGGCCGAACAGGCCGCTACCCGGGCAAAAATCAAATAAAATTCACCCACTCCCTCCCCCTCCCCCTTCTCCCACCCACACCCACCGGCAAAAAAAAAATAAAATAACCGCCGACCGGCTGCACCGTGGCGACGATGTGCCTGCTCCAGTTGTAACTGGGTGCAATGACACAAAGGCAAATTTCCCAAATGGGATTAAAGTAGTATACAAATACAAATACAAAAAATACAAATACAATCTGTTTCTACGTGGTTTGGACAGTCTTCCAATAGTGTGTCATCTCGTGGTCATGTTCTGCTGTTGTTGATGTTGTTGTTGCTCCCCTTTCTCAACAATGTGTCTAATAAAAGTTTTCTCTCCGCTTCCTCGTCAACTCCTAATATCTAAGTAATTACATTTGAGTGTGAGGCACGCACTGTGTAACTGTGTGTGTGTTGGGGAAGGAACGGGGGGGGGGGTGTGGGGGTGGTAGGAGCCTTGAAGGCGGAAAGAAGTGTATCTGTGTGGGGGGGGGGTGGTGGTGTAGCTAGTAGAAGTAATAAAAGAGGAAAGAAGATGTGGGAGAGGGTGGGGCTAGGAGAAGCCATATCTAACCAAGGTGGAAAAGAATAAAAAGAGAGGACAAAAGGGTGGGGGATGGGGGGGGGGGTAGGAGTTTAAAAAAAAAAATCACCAGCTTACGAGAGAATTAATCAGAGGATGATGCTTGGCGATGCTGAAGACTGTCTTGGGAATCTCAGGGTTAAAACAGGATTTTTGATGATGTTCAATGGTTGTTGCAGCCGTGATAAATGTGAATTTAGTAGTTGTTAATGGTACCGACGTGATGTGTACAATGTGGCTCATGTGTTGCAGGGAGTGGCATTCGGGGGTGGTGGGGGGGGGGGGGCGGGAAGCACGAGTTCAATAAAATAAATGATTCAAGGGCTGAGAGGGGATGGGTTGTTAAGTCTGGATTTGGGGTAGTCTTTGGTCAGTATGTCAAGACACTGAAGTTGGTTGTTTTTTTTTGTGTGTGTGTGTTGTTGTTGTTGTTGTTGTCGTCGTCATCACTGGATAGCTGATAAATAAATGGGGATGATGATGATGGCGGGAATGTAATGAGAGATGGTCTCTCGGGTACGTTAGGGTCAGATACTAAACGAGACTAACTGAGAAAATTCTAAATATGGCGAAAAGAAAAAGCTGTATGTACCAAAAACATCGCGAAAAAAAAATAAAATTGAAAAAAAATAAAAAAAAAAATTTAAAAAAAAGAATTACAGTAAAATGCGAAGAAAAAGGAAAGACAAACCAACCTTTCGGTACATTAATCTTTTTCAAGAAAAAAACAACTATATTCAACAGGACAGAAAGCTAAACAATATAATATACAAAAGAGATCAAACATAAAAAAATCGTGGAACGTTTAATCAATACGCCTACTTGACGTAGTGTTAATGATGGTGATGGTCGTGCTAGAGCTAATAAGCAAACGTATTTGGTGTCTCCGTCTGAGTGTGTGCGATATGTGTGGGTGGAAAGGGAGAGAAAGAGAGAGAGAGAGAGAGAGACAGAGACAGAGAGAAGGAGAGAGAAAGACAGAGTCAAAAGAGAGAGAGACACAGAGGGAGACTGAGAAAGACAAAGAGAGAGATGAGTGGAAGGGAGGGGGAGAGAGAGGGAGATGATTGAAAGTAAGCGAGAGAGACACAGAGAGAGAGGGAGAGAGAGAGAGATGATTGAAAGTAAGCGAGAGAGACACAGAGAGAGAGAGGGAGAGAGAGAGATGATTGAAAGTAAGCCAGGGAGACAGAGAGAGAGAGAGAGATGATTGAAAGTAAGCCAGGGAGACAGAGAGAGAGAGAGAGAGAGAGATGATTGAAAGTAAGCGAGAGAGACACAGAGAGAGAAGGAGAGAGAGAGAGATGATTGAAAGTAAGCCAGGGAGACAGAGAGAGAGAGAGAGAGAGATGATTGAAAGTAAGCCAGGGAGACAGAGAGAGAGAGAGAGAGAGATGATTGAAAGTAAGCCAGGGAGACAGAGAGAGAGAGACAGAGAGAGAGACGAGTGAAAGGGATTGTGTGTGACTTAGTGACATTGGAGAGTACAAATCACAGGTAATTCAGTTACCCGTGAACATCATTCTGTGTATGGAGAAGGGAATTTTTACGTGATGAGGTACCATGAACATTAATTTTGCAATTCTGAATTCCTCCTTAAACAGTCCTCAAAAGTATTGTACTGTCACACAGCGACATTTCTCCGCTTATGTCAACTTTTTTGCTTGCCCGGTTGGATGCATTTGCTGGACTTGTTTGTTTGTAGGACTGTTTTGTTGATTATGAAGAGGGTGAAAATCCGAGTGAGGCATGATGAACCTTGTCTGCACACAGAATAAGATCATAAATCGCTATTTACTTGGCAAATTGAGGTCATTGACATCCCTGGTCGTGCCCAATATGTTCCACAAGCTAAACTTAATAAGGATCCTGTCGTCTCTTCTCTCGATTTACTTCCAGTCTCTTCTCTCTCTCTCTCTCTCTCTCCCGTCCCCGAGTCTCTCTCAAGCTCTGTCAGTCTGTATGTGTGCGTTTCTGTGTGTGTGACGTCCCGTCTCTGTCTGTCTATATGTCTGTCTGCCTGTATCTCTTTCATTCTTTCTCTCTCTCTCTCTCTCTCCTCTCCTCTCCTTTGTTTCCCCTCCCACTGTCTCTTAGGCTCTGTCAGTCTGTGTGCATGCGTGTGCATGTGTTCGTTTGTCTCTCTGTGTCTGTCAGTCACTCTGTCTGTCTCTTTTCATTTTCTCCCCCCCCCCCCCTCTCCCTCTCTCTCTCTCTCTCTCTCTCTCTGGCACAGTCTCCACATAGTGGTTTTACCAATTAGACTCGCCCGGCTACTGATGATGAAATGTCACGACGCACAAGGACCGTTGTGAGATCATTGACATTTTAATTATAGCCTTTCAGTGTTAACAGAGCGGGGCGGCCAACACAAGAACGATTTGTCGCCATTGCAGTGTAATCCAGGCCGTAACAAAATATCCATTAAAATGTCGATAACCAGGGGTGATAAAAACTGATATGCCAGGTCTGAGAATCTGTGCCAAGGTACACGTCGTGTGATGTCCTTACCTGAACAGTTCGCGGCCTTAGTTCATGTCTGTTCCAACTCCACTTTTTGCACAACTGAGAAATTCGACGTTCAACGTTTGCGGGTTTAGTATTACACGCTCAGGAGTTAGAATAAATCGGAACTGTGAAACAGCTTGATTAGTGCCACAACGCATTTTAAACAAGTGTCAAAGTGTGCATTTGTTATACCTCTTCTACACATCGAAAGATCTCCAGTTTTTCAGAAAATGGAGACAGAACAAACAGGAACTAATGTCGCGAGTTGTCAGGCGCCTCAGGAATAATCTTGGTATCTTCACCTGCTCGTCAAATGTTCATATCACTGCAGCTTCAATCCATGCCTTTCGTCTCCTTGCTTTAGTATTTTTTTGTGGTCATGTAACGTGTATTTGTTGTTGTTTTAGGCCTTTATTTTAGGAGGTTTCGCTGCTGTTGGCATTTACAGCTCACTTTTCTTGTTTTTATTTTTCGAATGTTAATGTTTTTGTGGTAGGTTTTTTTTTTTTTTTTTAATTTAGCCTGAGCGAGCGGTCGTGCTAGGCCTGCTCTTCTCGATTTCCAACTGCCAAGGTACCTTTAACGTGCGTAACGTGCACACGGGCCCTCCGAGTTTTTCGTCTTTAACCGAGAAGACTAGGAGCTCGATCCTACCTACCATAGGATCGAGGACAGGAATTTCCCCCTCAAATTCCAACATGCCTGCACCGACCGGGAATCGAACCCGAGACCTTCGGCATGAAAGGTGAGCACCTTGCCCCAAGGCCAACGTCTCCCCCATATAACATATTTTGCTGACTACCAAAGTCCAGTGGTTTATAGAAGGGAGTAACCATTATAATTTTACGGGCAATGCTCACGTGAGTACGTCATGACATACACAGCCTCTCTCTCATCCATTTGATACTCCTGTGTCACTCCCAGCCTCACACGAACTTCGCCCTCCCCGTCCCCCCAGGCCGCGGACAAAGTTTTAGCCTAGGAAACTCTGGGTGGTGACGACGTCCTCACCCGTAATGAGCGTGGACAGGCGATCGTGCGGCAAGGTAGTGAGGTAGGAGTGAGCAACAAGTTGTTGTTGGGTTTGTCAGCACGGATGGAAAGATGGTGGAAAGAGGAATAGAAAGAAATAATGAAGAACTGGAGGAGCAGAGAAAATGAAAACTTTAGAAACAAAGACTGGTAAGAAAATCAACATGAGGAATGTAAATTATAAATTACACACACAAAGAAGGAAAAGAGAGAGAAGGAGAGAGAGAGAGAGTCAGACAGACAGACAGACACACAAATTGGGAGAGAGAAAGAGAGGAGAGGAGAGAGAAAGAGAAAGGGGGAGAGAAAAAGTGAGGGAGGGAGAGAAAGTGAGAGAAAAGAAAAAGAGAGAGGGGGAAGAGATAGAGAGAGAGAAAGAGACCGGACGGCGGGAGAAGGACGAGATTGTGGAGTTTCCAAGGAACAAACGAGTGAATGTGAAGATAAAAAAACCCTTACAAAGGAAGTCAGATGCGCATGCATGTGCATAATTTAGAATTTGAATCAACAGGAAACCTGTAAAATGTGTTTGATTTATGCCGCAGAGCTTACGTAGGTGAGTGAATGAATGAGAAGAGGCAGAGTGAGTAATTGTGTTAATAGCCTGAAAGGTGGTCAAAATTAGGCCGAGTGTGTGTATGAGAGTGTGGATAGTAAACGGGAGGGGGGCGGGGAGAAACGAATAAATAAAAGTAATAATAAAGTAATAATTTAAAACAATGTTCTAGAATAAAGCCTTACCCTGTAACGTGGCATTAGTTCTTGTTCGTTCCAACTCCACTTTTTTCACTACTGAGAAATTTGACATGAAACATTTTCGGATTTTGGTTATTGTGATAAGGATTTTAGAATAAATCGGAACTGTGACTGTGAGACAGCTTGATAAGTGCCACAACGCATTTTAAACAAGTTTGCGCATTTGTTGTGCCTCTTATACATACCAGATGATCCACAGTTGTTGTGTGTTTTTTTTTTTTTGTTAGAAAGTGGAGATAGAACAAACAAGAAGTAAGGCTGTGATCTATACTATATATGTTTGTGGACTTGAGATTTTTCGTTGCAAAAGGCTTCTGAACCACTCAACGCTCAGACTTCAAATTTTATATGGTGCATCAGAATGGATGTAAGGGTGCACAGTTTTTAATAGAAGACTCAAATTGGTGTAGTTTTTTTTTATTGGAAATTTATTGTTTCGCCATCATTTAGATCTATTTCGAGTCATGGTTCGCCATTTTAAGGTTTCGTTATCACTTCCTGCAAACACACTAACCCGTGCGCAAATCATGCTATTGTACGGGATGCGCAGGGTGTCAACTCACAAAGGCAAAGCAGTGAGACTTATTTAAAAACAAACAAACAAAAATAAAATAAACAAATAGGAACAGGCCAGATGAAGCAGGTCCATAATAACCACCCAGAACTGCAATATTCAAACCGATTTATCCCGGGCAGGGCCGGGGACCTCAGCTAGTCAGTTAATATTTTACAAGTCATAATGTAAAATTTGTTATTTCAGTATTTAAAAGAGAGACGTGTTCAATAAGCATATGAGAGAGAAAGTATTATTGTTCAATAAATTAATAATAATAAGAAAAAAAACTAGTTACAGTTGAACATTTGATGGAGATGACCGGGAGACCGCTGATTCAAAAAAGAATATAAACAGAGCCGTTCGCTGACAGCGACAGATTGTTACATGTCGTGAGAGCCTTCAGTCATACTCAACTTTCTTTTATGTTTTTATAGCATTTGTCAGGTGGTGAAGCAAAATCTGGGGCAGGGCAACACGTGAATGGATGGATGGATGTGACCAGTGAATGGATTACTGGAATCAATTTTGTACGTTGCGATACAAAACTCGTGTATCCCACATTATATTAGAATGTTGGTTGCGGGAATGTTGATTATATCAGCCTGCTCTTTGTTGTGATCTCACGCGAATGATACAGACTGTGGCAGAGATTATGAAGAATTATAGAAACAAGCCAGGTTTACCTTGGTAAAGTGGCGATTGGTTTCATTTTTTTTATGGAAGCAATTGCTAGGGAAACGGAAGTGTAATCTGAGAAGTGCGAATTCCCACCACCAGCGAAGCGCAGATTCCTGCTATCAGCCGGAGTTTAGAGCAAAGCTGTTGAGTGGTCGTGCAGGTTCTAATTATTATTTCATTTATCATATTATTCAAGAAATAAACAAGAGAGTGAAAGAAGGGCAATTTACGCATCCGTTCCTGGCGACTGTTTCCATAGAAAATGAAGATTATTGAAGGGAGTTTTAAAAAAAAAATCAAGGGAGTAAACAAAGAATAAGAATCCTCAATAAGAGACACAAGCTTAGGAAGAAAATTTATATCGATATATTATAGGGATTAATGGGAGCATTAAACTTGTTAAGAATTATGGTGTCGGAGATTGAAAGAGATGAATGAAAGAGGGTGAGTTATGCCCACGAGGATATAAATGTGAAGAGGCTGAAGGATTGAGAGAGGGAAAAAGAGTGACAGAGCGAGTGAGCGTCAGTCCTCATTCACGTGATGCGGGGCCAGCGACTAGCGATGATGACAGAACAAAAGCATCCACCCGGCTAGCGGCATCCGCGGGCGTGACGATGGTGGTGGTGGCGGTGGTTGTAGGGTGGTAGAGGTAGGTGATGATGGCGGCGGTGGAAGATGACGCGGGGTTGTTTTGTGTCGCCTTGTAGTGTGCTTTGCTCGTCAACAAACGCGCAACCAAAGCCCGTGCGTTCGTTTGCGTAGAATGGAATGACCTGTTTTGATTCACATAACGGGCTTAGCACGGCCGCCATATAGATAGTGAGAGGAAATGGAAGAGAACCGAGGACCCGGCGCAAAGTGATGACGTAATAGCAGCATTTTCCAGCAGCAGTTTTATCGATAACTTGGCCTGTTTCTGTTTTGCTTACAGAAAAGTCTGGAACGAAATATGGATGAAACATATTGACACCTGATGCTTCATTCTCGTGCATTGAACTTTTTCAGTTCTTTTCGTATCTTTGGATGCCGCGTGTATTCACAGGTGGATAATTTGTATGTCAGAGTTTCTGAAAGGTAAGTTCATTAGGTCGATTTAGCAAAGAATTATGCTGTTGATGAGGATTGATGGTCATGGATACGTGTGCTTAACAGAAATTGATACACTGGCTTGTCACAGGAATTGATATTGTTTAGTCTAGTCTAAAGTATAGCGCGATGTTGTGCTTTGTCAGTTTAAAACGACACTGAGATGTTTCACGAGCTCAGGAGAATCTGTAAGACTATTAAAGAAAAAAATCAATTATATTTTAAATACGGGCTGTGATGAGTAATAATTTTATGGCAGTGGAAGTTCTTGTAATAAAATTATGAAGTTCTACAGTAATCAGTGCTGGCACAGCTATGCATGTTTCTGGGCTCAGGAACTAGCACTGAAAAGCAGTAGCTGAGCATGAAAATTAAATTCTCTACGACTTGAATACTTTTACTCTCTTGTCTCATGTGCGCTCTTTGCCTTCGAGTGGGTTACAATAACGCGCTAAGATGAGCTTAAGTTAGCGTTACATTCTTCACTCCGAGCGGTAATGAGAAGTGAAATCTGTTGTTACTCTTAAATGGTCCCTGGTGACACCATTCCTCTGTGGATTGGAGCGGGGATGGGGAGGGGATGTCTGAGGATGTAGTGCTGATTTCTGTTATTATATGTGTAGTGAATGGAAACCGTGCAACCCGACCGAACTGCTAAAATAATGCAAGTTGTTGTCGGTGAGTTTTGTAACGTACCGTAGTCATATCCCATGTGGTTGTTACCTAAAATTCCCAATGCATAAATACTTGTTAACTTAGCAGTTTAACCGGGCGCAGTTGTAATTTTGATGTTTCTGTCATGAAATTAACCGGCATCTTATTTATCATTGTCTTTGTCGTGCCATTTCATAAAATAGTCAGAATCACAGTTGTACACACACCTTTCTTTTATGTCTGAGAACCACAATGTCGACCACATGAATAATATAAAAGTACCTTTGCGTACAAGTCGTGAACACAGTCATTCATACTCATGTGTTTCTGTATCAAATCAACCAAAAGTTTTGATGTTAGATATTTTAAATTTAGCTTGATAGGGTGCCGAATTCCCGTTCAACATTAGAGTAAAACTGCGGTATCAATACGGTAGCCTGAAAAATGAGTTCACAATTGGATCGCTAATTAGCGGAATGTCAAACCATAATATGCACTTTAAAATGTTAGACCAGAGGCAAGTTTTGCGTGTAGAATATTTGTTGTTAAGCTTGGGCTGTTGTACGAAGAGCTACAGGTATGCAGATGATATCAAATTTTACCACCATTGCAACTATCTTGCCGTGAGATTATCTCAAAAAACAATAATAATAATAATTTTATTAATTCATAGTTAAGACCACGGTGAATGTGTGAAACATTTTGTCATAGACCGACCTGGGAGTGAATAACTATTTGTCACAGTGGAATAGACTGTAACAGCTACAGATAATGCGATAGTTACATGTAGACTGTAATAAAGGGGGGGGGGATCGTTCTTCCATGTTCGTTCTCTAATTTGATGCAGCGCTTATTAGTAGTTTTATATATCTATTCCCACAGGCAGACATGCCTTGTTGATAAAAGGGGCCATTCATCTAGCCAAACAAAAAACAATGTTTTATGTATATTTTATAATGAAAAACACACCGATCCGCCCAGTGTAACATCAGGAGATCAATAAAACTGTCAGATTGCTGCTAAACTGACGAAGAACAAATTGTACATACGCTTTTTAAAAGTTTGACTGAAGCCAGTTCTTGCGTAACCTATATGATATATTATGTTTATTTGGATCGTTTTCTTATTGAACTCTGATGGATGGTCTCATCTGTTGAGTATCAAACTTCCAGGGTAAGATCCTTGGGTGTGGATCGTTCCAAGTCTCTGGGTAGCTGAGGCTGTGGCTGGTAACATTTTCTTTGGCTCTTCTCACAATAGAAAGTGTCCTTTAACATCTAAACACAAAGTTATTTGCAAGTTTGGCGTCTCTCCATCAACTGAACCCCGTGACCACATTAAGATCTATTGAAAATTTTCCAGACTATTAATTGTTGGAACCACAGTGGGTTCGCGTCAGTTTAAGATCCAGCAGATTATTCATTTGGCCCGGACCTTGATAAAATTAATGTCACAACATCCACAGTATCAACATAACTATTTTGGTAGATATACATCGACAACCCTCAGCTTCATAAACAAAGTCCCATTTCTTGTCAACATCAGAGGAAATCCAACTATTGTTCGTGAGGCTCAGTGTTTCACATTGTTTTACAGTAACATTCAACTGGATTGCTTGATTCGAATGTCACTTTCGTCAAATCATCGTGTTTTTTTTTTTTTTTTTGTTTTCTTTTTTATACATATCTCTTCAACATTGTAAGACTATCAGAGCAGAGGCTTGGGCTCCCGACAGACCGCACACCAGTGAGTAATTTTAAAAAGACCTAAGAAAGCAATTGTGTCGGACTCTGCCCGAGCTGGACTTCAACTTACTGTCTTTCGCAACTAGGTCAAACGCTCTTACCACTGGACGTCAACATTCTGACGACGCACCAAAATTGCTCTCAAGTACAATAGGGCAGTAGCTCTAATCTGCCCTGGACAAGAATGTGACAATCGACTCAACCAGTAGGACAAATGCAATTTTGATCAGTATATCCAGATAGATTCAATAGAGCTCACCTATCCCAAAACGCTTGGGAGCAGTACATCTTCTGGAAATTTAAGCTGAGTAAGCTGATGTATATTCATTTTTTCTCTTGTGTATGTGTGTGTGTGTGTGTTTTGATGCTTCTCAAGATGTTTCTTTGCTCAAATTATCAATATACATAGAGTAAAAAAAAAAAAAATCACAATCTTGACTACTTGCGGAACGCAACCAATGCTGTACAACATCAGACAAATTGATTTTCAAGTCTTCCAAATATCTTCTAGTCTTTGCAAACATTGATTTTGTCGAAAGAAACCCCATCCTTGCTTTATTGACCTGTGACCGGCTTTTACACGTTGTTCTTCACCATTCGGCGATTAGAAACTAAGGGCAGAAGACCCTTTCATTTTGCCAAACCAGTACAAAGTGATTGGTAAGACCTGATGTATTGTCTGTCAGCCGAGACACTGATCTCGGGCTTTTGTCGGAGTATTTGTATGGATTTGAACTGAGGTTGGTTGTGGGGTTTTTTTTTGGGGGGGGGGGGGCATGCATATTTCATGATATGCAACTTTGCAGTCTTATCACTTATCATCTTCATATCCCCCCCCCCCACACACACACACACGCGCGCGCGCTTTCAAACCAATGTGTTCACCATCTGATTTGTGAGATTTCATTAAAAAGTCTCCCCCCCCCCCCCCCCCCCAAAGCAGCCCAGTTTGTTTCAGTAACAGAACGCAAGACCGTTTAGGGCCAGAACGTCATTAACAGTTAGCCTTTATGATGATAGTCCGCTACTGTCTTGTAAACTTTTCTGTACCATTATTATTTCGTTTAGGCAGGAATGAGTCATTGCCGCGGAAAGGTCAACAGGAGAGTTTATACCTTTACCTTTTGCTTTTTACACGTCAACAAGTCCGCAGATATAATTATATCGAGGTGTTTGGGGGCTTTCTGTAAAGTATGTAAGATTGGAAGAGAAGGAGGTTGTTCCTGGGGACGGGGTGGGGGGTGGGGGGGGGGTGGGGGTTATTCCCCAGCAAATGAAAAGCATACATAATGGGAGTGAGTAGGTAGGAGAGGAGGTTTTTGGGAGGGTATGTGAACGCAAGTTTTTCAGTTGCAATAATGAAGTGGAGACAGCTGGTGCAGCGTTCAGCAATCCAACGCCCCCACGACGCTGGGAAGGGTTAAGGGACTCATCATCATCATCATCAATGAATTGCATGTTCAAGTTTATTGTAGGCATGGCAGCCAATTGAAAATACACAGAAGAATCGTGCATGCAAACAGTCTTTGAAAAACATTTTTTAAAAAAACGCGTGGTTTTATTTACTTTTTTTTTTTTGTCAGTTGTTAGAAATACCCAAAAAAAAAAATGTTATCATATTTGTTATGAAAAACAGTTAAACAGTGCAGGTAAAATTGCTATTTAACGTTTTGGAATATCACGGTCTTGTCATGGAGATTCACCCGGTTAGTGATCGCACACTGGTACAAGTGGGGACAGGCTAGGAGGTGCGAGGGCTGGAGCCCAAGCACATGAAACGCGTACATGGGGGAAAAGGGGGTTAAAAAAAAACCTCCAAAATTGAGAGTTCGCACTTTATGGATGGCCCCTAACGGTAAACTGACAAGTAAATTTTTAAAATATTAGTTTTTGTTGTTGTTGTGACTGTTGTTTTTTTTTTGGCAATAATTGTTGCATTCTTATATATATGGCATTTCTGAAGGGAAAATTCAGTAAAAGAGCATGCTCGTGGGCGTTGGCACTCGTCCTGTTATTAAGACTGAATTTAAATAATGAAATTTGAAATCAGCATGAAATCTTATCTTCATTTAGCGTCGATTTACATTGATGGCAGACTTTTTGTCGCTAACTGGAAATGTGGTGAGAGGTGGATTGCTGGGAACAGCAGACTTCAAAAGAAAGATGATACAGTCTTACTCCCTGTTGCTTCGGCCTCCTTGTAGATAACTGGAGAAATTTTCCTCCTTCTGTTTTTTCTGTTTTATAAAATTCTCTCTCAAGTTATGAACGTTTGGCAAATTTTCTCAATTTATATTCATGGAAACGTCTGTCGCTATTACCAGTTTGCAATTTGATATATATATTTTGAGATATTTCATCAGTTGTACATCATACATCAATCTCTGTTAAGAAATCACATCTGTCTGCCCTGCTGTATGTGAAAGACGTTCTTAAAAGGCACAATTTAGGTAGCATGCCAGATTTACGGTCGGAATTCATTAGTGGGTTTTTTTTTTTTTTTTTGTTGTAAGTTGCACTTTCTGCTTAACCGACCACCAAAATGACTCGTCAAATACCGGCAGAAAGATTTCACTAACGAAGTAAATTTTATACCAAATGTACCCGTGGATAATTGGTAAAAAAAAATCTATCTATCTATCTATCTATCTATCTATCTATCTATCTATCTATCTATCTATCTATCTACCTATCTATCTATCTATCTATCTATCTATCTATCTATCTATCTATCTATCTATCTATCTATCTATCTATCTATCTATCTATCTATCTATCTATCTATCTATCTGTCTGTCTGTCTAACTGTCTGTCTGTCAGTCTGTCTATCTGTCTGTCCCCTATCTATCTATCTATCTATCTATCTATCTATCTATCTATCTATCTATCTATCTATCTATCTATCTATCTATCTAGCTAGCTAGCTAGCTACCTATCAAATGCCTGAAGTTTGTTGAAATCTCAGCAGCTGATTCAGCGGGCGACATTCGAATGTCAAAACAGCCGCGGCAAAGGCCAGTGTTTCCAAAGGCTTTCTGTCAACTGTAGAATCGGCCCCAGAAATACAAAATTAAAAAAAAAACAAACATACCAATCGCTATTGCTCTAAAAAAATAATGGGTATAATTACAATAATTATGTAATACATATTTTTTCTTGACAGCGTGGATTTATGTATAACATTTTTTTTTGTAGACAGCTGAAACTGTAGCCTTATTTTTTTTTTCTCATTCTCCGGCCACATAAACTCACGTTCTTGTAGGTTTTAAAACTCAATTACATGACTCGGGTTTCAAATGTCGAATCGATACTGGAAATGCAAAACAAACTTGATGTATGTAGGGCAGACTCAAAAGTAAAATGTAAATATTATATAACTATCCGTTTGCAGTTATAAAACCAGCAAAAATAAAAACGCTGACACATCTCTAGAGATATGTGTTTTGCTGGGCTGGGCAGCTCGATTCAGAATTCGAATGGTGGTGTACGGAGTCAGATCTCCTGTGCGTCTGTTTCGACTCAGTGAGCGAAGTCTCTCTGTCCGCCAGCTATCGTAAGACAGTTTTCACGCGTCCCAATCAGTGAGTCAGGCTAGTTTCAATCTCACTAGTGCGCGAGGTCTCTGTCCGCCAACCAACGCAAGACACTTTTCACGCGTCCGAATTAATATGTCAGGCTAGTTTCAATCTCACTAGTGCTCCAGGTCTTTTTTAACTGTATAGTTCACATTTCACACCGAAAAACCGAAACCCGAGGCAAAAACATACTTGACTCGGTGCCCCCTCAGCTGTTAGAACTGTTCTTTCTCGTGCCATGCACAGGCATTTTATCTATATCACCAAAAATTCAGCTCTAAACACGTCTGGCAGTGCTCGGTCGCTATTTTGAGTAAAAGTAGATTTAATAATTTGAAGAAGCACAAATTCAGTGACTGCCAGGTCACAAGATCATAGCCGAAACACAGTGGACCGGGATGACTCAATTCGTCATATTCCATCCGTATCATTGATGTAAACAATGCAACAATTCGCAGAACACCCCTTCAATTGAACTAAAAAGACTGTTTGCTGAATATTTATACGCGCGCCATTTGCGGACATATAGTGGAAGAAGGACTGGTTGGTCTCGGTATTCTGTGTCTCGGATCATGGTCTCAATGTGTAATTTGTATTATTATTATTATGTTTGTAAAATACGTCTCTTTGCACGTTTTGGGAGAAATTATTGACAAATAATAATGTGGTGGTTTAATGTAATTGATTCTCATTGTTATTAAATACCTGGTGCCCGTGGACAAAGTGGGAAAGTGTAACAAATAAGGAGAATCATTTCACAGCGTTACACCAGAGATACAGGATATCGAGACGGTCCAATTCGCCAAATTCCGTTCGTCGACTTGCTTGCGTATCATCCATGTCAACAATGCAACAATTCGCACCATATCCCTTCATAATTGAACGAAAAAGACTAGAACCACAGAGTTCTGTGAGTAGCACTTACCGCGTTTAGAGGCGCCCACAGACTAATAAAATACCCAGACTGGATGATCCCATTGTGTGACGTCACAAAACAGCGAAAGGTCATGAACCATTCGCCATTGTAGGTTTACGGCAGCGACCGACGCTTCAGCATAGCTACAATTTTGAATGATACCATTTTGACGCGCCTACTGAACGCGGAAGTTTGGTTCCGCACCAAGAAATTCATACATGTACAACCAATCTTGACAAATAAAAAGAAATTTCTACTGCAGATAGAACTAGAATCGGAATTTCCCGAACGGCGGCCATGTTGGTTATACAGTCGCCGCTCGGGAAATTCCGTAAAAAACGACACACCCCGAAGCTCGTGTTTCCAGTCTGGTTAATTTATTAGACTGTGGAGGCGCCCAAGTTGTGGACATTAATGAAAGAAGGAATGGTCCGTCTCGCTTTCTGTGTATCGGGTTACATGACGTTCTTTTCACATAAAACAAAAATAGAATTTTGAGAAGCGCAATTAGAGTGACGTCAGCGATTGTTATCAGAGAGTATGTACTTATAGAGAGGGGCATGACGTCACAGGGTGTTTTTGTTTTGTTCATCCGCCAAACAACATGGCGGGTGGATCGGCTGACGAGTGTAACTTCGATATAAAAAAAAAGCGTTTAAAATGCCTGCTGGTTGCATTGCAGTTGATTATGACAGGGGTGGAAAGGGTGGATCCAAGCTGGTCAAATTCCCTACCATCCGTGTAAAGAAGGTAAGGGAAGTGAAAGAATTGACCGAACGTCTCCCATATGCGTAAACACACGTGTCATCGTTTACTGTAGTGAACTTTTTTAAAACTAGGTCGCTGCGGTGAACAAGAAATTGAAGAATTGAAAGAGACATTATTCACCAAAGATAGTGTGCAGTATCTGCTTACTGTGGTTTTGTTCATAATTTTTGGCTGATTGAAACTATTAAGAGCCGTTTGTAAGTTCTTCGGCCTTGTGGAAATGCACAAACGGCTATTGTTTACCTCAGCGACACGACTTTCTGCTCCATGGTAGCAATGGCTTCCCAGAGCCTCCCGTGTCTCGCACTTCAAATCGACCAATAGTGAAACGTCTCTATACATACATACTCTCTGGCTATAGCTTACGATGTAAAAGATACGGTTGTCACGAGTGGAGTGAGTGCAATTAAGGGGATTGCTACAGAGCGGGTGTAGAATAAGAATAGCTCACGACAGACGGATAGGAAAAGACGTGAAAGGGGAAGAGTAAAAATAACTCATGCAGACAAGTGGGTTAAGCGTGCTGTTGTGAGTAGTGGTGTGGAAGTCTGAATGAGGCGAAAGCGCTGGATTACTATCACTGCAAGTTAGAAGGTCCTAGGGATCGGACCTGTGAATAAAAGCCCATCGGGCGGACATAAAGGGGAAGCAGTCGAGAAGACTAGTGAGAGTCTTTCCAGCTATGACTGGTATGTAGAACGTTGATTGATTATTATGATTGATGTATTATATTATATTCGTCTATTACCATGATGTGAATAAGTATATGTGAGGAATGTGGAAGTCCTTGATATTGGATATAGCAATGTGCGCCATGAGCGA
Organism: Onchidella celtica; assembly: GCA_963931925.1. NCBI lineage: Eukaryota > Metazoa > Mollusca > Gastropoda > Systellommatophora > Onchidiidae > Onchidella > Onchidella celtica. Next base: position 27,296,235 of record OZ007570.1, read on the forward strand.
TAGATGAAAGTGAGTTCATGGATTTGTAGCGCGAGTGAGTAGTGTGTACTCCGATGGAGGTGTGTTACCGTAAGATGTGCGGTGAGTGAAAGGTGAACTAGTGTGTGTACGTTTCATGGGTTGTAAGGAGAGGTGGAGTGAATAGAAATGGTAGGGTATTATACCAATGTAATGTTATTCTTGTAGGTGTCGGGGACGGGCCGAAGAGCCACCTCGATGAGCACAAGGGATAGGCCAGCATAGGGCCGGAGGCCACACATAGGCCAGAAGTGAGGCTGTCAGTGCAGGACAGTAGAGGCACATAAAGTCGTGGCAGTCAGGCCACGGACAGGGACGTAGATATGAGAGTGAATGAGATACTATATTGTTGCCATGTTGATAGGCTAGTGAACTGATATTATGTTGTTGCCATGTGATGGCTATGGAAATAATAATGTGTTATTGCCCTGCTGAGGTGCTAGGGGAGTGCTAAGGTGTATGACAATAGGAAGGTGATATTGAGAGACTGCGGTGCCAGTGAATCATTAATGTACTATTAAGACCCTGAGGGGAGAGGCTGAGGCCGAAGTGCCTTTAGGAGTAACTACCGGATTGTGGATCCGAGGGAGAGTGTGTGTGAGAATAAGGCCGTTGTACGGCAGTTCATTTCAATGATATAATGTATGTAATTGCGCTATTATATGTATAATTAGGTTTAATAAATGTGTGAGTCTGATGGATTGTTTTGTTAAGTGTTAAACTTGTTTGTTCGTGATTGTCGTCCTGTCATAAACTATTACATCTCCCAGTCTGGGATTTGTGACACTGGGGGCTCGTCCGTTGTGACTCGTCCATTTTCGTAATATTTAGTTGTAGTTAGTTAGTAGTAGGTATTTGTGCTGTCTTGTTCGTTGGATGAATGGACATTTCATGATATGATTTAGGTATATTTATGAATAATAATATGTATTGATGCATGTATTTTGATGAATATGTATTAATGTGTACTTAAATTTCAGAGAGACAGTGGGTGTGCGTGCAGCCTGAGGAGACAAGTAGCCAGAGCTCCGATGAGGTCGAGGACTTAAACTCAAAATTTGAAAGTTAAGTGAAACTGAAATTTTGTGCCCTGGATTGTGGGCTGTTCCTTTAATCTGTCTTTTTCCGCTGTTTTTCTGTTTTTGTCGTAATTGATTGTACGGGCGGTGGCGCGGGTTTGCTGTGGTGAGCGTAGTTTGTCCTCTTCGGGAGGTGGGCTAATCTAGGAACTTCGTTCATCACAGTGAACAGTTCTGTAGGGACCTGTATTTTTGTTTAGATTGTGCCGTTCTATCTTCCTCATTGTTTTAGGAAGACGTTTCTCTTGTCCCTCTTCTACCTTTCTGTAGATACGTTCTTTTTTTTCAGACTCTGTTCTTGTTGTACCGTGTAGTATAATCGGCGTAGTTAGGTTGCATTTTTTTTTCCATTATATTTTCTTTTTTAGGTCTTTGTCCTAGTCTGGTTCGTTGTCCTTGACGTACTTGTGGTCCTTCTACTGTATTTCTTCATTCTTGTCGTTTCTTTTTCCCTTTATAATTAATAGTGCTATACATTTTGTAGATATAGAATTAGTTGTGCTGTAAAGGTATATTTCTGAATTGTATTCTGAACCGGGTATTGTTATATCTGGTGTGATCTCAGGTCTCTGGTCGTGTCGTTAGTTATCATACCGACAGGTTAGCCGTTTTTTTTAAATATATACCATAACCATAAATCTGTGAAATGGCGGAACTCCAGCAACTAATGAAGTTGGGTAAGGAACTTGGCCTGGAGGGAGAGGAGCTACGCGGCTGGATTAAAGAACAGCAGGCGGATTTGCGCGATGAGCGTGCTAAGGATAGAGAGCGAGAAAAAGAGGCTCAAGAGCGACAGAGAGAACAGGAAAGAGAGGCTAAGGATAAGGAACAGGAAAGGGAGTTTAAGCAACAAGAAAGAGAGGCTAAGGAACGGGAGCAGGAGAGGGAGTTAAAGTTAAAGGAGATAGAAGCTCAAGAGCGGGAGACAGACGCGCGAGTAAGAATCGCGGAATTAGAACTCAAAAAGAATGCGCCAACAGAAACAGTTGAGCGGCAGGTACACAATAAAGGTGGCGTTAGGATTAAGCTCCCTACGTTCGACGACCGGAAGGACGACATAGACGCCTTCCTTTACAGGTTCGAACTGAACGCACAATTGCAATGGGGGGAAAGTAAGGAATTATGGGCCACGTACCTGGCGTCGCTATTGCAGGGGCGAGCGTTAACATACTTTAAAGAGCTACAGCGCGAAGACGTACAAGATTACGATAAGCTGAAGGCTTTGCTGCTTCGCCGATTTGCGCGTACCGAGGAATACTTCCGGGAGCAGTTTAGGCGAGCACGTGCAGATACCAGGGAGGACTTTGCTGCCTTCGTCGCGAGACTAACGGAATATTTCGCGAACTGGGTAGACTTGGCGCATGTGGGCACGGATTTTGCTAAACTGAAAGACTTAATGATCCGTGACCAGCTGTACGCGTCGTGCCACAAAGATCTGGTGGCTTTCCTGAAAGAGAACGAACCCGCGACGGTGCAGGAAGCGTCTAAGTTGGCGGAGGCATACCGTACGGCACATCCGTCCAAACCAGTCGCCAGGGCGTACGTCCAAGATGCTGGGTACGTCGCCGTTGTCGAGGGGTCGCCGGCAGGACTTAAGGACAGGTCGCGTCAGCGTGGTGCCTATAGTGGGCAAGCCCAGGGGCAGCGTAGGGGCTATCACCAATCCCCTGCATATGGACCCGGTAAGTTTGACCGAGCAGGAGGGCTAGGTCGCGGTAATGGCCGGGGGCGATTTGTGACCTTTGCCGATGACCGACGGCATAGGGACTCTAGTTCCGGTCGCGATGGGTCACGGGGACCCAGGCCTAGTGCAGCACAGGGAGCGGAGTGTTGGACTTGCGGACGCGTGGGCCACTTTTCACGCGAGTGTAGGGCCGCGAAGTGTTGGAACTGCGGTAGAGCGGATCACATCAGCGTGAACTGCCCTGCAGGTAGGATAGCGGCGAACGTGGACAGTAGCTCCAGTCCATGTTCCCCAAATAAATTTCATCATGCGGCTGCGTGTGTTACATCGGACAACGGAGGCGGACAGTATTCTAAGTGTCCCAGTTGTGAGAAGTTATTATCTTCCGGTGTTTTACCTTGTGGGAGAAAGATCCCCGTTATAAATTCATGTCATACAGGAGGTGGTCTTAGGGTTTATCCGGGGTTTGTTGGGGACGAACCGGTCTCGGTTTTACGAGATACGGGATCTACCGTTGTGGGAGTGCATAGGGACTGCATTCGGGATTCACAGCTTACAGGTGAGACTGTCCCGTGCATCCAATTTTCGGGGGCCATTGAGAAATTACCCATGGCAAAAATAATGATAGATACACCTTTCCTTAGCGGGGAAGTCGAAGCAGTCGTTGGTTGTTTTCCAGGCGCCCAGCTCATCATTGGGAATGTATCACGGGTAGTTTCCCCTTCCGATGAGAACGTGCAGGCATGGTCGCAATCAAAGGGTATTGACTTTTGCGCCGCGGTCGAAACACGCCGACGGGTAGCCGATAAAGATAAGATTAGACCTTTGGCTACGCCAGCGGTCAACCTAGATATCACGCCAGAGCGCTTGGCGAGATTACAAAGGGAGGACCCATCATTAAACCCATGCTTTGGGGAAGCGCGAACCGAGAAAACGAGGAGATATAAGAACGGGTCGTCCTCCTTTATTGTTCAGGCGGGCATTCTGTTCCGTAAGTATGTAACGGTGTCCTCCATTTTAAAGCAGGTCGTTGTGCCAGCGTTGCTGATCGCAACAGTATTGCATTTGGCACATGATGTCCCATTAGCGGGTCATATGGGGATAGCTAGAACCAAAGAAAGGGTTCTTAAAAATTTTTACTGGCCATCGATCCACAGAGATGTGCAGGTCTATTGTAAGACGTGCAGTGCGTGCCAAAAGACGACGCATAAGGGTCGTACACCCCAGGCTCCTCTTCAGAATATCCCCACGGTCTCGGAACCGTTTAAAAAGGTCTCGATAGACCTTGTTGGCCCCATTCACCCAGCGACCGATAGGGGGAATCGATTTTTCTTAACGGTCATATGTAATGCTACGAGATGGCCAGAGGCGGTTCCTCTGCGGACCATAACGTCTGAGGCGGTCGCGGAAGCGTTGTTTGCAATCTTCGCTAGGGTAGGAATACCAGAGCAAATTCTGTCTGATAGGGGCGCGCAATTTACGTCGCAGATGATGAAGGAATTGTTCCGCTTATTCAGTATACAACCCATCACTACCACCCCTTATCATCCGCAGGCTAATGGCATGTGCGAGAGATTGAACTCGACGTTGAAGTCGATGCTGCGTAAGGTAGCTGCTGATCGCCCTAAAGATTGGGATAGATATATCCCCGCAGTGTTATTCGCGTACAGAGAGGTACGGCAGGAGTCAACGGGATTCTCGCCGTTCGAAATGATGTACGGTCGTAGTCCTAGGGGCCCAACTGATGTTCTTCGGGACATGATGACGTCGCCATCATCGGGAGACGATGAGCAGATTTCGGTGTTTCAGTACCTTGTTGATTTAAGAGAAAGACTATCTTCAGCGCGCACTATAGCAGAAGAAGCTTCTGGTATCGCTTCGAAAAGAGCAAAAGACTATAAAGATAGAGGTTCCAAACTGAGAATTTTTAAGCCAGGAGACAAGGTTCTGTTGTTGTTACCTACGGACCATAATAAGTTATTGATGACATGGAAAGGCCCTTATGTTATTGAGCGAGTTGTTTCAAAGGTAGATTACGCTATCCACATTGATGGAACGAGTAAGGTTTTCCATGTTAATATGCTACAGAGATTTTATGAGAGACCACAGTATCTGTGTGCACAGACAAGACCAGAGGAGACTGTCTTCTCTACAGCTTGTACGGGGGTCGTAGACCAGTTGGACTGTGACGTAAGCGACACCGAGGCGCAGGAAGAGTTACAAATTCAATTGCCGGAGTTAACTCCGACACAAGGTTACAGGGACGTAAAAATTAACCCTGACCTTACGAGTTCAAGGAGTAGGGAACTTGAGACCCTGTTAGCGTCATTTCCGGATGTTGTTACGGATTTGCCGGGTCGCACTACGGTGATCCAGCACCAAATAAAGTTGACGTCGGATAAGCCAGTATTTCTTAGACCGTATCCGTTGCCTTTTTCTTCGAGGGATAGGGTCATAAAGGAAGTTGAGTCAATGTTGAAGTTAGATGTGATAGAACCATCAACATCGCCGTATTCATCACCCATCGTCCTCGTGAAGAAACTTGATGGATCGGTGCGGTTCTGTATTGATTTTCGAAGATTGAACACTATTACGGTAGGCGATAGGGAGCCTATTCCGTTTCAGGAGGAATTAATAGCTTCATTGGCCGGGTCCACGTGGTTTTCCAAGATTGATTTAACGAAAGGTTATTGGGAAATCCCGCTTACTGAGGAGTCTAAACAATACACGGCGTTCCAAACGCCCATTGGATTATTCCAATTTAAGGTCATGCCATTTGGGTTGGTAAACGCGCCAGCGACGTTTGCACGATTAATGAGATTGGTGTTGAAGGACATACCTAATGTCGTGTCATTCTTTGACGATATAGCATGCCATACGTCGACATGGTCTGATCATATTCAGACACTAACAGTAATTTTTCAACGATTACGTCATTTTGGGTTAACTGCTAAACCCGCAAAGATGGATTTGGCATGTCCAGAGATAATATTCTTAGGACATATTGTGGGTAGAGGCGTTCAGAGACCTGAAGAAACAAAAATTGACAAGTTAGTAGGGTTGCAAATCCCTAAAACAAAGAAACAAGTCAGAAGCTTAGTGGGAATTTTAAATTATTACAGAAAGTTCATTCCAAATTTTTCCTCCTTGTCATCTTCTCTTACTGACCTTACTAAGAAGGGACAACCCGATAAGGTCCAGTGGACGTCTGAATGTCAGACATCATTTGATAATTTGGTGACAGCATTATCATCGTCACCCATTCTGATATTACCCGATTTTCGATCTAATTTTATCCTCAGAACGGATGCGTCGGACTCTGGTGTCGGCGCTTGTCTTCTACAGGAGAAGAACGAATGTCTCCATCCTGTATGTTATGTCAGTAGGAAGTTATTGCAGAGAGAAAGAAAGTATTCTGTGATAGAGCGTGAGTGTCTTGCCATTGTCTGGTCCGTCCAGAAACTAGGACGTTATCTCATGGGACGAGAATTTTGTATCCAGACGGATCACAAGCCACTGACATTTTTGTCGAAGAATCGTTCGTCCAGCCCACGCTTGTCTAGATGGGCATTGGCTTTGCAGCCGTATACCTTCGTTATTCAACCAATTCCAGGAACCAGCAATCACATCGCCGACTACCTTAGTCGAGCCTAGGGCAAGATTTCAGGAGCCTATACATCGGAGGACAGGAACATTGACAGGATCTGTGTGAATGAGTCGACTTTAAAATATTGACATTATAAATATGATATGAAGAATGGTTGATAGGTTGAATGGTTTTTGATTCTGTATTAAGTATTGTGGTTAGTTAGCTATTCATGATGTGACACATATATGCATATTTCAGGCCATATTGATCCCCATAATTTCCCCTGATTTCGGTATTTTATATACTAGGGGAACTGCTAGGTCAGTTTTTCTAGTGTAGGTATTGCTCACGCTCACTCGTTGACAGTCACCTTGATGCGATTTGAAATTAATTGCATTAATTTTTTTGGGGTGGGGGATGATGTCACGAGTGGAGTGAGTGCAATTAAGGGGATTGCTACAGAGCGGGTGTAGAATAAGAATAGCTCACGACAGACGGATAGGAAAAGACGTGAAAGGGGAAGAGTAAAAATAACTCATGCAGACAAGTGGGTTAAGCGTGCTGTTGTGAGTAGTGGTGTGGAAGTCTGAATGAGGCGAAAGCGCTGGATTACTATCACTGCAAGTTAGAAGGTCCTAGGGATCGGACCTGTGAATAAAAGCCCATCGGGCGGACATAAAGGGGAAGCAGTCGAGAAGACTAGTGAGAGTCTTTCCAGCTATGACTGGTATGTAGAACGTTGATTGATTATTATGATTGATGTATTATATTATATTCGTCTATTACCATGATGTGAATAAGTATATGTGAGGAATGTGGAAGTCCTTGATATTGGATATAGCAATGTGCGCCATGAGCGATAGATGAAAGTGAGTTCATGGATTTGTAGCGCGAGTGAGTAGTGTGTACTCCGATGGAGGTGTGTTACCGTAAGATGTGCGGTGAGTGAAAGGTGAACTAGTGTGTGTACGTTTCATGGGTTGTAAGGAGAGGTGGAGTGAATAGAAATGGTAGGGTATTATACCAATGTAATGTTATTCTTGTAGGTGTCGGGGACGGGCCGAAGAGCCACCTCGATGAGCACAAGGGATAGGCCAGCATAGGGCCGGAGGCCACACATAGGCCAGAAGTGAGGCTGTCAGTGCAGGACAGTAGAGGCACATAAAGTCGTGGCAGTCAGGCCACGGACAGGGACGTAGATATGAGAGTGAATGAGATACTATATTGTTGCCATGTTGATAGGCTAGTGAACTGATATTATGTTGTTGCCATGTGATGGCTATGGAAATAATAATGTGTTATTGCCCTGCTGAGGTGCTAGGGGAGTGCTAAGGTGTATGACAATAGGAAGGTGATATTGAGAGACTGCGGTGCCAGTGAATCATTAATGTACTATTAAGACCCTGAGGGGAGAGGCTGAGGCCGAAGTGCCTTTAGGAGTAACTACCGGATTGTGGATCCGAGGGAGAGTGTGTGTGAGAATAAGGCCGTTGTACGGCAGTTCATTTCAATGATATAATGTATGTAATTGCGCTATTATATGTATAATTAGGTTTAATAAATGTGTGAGTCTGATGGATTGTTTTGTTAAGTGTTAAACTTGTTTGTTCGTGATTGTCGTCCTGTCATAAACTATTACATCTCCCAGTCTGGGATTTGTGACAACGGTTTCCTTACAGACCAAAACGCTGGACTGCCAGCAATGGCCTGTAGGTTACTAATTGTGTTCTGGCACTCACTGTGCAATATGTTCACGTACGGAAATACTCAACCATTGTCCACAGCATACAGAAAAAAATGTATTTCGTGTTCAAGAAGGTAGATACCCTCATAAATGTATATAGAAACTTTTTTTTGAAGGTAAGGACTCTTACATACATACATACATACATAGCAGTATCTTTATTTCTCTATAATACATTATAATACAAGTAATGTAACATCATAGAAAAATGATGATGAGAAATACATCAAAATGGATTATAGCATGCTGGATGCAGGTAAACAGGAAACAAGTTTCATGAAGAATATTGAAATAACGATACAAAGGGTAATGACACAGTACATAGATTATAGAGGATGGAATTTACAACGGCGTTTCCATATGTGATGGGATGAGAATATTGCACTATTGCTTAAGTATTTGCAGAGACCCCTGATTTCATATTTTCTGATATTTAGTTGGAACAATCCTTTAGAAAAATTTTTATGAATGTGGCCCCGACTGCCAACAATCAAAACAATTACACGGGTGTTAAAGCCCATTTTGTTTATCTCCATACTGAGGGGGAAATATTTATTAAATTTATTTTGGTAGCAGTTTTCAATATGGGCATCAAAACAGACTGCAACCTCTACAAGCCATACTCTTTTATGTTCACGATCAATAATTGTAATATCAGGCCTGTTGGCAGTGGTGTCAAAATTTTCTTGGGTGTTATCAAAATAAGCTGGCCTTAAAGCTGTGTCTTTTTTCAGTGAGACATGCGTGTTCCTTTTGTACACATCACTTACTTTCTCAAAGATCTTATTGACAACTTTGTTGTGTCTTTGCTGGTAAAGCGGCTTCAGTTTTTTACATCCATTACATACATACATACATACATACATACATACATACATATACAGATTATCTTCCAAACGCTCCACTGAACCATTTTTTTTCTATTTCGTTCACGGAGAGTATAGAGAGGGAACACAAAGCTTCGATCGTCTTTCGTTCACAGACATGGACGCAGACAAACTCTCATGGATTAGCTATTAATTTTTTCCCCTGTTTTTCTTCTACATGGAGAAATTTATGTCTTCTGTCTACAGAGACGGAGTGGGTCAATTTTCTCAGAGAGTGAGACCTGAAACAAAGAGAGAGAGAGAGAGAGAGAGAGAGAGAGAGAGAGAGAGAGAGAGAGAGAGAGAGAGAGAGAGAGAGAGAGAGAGAGAGAGAGGCAGAGAGAGCGAGAGAGAGAAACAAGCTACATAGCCTTGGGCAACACAATCTGCGGGGGTGTAACAAAATTTATTACTGTGTATCTAATATAAAAGGGATCCCTCTGACATACCAAAGGCTGACAACATTTCAAGTAATGTAACTTTAATTTGATATTGAAAATTTACATTTAAGCAGGCCTCATCCCATCAGCATCCCTATATCGATCCGACCTAAATTTACGTAGGTTTTCCGTAGGCTTGTGGAATGACTTTGCGGGCGGGTTTCCTTCATCAAAATGGCGTCGAAATGATGTGGTAACCAGCGGATGAACGGGGGGGGGGGGGGTTTCAAAACATGCCATTCCTATGTGAAAGCATGCCATCAGTCCTATGCGTTGGATTCTCGTGCGTTCGCTGATTGGGTTGTTTCCTGTGTATATGATTGAGATCAAGCCAGCCAAATGACAGATAATGTAATCAGTATTTTTTTCCCACTTTCAATACCTTTGCTAATAAATAATTGAAAAACATTATAGAGCTAATTATCATGCATTCAATCATTTTTCGGCCACCCGTTGTCCTGTTTTGGTATGACATTTGACAGACTCTCTGTTGTTACTTTTCAGCAAGGGACCATCAGCCTTTTACGGCTTAGGGGCTAACCAAATATAAATCTCGCACGGAGAGGGAGAGAGAGAGAGAGAGAGAAGAGAGAGAGAGAGAGAGAGAGAGAGAGAGAGAGAGAGAGAGAGAGAGAGAGAGAGAGAGAGAGAGAGAGAGAGAGAGAGAGAGAGAGAAAATGGGGAAAAAGCAACAGAGAGGGCAGAGAAAAATTACTGTTTTGCATAAATTCTGTTTTCTCTTTCTCCACTTTCCCGTTTTCTTTTGATTTCCAAGAGCTGTAGCTGAACTGTCAAATTAATTGTGGGGACGTCAGTTTTCTCTGGAGCTAATTCTATTAATAGGGAGACCGACAGACTGAAGATGGGGTGGGGCATGCGGGTGGGGGGGGGGGGGGTGGAGTGGAGGCGGACGGATATAGATAGATAGATAGATAGATAGATAGATAGATAAGCAGGCAGGCAGGCAGACAAACAGACAGACAGACAGACAGATAGATAGTTAGATAGATAGATAGATAGATAGATAGATAGATAGATAGATAGATAGATAGATAGATAGATAGATAGAAGGGGGAAGGGCGGGTGAATGAATGGATGGATGGATGTGGAATTAAATTTATTAAGCAAATGAACAACACAGAAAAAGAGACATGTCGGAGTGTAGAACGGTGTTTCCCCAGCCGTGCATCATGTGATAACACCAGAACAGACAAGCCAACCGGGCGAGAGGCGGACTTTAATTATTTGGCTCATTGTAGAAGCACGCACAAGACAGAAAAAAAAAATAGACAGAGCAAGAATGATAGAATGATTACTGAGGCAACACCCACTGTCCACGTGCTCTCGGGCGCGGCTTGATGCTGCTCTCTCATTTAAAACGGTAACAGGCACGTGTCTCGTGAGTTCTATAGTCAATGGGGAATGGCACTTAATTTGAAATTGAGTGTCTCGAGCTGTAAAGATCGTAGAATTGCATAGTTTACATGGCCGTGGGCGACCTGAGGTTTATACTAGATTTAAAAAAAAATAATTGATTGTATTTTGTGAAGTAGTTCACCACTGTCAAGTATTGGAACTTCTCTTATTATATTTCGCTGTATTCAACACTAAAATAGTTTATACCAAGCTATCTCAAACGGATTCAGATCAGTGGCCAGGTTGGGTAATTAAGTTGTAACTTTATAAATGAGAAAAAAAAAAACGACAAATAATAAGAGAAAATTATTCCAAAATTTTAAGATTCTTACATGGAAATTTGAAAGCAGTTAAAACTGACGGTTCTGATTTAATTGCTGCGTGCGTCTTTTATTGTTCTTCCATCATAATTCCATCTGTAAGCGCTCTTTAGACCAGTAGGTATGGATAGTTTTTATCACATTCCAGTTTGAGACTGATATTACACCTCGTAAATGTGTAGTTAGGTAGTTTCCTTAAACCACTCAGGTACCATTTGCGTCTTTCTCCTGAAATGTACTATCTAAAACGGCAAAGAAAAATGGTACGAAGATTTTTTAAAAAGTCAAAATTTGAGAAATCCCCCTAATGATTATACTGATCGGGACATACCCATTTAGACAGTAAGTTTGAAGGAAATTAAGTGATAGACAGGTGTACCTGAAAACAGCATGTTAACGGAAAGATTACAACAACACAGCTGTGCTGTCCTTGACAGAAACGATGATTTGTGAACAGTGTCAATGGCATTTTGTATAGGCTATCTGATTGAAAGCTCCCACGGAAAATCCTCTGTTGGGACTGAACATATAGCCCATCTTTTGTGCATTTCGAAGTGATGTCTAATTTGCGACTCATTGTACGCAGGCCTGAAATTGGTGGCGGCAAAATCCCTAATCTTAATCTATTTAATTTTGTCTCCTTGGGAGGCAGTGTTGAATAATTATTTAAATAATGATGATACAGCCCAATGTCTGGACGACACTAAAATTATTCGACGCAAATGTAGCTAAGGATCCATCCATGATCCTCTTAATCCTCTCTCTTATGCAGCAATTCAAGACATTCTCTCAAGGGGAATATTTCATCCCCAGGAAAGAAAGCCAAACTCATCCTATCAGACTGCGCGGGATGTGAACTTTGTCATGGCGCGCATTTATTCTGGCTACACTGGATTAAGTCCGTCTTCTTACACTTGTTGCAATGCCATAGCTGTCCAGTGTCAAGGCTTGTGGGGTATTACACGCATTTTCAGTTGAACCCTTAAGTATCTTACCTTCACTGCTTGGGCCATATGGCCATGATCTGTGGAAATGCAAAATCAGAGAACATTACAGAATCCATATCCCTTGGAAGGCATTTTACTTATCTATCTGTGTGTCTGTCTGCACGCATTATGTCTCACTGGCCCTCCTTGTGTGTCTTCTTCTTTATTATTCATAGCTAGCCGACAATAGCTGTTAAGCTTTTATGAAAGCCAGTAAAATGTTTAGATCAAAGCTTCTGATGTTTTGGACGCGCTTATTATGATCAGAACGCGTTCGCAGAGAGTTAATGGGAAATATAATCCCCATTGGGCTTTTTCCATTATCGCTAATCGCTTCTCCTCGAGTTCAGTTTGACGAAGGATGAAAATGCAAAGAAAGGCTAAAATTGCATTGCCCACTCCGTTCAAGTGGAATCTATCGCCAATGCGGATAAAAAAAAAATTATGGATTTTCCGGCTAGTTTTACTGTTTTGTTTTGTTGTGTTTTTGTGTTATGTTTTTATATATTCTTGCTCTGAACTTGCACCACTATTTTCTGCTCATCTGCCAACCGTACACATGAAAAAACGTTCTTTGTTTGAATGTTGACCTGTTTTAACCCGATACTTTCATATAAGAAACCCTACTTACATCGTGAAAAGTTAAAGCAGAACAAACACGGTTGAATTTCACCACAACGGAAGAAAATGCAAGCCTGATAGTTGTACATTAAATTTGTATCACAACGAAAAGGCAAAAGAATTAACAACAACAAAACAAAAAACATACTAAGACATAGATCAACCGCTGGCAGAAAAATTCCCCTTATGAACAGCAGTATATTCATGTGTTTGTATTCAGCACACATAATAAACATTGGTTAGCCTTCAGATGACAGTGATTCCGTGAGTACATCGGATAATGTCAGAATAGGCGGGTCCGTTGACATTTGCCGACTAAACGCTCATGGTGATTGATGGGAACGATTTGACTACTAGACAGATTGTCTGATGGAATGAACAGTCTTTGAAAAGAGACGCACATTCCATTTCAGAGATTGCATGAACATTATAACAGATGTATTTAGCCTGATTAAGGCCCTCAGTGACTGATAGTTAGCGTGGTTTGTTTTATTCTTATTGTTTTAAAATTTATTGAATAGTTCTCGTGTTGTCAGTGTCCAACGTAAGGCTTTGCCAAATACATTTTCTTTTTTTGTCAGTTTTGCCATATACAAATCCTGGCAACTGAGAATGTAGCGCACAAAAGTCCCTAATGAAAGTGCCTAAGAGAAACATTCACCTGAGTTCAATCCTCTTTGGAGAAAATTGCAAGGTGTGGTCCAGAACGATGGAGGCCCTTGTTCATATGGCCGCTGTCTCATTTTGGAACAAAGGGCAACACAGACATAGAAATCAAAAGAATGTAGAATCTATGAAGATGAGAGTTTTAATACAGATGCCCAACCCCAATTTGCAAGACAATGATGATCATGGTGATAGAGATATATATAGATAACCGTTGCTCAACGGCTGTTATGGTGAAGATCAGTGTTAAAACGTGAGGCCTAGATGACGACGTGATATCGTGTGAGTGCCAACTTAATGAGCGGATCGTGACTATGAGGATAATTATAACACTATTAGCCTGTCGTAAGGATTAAGCTAGTCGATCTTGAGAGTATTTCAGGAGAGCTGCCATCTTTTGGAGTGAGGCTCTGAATGGGAGAAAAAGTTTTAAAGTGGCATAGGTAGGGAAAACGGTGATACTTGGATGATGAGTCAGTCTGTGAAAAACTCCCTGAAGTATTCTGATTCATTGGCTACAGTAAGAAGAATAAATTCCTATAAGTGTTATTGATTATAATTAAAAACTAATTACAATTAGAAATACCACTGCATATAATAATATAAGACCGCAGTAGGCTGCTCTATTTCAGATTCAGATCATATCAGATTGGGATAAATGACTGTGGTTCAATCCATGTGTGCCCCATTGGGTAACCACCGGCTCCAGATACAATGCACCTGAATCTGTTATGCGGGTTCTTGGTTAGTCTGAAACTAATCAAATCGGTGACTATGCGTTAGTTTCACTTGAGGTCAGTAGAAATTGGGCTCTTGCGAAATCTTTAATTCTGTTTGGTATTTCGTTGGAAGATCCAGGGCCATGTGTTTTGTTCTTCTGAGAGTTTCAGGTCTCGTTTTCGAATTGCAGCTTAGTCTTTATGAATTTGACGCTCAGCCGCCATACCAAAAAATGTTTTTTGCAAGTGCGCATGCTTAGGCGCCGTGCACTGGGGGCGAAGGGTTGCTGTGCCGTCAAAACAGGTCAACATCACAGTTTTAAGTGGTGTGAATGAACCAAACCAAACCTGCCGTAGCTTGGCCTGTAAGTATTTGGTGCTTCGAATACCGTGTTTGTCCTATCGCAGCACCAGGGATTTGAATGATTGTCGACACCACGTCAGTATCTGTCTCAATCTGGCCATTATTCTGGTTATCCTGGAATGTTGAGGGTGTCGAATTGGTTTCGTTTTCTTGCTCGGGGTCGATCAGATATGGCTGACAATACGAAATTTTGGATCATTGTAGAGAAATGATCTGGTCCAGGCCAGACCTTAAAGTTGACAAATGTCAGGACGGAGGTTTTTATTTTTATTTAATCCATCATTATTTAAACAGTGTTTTAGACACACAAATAAACAACGGGTACATTTTCTGCTAAAAATAGAATCCTGACTCATTGCCTTTTCCTCTCGTGGCTCAGCGCTTTGCGGGAAAATTAAGAAAAGTGAGTTGTGGGGGACTCGTGACAAACATCTGGTGTGACAGGCATGAAGGGTTGTCAGCGTCTTTCCCTGCCAGATGCCAGTCTCTCTGCCTGCCTGCCTGTCTGTCTGTCCGTCTGTCTGTCTGTCTGTCTGTCTGTCCATCTGTCTCTCACTCCGTCTCTGTGTCTTTCGCACTCTCTCTCTCTCTCTGTCTTTTTTCTGGCTCTTTCTGCCTCTCTCTCTGTTTTTCTCCCTGTCTCTTTCTGCCTCTCTCTCTCATGCTCCCTTTCTCTTTTTCTCTCTGACTCTATCTGTGTCCTTCTCTCTCTCTCTCTCTCTCTCATTCTGACCGTCATATTTGCTATGGAAGAGGTAACCACCAAGTTTTTACCAGATCCAGTCTATAATTACGCCGAATGGACAAAACAGCTCAAAGGTCACACGATTGCGTGAGCGAACGGAAACGTCAGTTCCAATATCTCATTTTGGCTCAATGGGTAAAATTAGCTACGTAAAAGTGGTGCACACCCACCTGCACAATACCATTCTTCGTACCAATACAAAATTCTGTCGGATGGAAACACAAAGTCTCTAATCTCCTTCCCTCTCCTCCAAGTTTCACGTCAGTATTATTCCATGTGTTGAATTTTGAAGTTAAAATCTAATTTTGCAGTATGTGGACGTGTAGTTGTTCTTGATCAAATTACTGTGTCTCCTCATTGCTAACGTAAACTAACGCCATAATGAATGTCCCTAGAAGGAACCAGAGTGCAGAAAGTAAATGGCAGAAAGGGAGGTGGAGAAGAAGTTGGGGGCTGGGAAAGGGGCGGGGGTTCAAAATATCATCAGGAGGGCCATTTCATTTCATTACATTTGGATCGGGAGTTCAAAATAAAATGCTTTGCCCAAATTTAAACTGACACCACTCTGTGGTAGCTCAAATACTGGAAGGGGGGGGGGTGATACGATGGAAATATTGGCAAGGGGTAGTGCTAAGAAATTAATTATTATTTTGAAGGTCGGAGTAAGCGTTTCAGAATGTTACAATTTACGGGTCGATGAGTTGACGTAGACTCTACAATTTTTACTGTGCATACATTTCAATTCCATGAAGCTAAAAAATGGAGGTGTCATACTAAGCCCGGCCAGACACAGTCAGCTGCTGGCAGACAAGAAGTGCCCACTATAATTTCCTACATTTTCTTCGTAAGTCCGGGAAGACCGTATCATACTAAAGCAGGCCAGACACAGTCAGCTGCTGGCAGACAACTGGTGCACGCTATAATTTCCTTTATTTTCGTGGCATATACGGGAAGACCCCATCTTACTAAGCCTGATCAGACACAGTGAGCTTCTGCCATTATTTCTTTGGTGTACATTTTGTTGGCAGTATCTGACTATCTCTGAGCAGGCTCCATATGATACCTCCCCAAACTCGTCTTTCTATCCAATTGCTGACCACGATTGTAAATGTTAGTTGTTGTTTTTTTTTTTAATTGGCTGGAACACATCACGAACTTCACATTGAGAGCTTATTGCAAAGTAACCCAATTACCATACCTGGGGCCAATTCGGTGAAAACAATTTATTGAGGCCCGGCATGTGCCGTGCTCGGAAGAATTAACCTGACTGACCCAATTTACGAGTCCATAACATAAATGATTTAAAAATTGCTTTTCTGTGTTCGCCTCTGATTTATTACTAAATTGCTGGAAATTACTTCATGATTATCTCCCTTTACGCATGGTAGCGAGAAAATCGATTTTTTCTAAATAGTCATTTAGCTACTTTGAGAAGCTTCGTTAGCCGCTATAAATAGCTTCATTCGATAATGGAGAAGTATTATTGCACTTGTGAAATTTGATTTTGCCCGCCGAATGTTTTCTTTAGCGTCGATTAGCACAGAACGTCCACCAGGCCTCTTGTGGCAATGATATCGACAAATGTTGGAACGAAACCGAAATAGCTTTTATTCCGACTCAAATTGATATCTCAGCCGTAATCATCTTGAATAATACAGCAGCAGTCTATTATAGCAGGAAAAAGAAATGAAACTTGTCCATAAATTTATGCTGAAACATAACGAGTTTGCTGCCCTCGTGTGTTTTTAGCGCACTTGACATGAAACAGTCCAGTTCGATGTTTAGAACAATCTGTTTGTTATCTATTCATTATTTTTGTTCGTCTCTCGTTACGCCAGTTAATGCTAGACGATTGAAATGTATTGATTTTTGCTTTTGCTTATGTCATAATGAAGTTTTGTTTTGTTTCAGTTTTCATTTGTGTGTTAATGGGTGCATACCACTCTGATTCATCCCTCCGTCTGTCCATTTATTCATCTAGCCATCCATCCCACGGTCCATTCCTAGTCCATCTCATCCATCCGTCCATCCATCCATCCATCCATCCATCTATCCGTCCATCCATCCATCCATCCATCCATCAATCCATCCATCCATCCATCCATCCATCCATCCATCCATCCATCCATCCGTCCGTCCATCCATCCATCCATCCATCCGTTCGACCATCCATCCATCCATCCATCTATTCGTCCGTCCGCCCCTATCTATCCATCAATCCACCCAACCGCCTATCCACCCACCTGTCTATCCATCCATCCATCCGTCCATCGGTGCAGTCATCCATCCACTCTCCAACCATCCCTAGACCTGTCGACCCACCCATCTACCCCTCACCCACCCATCCATCCATCCATCGGCTTCATCCTCATCACGTCATGCCTTGTCTCCACCCACCACCACCGCGCCCCGATACGAGGCACCCACCGCCATCTCAACATTCCTTTACACCAATCCTCACCCTCATCAGTGTCTCGTTTCCCCACCCCTTCCCCTTCCACTCACATCGCAGAGGCAAGGCCTGCTTTTTGTACAGTCTGTGAGTGTGAGCCTTAACAAGACTGGCACAATTTCTGTTGACTTTGTAAAGATCAATACGAGCATCTTTGTTGAATTCATTTCGTGAGAAGCTGGGGACAGATCTAATCGGAAACTTTCTTTCTTTCTCTCATCACCCTGAAGGGTTTGGGCGCGCCTGTTCCCTGTTTGGTGAGCATCACCTCCAAGTTTGCTTAGTTCTAGACAATGATTGAAAGCTGTGGTTCATCAATTCTACGTAGGTACAGAAAGATCATGGCCAAAACCTGTTGATGAAAAGGTGGCTGTGTTGAGACTTGGCGATGAAGGAAACCACTGAAAGACTTCAAACCCTCGTGTTAATGTCTTAAAACTACTGAGTTCAAATAATTGTATTTTTTCTCTGTATGAAATCACACATCCATGTATCTTAAGTTTAATATACAGAGAACATTGGTATGCATCATTTTTATATTGGGAATTTGATTTGCTTGATATAAAGTGAAAAGTAGCTGTTTTCGCTAATACATAAAGAGTTTTCTATTGAATGGAAGGGTGTGCGGATGAAGAATGTACGATTGAAAACTCACAGTGTCACGTCATTCCATACGTAAGCATTGTGAACCAATGAGTATCACTCCAGCGCGGTAAAAGAGAAGAAATTGGAATAGTTCCAGAAAAACCGATGCAGATCGAATTGGTTTCTTTACTATTTTAGCCAAGAATATTTCCTAAAATAAATAGTAAAGAAATCTCTCTTGGGTCTCCAGGTTGATAGGCCTTCATGACATCAACTTTCAAAAATAAATGATTATTTTGTATTTGTGAAGTAAAAGATAATGTGATCAATAATTGAATTTAAACGAAAAAAACAAAAAAAATAACTACTTTATTTGGCTTTCCGATCACTTGTGTTTCTCGTACACCACTGTGTTTTATTTTGCTCGAGTTTCTTTGTGTTCGTTCGAGCTGAAAAAGGTATTGCAACTAGTTTTGGTGGCAGCTAGTTTTCGTTCACATTCATGTCTGTTGTGGTATCTTTTGAGAGTCAGCGTTACACTTTTATTTTGTTTTGTTTGCCGCCCACCAAGTTAATGAAATTGTTGGTGAAAGACGCAAGCATTTCTTTTGTGTTGTTTTGTATTGTTTTGTTTTTTAAACAGAATTAAAGCATGCATTCCGCTGTTCGCTTGTGTACTGTGATGTGTCCATGTGAAAGTTAGGAATAGTGACGTTACTACAAATTATATAACTGAAACTCGGATGGGATACAGATAAAAGATGCAGACATTGAATGGCCAGTGATAAAATTCTCGCTTTGGTATCGAACACGTTAACATTGTTAAATAATGTATTTATTATAATATATGCATTTCTGTGCTCTGTGGCACAAATTGTCCAACTGTGAGTTTTGTTGTTGTTGTGTGGAAATAGAGGAGAACAGCGGTCTCATTCTAGATGATGTGTGAAATTAAATATCTTACCATAGGACATAACAGAAATACAAAACGACAAGGGCAACTGACGTTTGTCAGAATTCGCTCTTCATGATTTTCCCCCTCCTCTTGTAAGCATCGACTCGCATAAGCCGATTTTGATCGGCCAACTAATTGGATGGTGACGTCATGACGTTGGGTGTCAATGAGACATCGTTCATCGTTCGGTTAGTTGGATCTCAGTGAAACTAGAGAATATGAATTTATAGAGAGATCTCACTTCCGCCAAATCGCGAAACTAGGTCGCTGCGGTAAACAAGAAATCGAAGAATTGAAAGAGACCTTCTTCACCAAAGATAGTGTGCGGATCTGTTTACTGTGGTTTGTTCATATTTTTGGGGTGATTGAAACTATTTGCAACCGTTTGTAAGCTCTTACGCCTCGTGGAAATGCACAAATGGGTATTGTTTACTGCAGCGACCTACTTTCCGCTCCATGCTAATAGTGGTTTCGCGGCGCCTCCCGTGTCTCGCAGTGCAAATCGGCCAGTGGTGAAACCTGTCCATACATATACACTCTCTGGTGAAACTCAGTGTCGTAATGTCACCATGCAACTAGTTGGCCAATCAAAACTGCCTAATGCCCGCTGGAGATCTTTGCTAAACTCCGTTAGTTTGTGGCTGAGACCACCGTTTGATTGTTCCCCTGTCAGTCAATTAACTCATTTCCCACGACTGATCACACCTGTATTTCTCTTCTGCAGCTGATGCTTTCCTTCCTCGACACACCAACAACGGGGACCCTCTGAAGAAGGCCAACTTCATCTTGTAATCATGTAATAATGACAATTCATAGAAAAGGGGACTAATGGCAGAAATTTGTGTGAAGACATTTTTGAATATAACTTGAATATAATATATTTCTGATATATAGAGAGACAGAGGAAACACGGAAACCCATCCCTTCTGGTATATATATATGGATCTCATCTTTTGTGGCCTCTTTAAAACGACAAAAGACTACAGTGTTTGAAAAGAAAGGACATCGGAAGCCTAAATTAACGTCGTACCAGAATAGGACTTTTCGGACAGGGGAGAGCACAAGAAGAATTGTCACTTTCATGAAAGAGCTCTTCAGTTCCCGAACCTGAGTTTCTCAGTGCTCATATAGAAAATGCATTTATTGCGACAGTTATCAGTTATTCCATCAGGAGATTATCCATCTTTCAGATCTGGGATTCGACCATTGTTCTGTACATAATCACACGCCTACATCTGTCGTCATTAACCAGAATACAGCATTGATCGTGATTGTGTTATGTCCCCATTGAATGCCGTTGTGATAACCCATGCTTGAAGTTGTCACTGTAAGCTAATTCCCAGCATTACGTAGTGTGTTGTCCTGGTCGCCAGCGATGTTTACTGTCATTTGTTTAAGGAAAAGGAATAACATTAACAATGGTTGTAACAAAAGTAGGCTAAGTCGCCCGTCGTTGTGAAACTTGGTCAGCAGAGGGAAACTGTGAGCTAATATTGACAAACAGTACACATAGGCTTCCCACACAAGTTGAATGTGTAAATGTCAACCAGTGTCTCTGCAGTGCTGCATGAGTGCAAGTTTTGTGGTTCCAATCAAGTGATCTGCCTGTTTAGACAATGGTATTTTGTTGCTGTAGCATTGCAAGAATTGTGTGCAGAGCATTCCAGATTTCGTCATCTAAAGGGCAAATATTTGTGGCGTAAAAAGAAGCTGGACAGAATTCCTAATTCCAACTTCTTCACCTGTTTAATTTAATGATCTGAAAGATAATGCTTCATTAAGACCTCTCATTTATTACTCATAATATACACAGTGTGTATAGTTATCAACAACAAAAAATTCAAACCTTGTCATTACAGAGATATCTGTTATATTGAATACACATTAAATCCCCGCAAATAACATTTAATATTTTGGAATTTTGCAAGATTGTAAAGTCATTGCATTAACATTCCTGGGTTTGGACACTTTCACGAAGAACTAAATGGACAACATCCATAGTACAACTTACTGTTCATACGGTGTCATTTGTCAATGAGTTGTAAGAATTCATTTCTTGTAAATTATTTTCACATCGCTGAGTTATTTAACTTGTAAAGGTGCATCTGTAAGGCTGAAATTTGACGCGTGGAAAAAAGACCTGTGAGCGAAAGCATTTTGCAAGCTTCCGATAAAATGAAGTTGACCATGGAAAAGTGAAACAGTCAAACTTCAAAAGAACAGAATCGCCTCATTGATACCGACAGCCATTATCTACAGTCAGTATTTCTTACACTTCATCAAAATGGCCGAGGAAAGACTTCTTCTTGCCCCTTTCACCAACATCACCAACATCGTTCTCAACATCAGTCTAGACCCCCTTCAACCATACGGAGGTCACGGCATTTCATCCGTTGGTAGCCGTGGCAACGATCGCCCTCTGGCCCCGACATCTTCGTCTGAGGAGTCCTCGGAATGGGGTACATGTCATGACTGGCAAGATGCTCAGCATACTCTCTTTCAGGTACATATCTGCCACCAGTTCTTGTTTGTTCTGTCTTCATTTTCTGAAAAACAGGAGATCTTTTAGCATAGAAGAAGCATAACAAATACACACGTTGACACTTGTTTAAAATGCGTTTTGACACTTATCAAGCAGTTTCACTGTTCCGATTTATACTAACTCGGTATCATAATACCAAAGTCGCAAACGTTTAACGTCGAATTTCTCAGTTGTGCAGAAAGTGGAATTGGAACAAACAAGAACTAAGATCGCATGGTGTCTGTCTTAATATTATATTCTCCTGTTTTAACTAAAGGTTAAGAGTAGTAGATAATTATTAGTACTAGTTAGCCCATTGACTCAGAAAATACACAAATTTCATGTTCTAAAGTTGGTTTTTGACCAGCGTGCTGACGAAGAGTAAAGAGAGGCGGAGAACGTATTTTCCGATCATAGTTTTCGATTCTACTCGACGAAATTGCGTCCCTTGTTTTTGTGTGGCTAACAAGGAGCTTACGCTATTAAAAGCTTCTTGGTGGCTAAAAGAATCGTAAATAATTATTAAAAAATAATGACTGAATTTTGTCCGAAGTGGGTGTGTCCAATTAATTTATCGTCAAAAATCGAGGCAGTTGGCCTACACAGTTTCATAAGTTTTGGTCACCTAGTCACAATGTTTCAGGTGCTTCCATTTTCATCTGCAAGCTCAATTATAGCATGACTAGGGTAATAAAAACATACTTGCAACCACCTCTTTATTTATGACTTCATCATTCTGTGATGTAGTGAAAACATTGGCTTCAGGCATCATCATCATTTTTGTAGTTTTCACCATCTTCCCCTATTTCATATCTGCAACCAAAAATAATATTGATTTATTGAGCAGGCAATGTCCTTCCATCACTTTTATTGCCACCATTTGCCATCTTTATCAGCAGAAACATCATCATCGTCATTACCATCAGTCCCATCCTCACTGTTGCAGATTCAAATCACACGTCGTAAGCCCAGGCGCGCACATGCGACTTTGTTGCGTTTCAGTCGTGTCGTATATTTGTTTTAATCTAAGTCAGCGGTTCTCGACATTTTTTTTATACCCCGCACCCCTAGAAATCTTCTGATATATTCTCGCACCCTCTACAAAAGTAATATCTGGTTTGAAAATGAAGAAAGCGAATATATACTCAATTTGAGCAACACATTTATTTAAGCTAATTTTTGAATAACATGAAAATAAAAAAAATAAGAACAAACTGATGTAACAAATTCAGATACAAACAAACGGTAATTTTGAATTTAATTACATTTTTAAAATCCTGCTTCTTGTTTATGATTTGTCGAAACGTGGCACTTTTCTGCTGGTGGCGACCCGCAGGTCTGCTTGTGGATTTAGGCGATTTCTTGATTTTGTCTTGATTGACAAAACAGAACTGAATTCTGGGTCACATACATGTATTAGTATGTCGTCGCAAATGGGATAAGGACACACCCAGTGCCTTTTCGCAAAGTCTTGGAATATTGTATATCCATTGCTGAACACCAATACTCCTCCAAAGTCTTGCTTTCAAATTTCATTTTAAGATCCCGACTTGTCCGCAAGACAAGAAGATCTTCCTTCAGCCCATCATCATCTGACATTTTCTCCAAATTATAGGAATACAGATTCACGATCAATTCTTCAGAAATCATCAGGTCCCCAGCAGCAAAATATCCATCAAACGATCCTGACAGCATTTCTAAGTCAGCCACATTTTCCAAGTTTTTGCACCTCTTGAAATATCGCCTCGCACCTCCTTATCTTGGAACCCCTGGCCTAGGCCAATGAATGGAGATAAGAACTGTATGCGATACTCAGGTAGATTCCAAAATCAACGGGAGCATGACACGAGGACACGACCACAACACGACAGCAAGACGCAAGTGCACACTTAATGTTCAGGTTTTTGTTTATGGAGGATCACTGCCCTTGGCATTTGCACTTCTCTATTTCTTGTTTTTGTTTACCGTGTAGGCCTACTTATTTTTAGTTGTTGCCGTTTCTATGGACTTCTTGGCTTTCTTAGCTTCCAAACAGGTTCCTTATGTCCTCGTTCTTGTCTTAACCTTTTTTCTTAGGCCTCAACCATCGGTTTTTTTTTTCTTCTATTTCTCCTTTTCCTTTTTCCTTTTCATATTTATGACACTGAGTTACTTTTTATCATGAATGACACCATTTCAGCTGGCCAACCTGTGCGCTGCCGTTTCTCTACTCACCCCTAGTAGTTTCCGTCACCACCTTCTCTTTCTCCGCTGTCTCCTGTTGGTGGCTTACCTCCTGTTTGTACTATGGGCGGGCCTGTTTGTGTGCATGATGGATGTGCTGGTGTGGAACTGTATCTTCTTCCTGGTGGACTTTGTCCATATCATTTGCCTTGCCTACACCAACATTCCGGTAAGTGGTTGGCTGGATACTTGGGTGAGTGAGCTTGTGACATTTTCCGATCATTTGCCTTTGCTCACACCCATAGTGAGCAAACGAGTGTGTGAGTGAGAGTGAGTGGATGTCTTAGTCCACATCATTGGCCTTGCTTACAACAACATTCTGGTGGGTGAAGGAGTGAATGGGTGGATGGGTATGTGGAT
Source organism: Onchidella celtica (assembly GCA_963931925.1). Taxonomy (NCBI): domain Eukaryota; kingdom Metazoa; phylum Mollusca; class Gastropoda; order Systellommatophora; family Onchidiidae; genus Onchidella; species Onchidella celtica. The sequence continues at coordinate 27,320,588 of OZ007570.1, forward strand.
TAACCAATGAATGAGAGAGGGAATTAGCGAGATGATGGGTGGGTGGTAATAATGCTTAAAAACGATCAATGATTCTCATATCGTCGTGTGTTAGGGTTATTCCTAACTCCTAAATAATCATATCTATATATTATAGAAAAAGTCTATATAATTGGGCCATTGGACCAAAAGTGACAGGAATGTGATAAAGTGACTGAATGTAAGCTTACAATGTGCATCGCAGCATTCATTAATTTACAGGTGTGATCAATGCTATTTTCAGAGCCGCTTCAATCCAAGCTTGAATGATTTCTTTACCAAGAAATTGAAGCCACTGAAAGTGTGTCGGAAAGATTTTGCTGAGCTGTGTAACACTGGTAACGTGTTACCATTGAGGAAAGGTGCACGCTATTCCATAGAGAATGTGACGCCATGTGGAGAGAAGGTCTCAATATTGCTGAGGGGGAGGTAAGTCTGTGCAAGCCCCTGTTCCTTTGTGTGAGAGCGGACAGTGAGTGGGAAAGGGCAGTGATGATGATGGAGTTTTGTTTCTCAGTGTTGTTGTCATTACTGTAAACATCTGTTGATGATGATGAGGGTACCAGTGCTAATTCATGGCCAGTCATCTGCCAAGCTGGATGCAAAATAATTCTAGTTAACTGTAAGAGCAAAGTCCATTACATTATGTACACTTTAGTCTTTAAATCTACCAGTACTGTTGCTTTTGGCTTATTAAATTGGTTAATTTTTCAATGCTTGCGCTGTCATAGACATGAACGCAGCTTTCTAGAAATATGGCTTCCTGATGTTTCCAGGTCAATGCAAGATTCAGACATGAAATTTTTTAAGATTACCACTTGCAGCTAAATAATTTAGGTAACCAAATATAATGTATTCACAAATCCAACAGTATTGCAACACTCCAGTTATAAAATTATAGTCTAGATTTTTTTAGCTGATGTCATCAAGATAATGAAGTGTTTAATTCAGTCTCATATTCTGATTAATTCCTAGTGTACAGTTGTTATTATTTTGTGAATGTATATCTAGGGAATACTTGAAATTTGTCATTGCCCACTAGAACATGTATGAGGAATCTTATGAACAGTTTGTATGTCTGTAATATTTGTGAACTCTGAATTTGCAGGTTGAAGGTGAGCCATGAAGGCATGTTCCTGCACTCAGTAGAACCTAATGAGTTTGTTGACTCTATAGAGTTTGATTCAGTGCCATTCCACACAGACAACCATGAAAAATTCCAGGTAACCATTATAATAATATTTTTTCCCCTGTGCCTGGAGAAAAGTGAATGCTTAACACTCAGTGGCCTAAATGGCCATTGTTATCAGATATCTAATGATGTTGTGAGACTTAATGCAGAAATGGAAGTATTTTTGTTTTCCTATCTGTCTTCTTTGCTGTTTGATTTACAAACTACATCACCAAACTTGAGATTTTAGACCATCATGCTATGTTTTACTAACATGCTAAATAATAGTTATTGTTGTAAAAAACTGAAGAGGTTCAGGAAATTTAAATCAACCACATGTTATTTAAGATACCTTTCCCCCACATCAGGGTGTAAATTATTTACAGAGACATGATGCTTTAACTCTTTTGGGACGTGTCCTTGATTTATCGGCGCCAGTAAGAAATGCGTTTGGACATATCGCCAATTTATATTGTATTCACCATTCATTTTCCTTTTATTTGTATAACATTTTACTTTACTATCAATACTTTTGTTTCTGTAAGCATTTGTCTGAACCATGCTGTTTTTTCCCAAAGTGGGAAAAAATCAATTATGTCCAGACTTGACCGAAGCCCCTAACATTGACACCATGAAAAAGTTAATGCAATATTATTACTATAAGAATGTCAGGTTCCTGGACACAAGGGAGCTAACTGTTCTGCAATAAATTTGCAGTTTTATCAGACTAGATAATTTTTAGTTATGAAAGTAGATCTTTTGAGATTAAAGAAAAAAAGGAAATGCGAATAACTCAACCATTGTGATACAAAATCAATGTAGTGGTTGTGACATGTGGCAGGTAATCCGGTTGTCTTTCAGACTGATCTATTGCAAATACTTGAATGCTAGCTATTTCTTGTCTGTCAGGTAACGATCACAGCCAGTGAAGATTCACTGCTTATCTCCTGGGTGTATCCCACACTGCGAGCCTACCTGGCCTCCACCCCCTTCATTTGGACAGTCTTCACCAACATCATTGGCAAAGACATCAGTGACAAGCTCTACAGAATACAGGCAAGCTGTGTTTTGTTAAGAGGGGGTTTCCATTTGTATAGAATTTTGGGAAAGGACACTTTCTGAATTATTTACTCATGTTATGAAGACAAATGAAAATAAATGACTAATACATGTATTATCATGAATGCTTTCTGGCATTTGTAGCCAATGGAAGAATTAATCATGTACTACATGAATAATATTATTTGTTTTGGAGAGAAAACAGAGCTCATGAGAAATTAATTTCTTTTGTATGCATCTGTATTTACATTCTCTCAAACTGAAAAGAATAGACAAAATGGCTGAAAAGAATAAATATTTGGAATAAAATATGGCCTTACTGATAAATTTCATATTCTTTGTCATTGAAATTTCCAGAAATCTGTGGAGACAAACCCAGTCGGGTTATTATTGGTTAGAATTTATCATCTTTTTACCCTACCATCATCAGTGTATGAAAGCTCTTGTTACTGAAATGTTTATTGTGATGTGATGTTCTTGTCTATATTTATGACTTAGACATGGACAAAGCATAACAGGAGATGTGTGTTAGAATCAGCCATCTTTTTAATCTGTTATCTGTCCTTGTATACATTTACATACAGTTGCCACATTTAGTAACTATCATATCATTACATCCCCTTTCTTTAGTTTAAAATGTATTTTTATAATGAATTCAATGAGCTTATCTTATATTTATGAGATTCATTTTATAATACTTTTGTTAGCTAACGAGTCTGCAAGTTTTTTGAAAATATTATTTTTATCAATTTAGAATGTGCTTCATTCATACCATGCAGTTAAAGTTATTTGGATACTTATCATTTAAATTATCAGTAGAGCACATATACACTATAATCATCATGTACATCTTATAACTGTTTCAACACCCATTCAGTTTCAGATAAATTGTGATACACATTAATATAATACTGTCTGTAACCGAATGTTCAACTGTAACACAATTGAGGAACTTTTAACTGTCAATGTTAACATGAAATGTATAGTGCAAGTAAAAATCTTTTTCACTTGGCAATTAGTAATTATTATAACTCAATGCATTATTTTATGCATGTAATAACTTCCTTCGTCTGTAAAAATAAATTCAGAGTTTTAGTAAGTATGCTTTATCTATTTGCATTAAAAACAACATTAATTAAAATTGTTTATTCTGAATATTAGTACCGGTATTGTCAACGTTTTTATTCACTGAATCTTTTGGGGGGCTTAATGGTTCGCCCATAGCAATTTGTCAATGTGCCTGGTGTTGATTTTGTGGACGGTGGCACATGAATCTGCTCTGGAATGGTTGATCGAGACACAGACGTAATTGGTGTTGCTGGTGCAACTGTCTGTGGAATTGAAGTATTATCGTCTAAGTCGTCTGGTGGTTTTGGTTCGGCTACGATCAGACTGTCCTTCAGGTGTCTGCGATTTCTTCTGTAGTTTACACCATCTGGGGTTTGTATGACATAGCTTCTGGGTTCACTGACTGGTTTTATGACTGTTGCTGGAGACCACAGGCCAGTGTCGCTGTTTTGTACTGCAACAGGCTGGTTGTTGAGTAGTGGTGGGAGGTCTTTAGGACCATCATCATAGTACTTTTTCTGTGTATGCTGTCTCTGGAGTAGATGTTGTTTTACCTCCTCTGATCTGTTGTCATGTTGAACTACTCAAGGGAGCAAACTTTGTATTTTCCTATTGAAAAGTAACTCTGCGGGTGACTGTAGTTTGTTGTCAATAGGGGTTGTTCTCAAAGCTAATAAAGCTAGTTGGGGATTCTGGTGAGTAACTTTTGCTTTCTTTATGCAATTTTTTACTGTCTGAACGGTCCTTTCAATGAATCCGTTTGATTGGGGATAATGGGGGCTGGATGTTATATGTTTAAACTCCCATTCCTTTGTAAATGAAATGAAATCCGAGCTTCTGAACTGCTTCGCATTGTCAGTCATAAGTGTTCGTGGAATCCCATGTATCGCAAAGACAGATTGCAGGTAATCAATTGTCTCTTTGCTGGTAAGTGATTTCAGGCTTTTCACAAATGGCATTTTACTATAATAATCTGCAACTAGTAAAAAGTTTTGTCCATCTATGTGAAAAATGTCCGCTGCCAGTTTCTCAAATGGTCTACTGGGCACTTAATGTTGCAACAATGGTTGTTTTGCTTGAGACCTGCTATGTTTTTCACAAGTAGAGCAACGTCTTACTTCATTTTGAATGTCCTTGGTTATTCCAATCCAGAAGACACTCTCTCGTGCACGTAACTGACACTTCTCAATACCTTGGTGTCCTTCGTGGATTTGTGTAAGAATCAATCGTTGCAGCGCTTGTGGAATGATGATTGCTGTGTTTTTCAGTATGAGACCATTTTCAACGGACAAATAGTCTCTCATGGACCAGTATTTCCTTATATGTTGTGGTACGTCCTTTGCTTCATCAGGCCAACCATTGACGATTTGTGATTTTAGACATGCAAGTTCTGTATCTTTTGAAGTTTCTTCTTTCAGCAAATTGTACTTTTCTTCAGAAACTGATACTTGATGTATGACAGTGTCTAGCTCAATGTCTTTGCCTGATGTTGGGTTTATACGTGAAAGGTAATCAGCAAAAATCATATCTTTTCCAGGTTTGTACTGTATTGTTGTATGGTATGGTTGTATACTCAACAAGAGTCTTTGAAGTCTTGGTGGTACCTTTGCCAAGTTTTTGTGCTGAATATTTTCTAGGGGTTTATGGTCGCTTTGAATTGTTACATGTTTTCCATAGACATATGTGTGAAAACGTTCTAGTGCAAAAACGACTGCCAATAGTTCTCTCTCTATATTTGCATATCTGGATTCAGCTTCAGTCATGGACTTGCTCGCAAAAGCAATGGGTTTCCCGTCTTGCAGGAGTGCAGCACCCATTCCAATAGATGAACTGTCAACTTCGAGAGTTGTTTCTTTGTTTGTATCATAGTAGCTCAGTGTCATCTCTTTATCAATAAGGGTTTTGATTGTTTCAAAGTCTCTCTTGTGATTTGCTGTCCACTGCCACATGCTATCTTTGCGCAGTAATTTCCTTAGCGAGTCTGTGTGCTCACTCAAATTTGGAATAAATGGACCCATGTACTGAACCATACCCAAAAATTGTTGTAATTCTTTGGCGTTTTGTGGATCTGGTTTCCCTTTGATGTTGTCACATTTCTTGGGATCTGGATGAACTCCGTGCTCATCCCATACAAGACCATAAAAGGATATCTGTGACTTCTTAATGTCGCATTTTTCACTGTTGAATACAAGTCCCTGTTCTTTACTGATTTCCATAAAATTTAGCAGGTTCTTGTCGTGTTCCTCTTCTGTTTTTCCATAGACACAAACGTCGTCTGATATGCCAAGTGTACCTGGGCATTTCTCCAGTATTTGATCCATTTTCATTTGAAATATGTCTTGAGATATACTTAATCCAAAGGCTAAGCGAAGAAACCTGTATCTGCCAAATGGTGAGTTGAAACAAGTCATTTTGCTCGACTCCTCATCAAGGCATACAGCCCAGTACCCATGTTGAGCATCTAGTTTGGAAAAATGTTTAGCGAAAACTTGTGCGAAATTTCCTCTAAAGTTGGAGTTTTGTGATGTGTACGTTTTATGACCTTGTTAAGATCTTTGGGATCCAGACATATTCTCAACTTTCCATTTGCTTTTCTGCTGAAGGCAAGAGAATTCACCCAATCTGTAGGTTCTGTCTCTTTTTGTATCACACCCATATTTTCCATCCTATCCAGTTCTTCTAAAACTACAGTTGTCTGCTTTCCCTCTGAGTCTTGAGACGAATTGTTCGATTGTTTCATTATCATGCTGTCTGAAACTTTGTAGTTCTATCCTCTGTACCCATTTGTTAGGTGTTTCGACTAAATGTTTCTGAAAAACAGCCCACAGTTTATCAGGGTTTTCCTTATCTGTGTCCGTTATGTCCGACGATTCCAGTAGATCTCTCCCTTTCGTCCCTGAGGATAGGAGCATGTAATGCCACAAGTTCTTGTCTGCCACTTTATTTATAGTGAGATAACAGGATAAAAAGTCTTTCCACTCGAGGTATGCTTTCCTCTTGTTGGGGTTGTCCCAATCTAACAGTGGTAAAGGTATTGTAGGTGTAGCCATCATCTGTTCTAGATGAGTAGATTTTACAGATCGGAGTGTTGAGTGTCTAGTTGTCGCACTCTTTCTTCACGTCTAGAGCTTTTCTCTAGATCTAGATCTTGGCTGTTGTTATACAATGTAAAAACTATATTCTCCCTGTTATCGGTGACCACGTCACAGAATGGATGTAAACAGTAGTCTCCCGGTCCGACGCGGGGGACCTCTTGGGGCTTAGCAGCTACTGGGGCCTAAACAACGTGTCTAGAGCAAACATGTCGTCTTCTCTTAGTTTAAGAGGGCCACGGCTTAGACTACCTGATCCAAACTGTCCAGAAGTCCTTATAAATTCAATCTGAATCAATGTTTACCGCTGCCACCATGTGATGTGATGTTCTTGTCTATATTTATGACTTAGACGTGGACAAAGCATAACAGGAGATGTGTGTTAGAATCAGCCATCTTTTTAATCAACCAACTGACAAACATACAGAGTTATCTGTCCTTGTATACATTTACATACAGTTGCCACATTTAGTAACTATCATATCATTACATTTATCATCCCAGGAATTATTGCTAAGAGGACCAGAGGACCTTCAGTCACCACTAATGACCAGAAATTCCTCAATGGTCAATGTGAGGAAATGTCTGCACACAACAGATGTTCATCGTCAGAGCTTTGCCAATGGTAAGCCTAAGGTAACAACATCATTTTGTCCTTGCATTTTATCATTTGATTGGCTGAAATTTAAACAAGTGAGAAAGAGGAGAGGGAAAAGGAAAAAGAAAAGGAGAAGAAAGGGAGACAAAGGGTACTTGCATGAGGAATTGTTGTACACCAAGGAAGAGCATCATATGTGTTTTCTGATAGGCCTGATGTATTTTCAGGCACATCTGAGAGAGGAAGGAGATGGCTGCAAGAGAGGCAGAGATATGTGGGTAAAAGAGATCTTTTTAGTAATAAATATTATTCTAACTTTGAAGATTGTGAGTCTAAAAAAGTGACAGCTTTTATTATTGTTGGAGAAGATCATAATTCTACACAAAGAGCAGATTACTCAGAGTAGGATAGTATGACTATGAATAAGTCAGTGGTAAACATTAATTTACATGAATGTAAAAAATAATGCTAGATCATGATGTTGCCATATACTTTTTAGATGACAGCAAGTTCTATAAACATCTTATCAATAACAAATTCTATGGATAATTTACCAAAAATAATTTTTATAAACACGGTATTGACCAAAAACTATTTGTTATGAGCTCAGGTATGGTAAATCAGATTTATTAGTTCAAAATAATTTAGAAAGATTTTTAAATTGATTTTTTTTTTTCATTTTATATTCCAGCATCAAAACTTTCACCTGAACCTCCCTTGACCCCAGGCAGCTTACAGGTTGTGTCAGCTACAGTAGAGACCAGTGTATGATGAAATAATTGAACAGCTCAGTTCTTGTATTCACATTCTGGAAGAGGAAGCTGTCCCAGGTCTCAAATCAAAAGGCCCTACAACTATTAGAAGGGACCGATTCACATGTTAAGTTTCAGGTTTACATTATGTCATATTGAGATAAATCAAATTCTGTCACTTTCTCCAGGACATGAAAACTGAAAGAAAACTGATAGAGGCAATGGTATCAAAATGATAGTATGTCGCAGCCACCGTGGTTGAAAAATGTCCAGCAAAAGGATGGGTGAGATAGCAGTGTAACCTATGCTATTGAAGCCAGCACGCCTGAAATATTTGCTTTACCATTCATATTAATAGAAAATGATGGCATACAGTTTGGCAAAATCAGTATTTTGAGCCCCAGCCATCTTTTTGCTTGATTTTTTTTTCAGTCAGTTTGGCTGAGACATGTTACCTATATAATACCACCGCCTCAGGTTTGTCCTGAGCTTGGGGTTGCAGGCTCACAGTGTCTTTAGTTAGCAACACCATATGCCATGATATTTCACATGCAGACTCCTCAGATAGTAGACCTGCTCTTTTCCATAGTTATTGGAATAATCACTGTCAGATTTTGTCAGTGGTATCGCTTGAGTGGTTCACAGAAAAGCGATCTTTTCAAACACCCAGATATTCTCCAGACTACAGACATCCAGATATAAACAATACAATACAATATAAGTTTGGCTCTGAAATCTCTGGTTGGGCAGGGATGGGATTAATATCAAATATAAGGCAACAGCACATAATCGGCACAGTAATATGTCGCAGCTGCCCAAATTGAGAAAGTCACACAAAATCATTGCTTGGGCTCAAAGTATCAAATTTTTTACATATGCTAATTTAGATGATTCAACTTGCTATCGTTATCTATGTGCAGAATGATAAATTTTTATCCCAACCATCGTTTGTTCCATTTTCTCAGCTTGGGCAACTGCGACATATTATTGATTCTACATCATTACCTTACAAATGTGTCAGAATGCCAAGTTCCCTCGACTGTAATAGTTGAAACTCCAAGTAAGAAGCACATCTGTACGAATCAAAATCTAAGATTTGACATTCGCAAAGTTCATAAGATGAATAATCTAAGTTGAATGACGCCGTTTGAATGGCGCAGATATGTTGGTTTTTTTTTGTACTGTGAAAAGTATGTTCGCTGAAATATTTAAGAACAGACATGGCACCGAGGAGATTCTTGGAAATTGGCATTGCACATTCAGACCCATTCCTTTCTCCCACATCACATATTTTCAAGTCCCACTTTCACAACTTACTAAAATCCCATTCCTATTGCCAGATTTTTGCCACCTGCGGTGTGATAAAATAATTCATTGTTATTCCCCTTTGCTCAAGGCTGTGCAGTATTGTGGATCCCACACCTTCCCTGCTGTATTCATTGTTGTAATTTAATACTATTGCTTCACTCTTAGATACAGTCTTTGTTTCACTCTCATTCATCTATACATCTGTATAGTCTGGCTGTTCTTGTGTTTCATATGTTCATGTATTTGTTTTCTATAGGCCTACATTCACACAAGCATTCCTGAGAAAGACCACTGTATCAATCTTTGAAACCACAGGGGCCATCCATATAGTATGTATGCCCAGAAATGGGGGGGGGGGGGTGACCTAGCCTATGAAAGCATACACAAAGGGGGTTTCTGGGGTGCATGCCTACTCTTTTTAGTTACAGTAATGAATCAGGAAGTATAGTTTTATTTACTTTTTTTTTTTCTAAACAAAACGTTATGGGATTAAGAGAAAAAAAAGCTATTATAGGCTCAATAAAACAGCCAAATACTCAAGGCAAAGTGCCATACAATTCAATATATCAAGGCCCTGTCATGAATATTCATCATTCTAATGGCTGTAGCTTTTAAAAGGGAGTGGGGAGGTGGACCCAGAAGCTAAATACATTAAAAGCTTACTAGGGAAAGGGGGTGGGGGTGGGGTGGGAGTAGAGAGGTGGGGGGGGGGGGGTGGTATGTCAGAAATCATCAGTACCGAATGTACGTCCTTTATGGGTGGCTCCATAATATAGGGCCTATTGATTCAAGTAGAAATGGTTATAACCTATTCTGTGTTAATTCATTTGAAGTTTTTGTTGCCCACCACCCATCACTGAATTCATCCATCCCTGTATTTATATTATATATATATATATCTATACATCAGTGCATTCCACTATCTATGAATTATGTGCTTTTTGATTGTCATAGTCTGCGATCAGTAGTGTCATAGCATTCATTCATAAATTCATGTAATTATTCCTTGATGTCAATCCATCAGTGAGTCATAATATTTTGCATAATTCATTAATTAACCCAGTCGGCATCCTTAACTCAGTTTGATTTAGATAAATTTGCAGAGAATTCAGTAGGGCTGGTAGGGTTACCTTGGGGTGAATTTAGTTCATCAAACAGATTGCAGCGCAATGTCATAACCAGCGGACCTACAATGAAATGATGTTATTCCTGTGACCAAACTTGAGGTCAGTCCAAAGTTGTCAGATTGACCAAAGATTGCTGGCTGGGAATTTTGTCATGCCTGTTGTTATATGTACGTACGCACTGCAATCATTTTGTGCTAGGGACATGTACTTATATGTACCTATCCCAAACCCCGTTCTTATCCTCACTAAATCTTATCGAATCCCTAACCCTTCCCCCTGCATTTTCAACCAAAAAACAAGGAGGGAAGCAAAAAGAAAATCTGAAACAATATTTTAATTAAGGCTGTTGTTGAGAGTATTCCGGGAGGATGTTGGGAGGAACTCTGTAGCTCTGGAATCACAAAAGGCATTAAAAATCCGTCCCCCTAGCACAGAAAAAAATTGGGGGACGTACGTACATGTAACAACATTCTTTTGTCATCCATTCAAATGTTCTCCCATTTCTTCATTCATGTGTTCACCCAGTCAAACTTGTACTTCTCCAAGCATTAGTCCAGTATGGTCAGCCATATAGTGAATGAATGCAGTATTGCATTAATCACTCATTCCTTATCTTAGCTTGCCTTGATTCTGCTGTAACCAAATTCTATTTTTGTATGAGATCATCTGTATATAAATTCACTGAAATATCTCGCTGTCTCCATACAATCCTTTGCAAATAATTATTCATTCCTTAAATTACTGATGAGTGGTTTTTCAGAACAACTTAAGTCCAGCTGAGCCTTTATCTGCTTAGACAATACTTTGTCATGTTCTTCATAGAGAATATAGAATTCACAGTTATGTGTGCCTGGGCAGTAAGATTGGTATAATATAGCAAAAGAAATACCGATAGTTGTGTATTGTGTAGCTTCTCATAGAAACGAACATTTAATGATTTATACAATAAATTCCAAAAGAATTGGCAATATAAAAATAAAAGTTTTCAAACAATAGGTTAAAAAAAAAATCCATTTAATGGTGGAACAATCTTTTAAAAATGCCTCCTCGTCTGCCAGTGATGAGCAGCAAGACTGTTTGGAATGATATAAACCCTGGTCAATACCTCCACTGGTATTGAACTTGATTGATAGCAGGACATGATCTACAGTTTTTTGTTTGCCTTCCCATGACCCAAAAGGAGCTCCCAGTATACCAGTATTCAGTGTGTAGTGGGAATAATTATGTTGTCCTAGACAAGTGTGCCCAGCATTCAGTGGGAGGAGTGCAATATGTTCTTTTAAGTCAAATGAGCTCATCTGCTGAGCCTGGATATTCAAGTAAGAAACTTGGATATTTTTAAAGAAACTGTCTCTGAGCAGTAATCTCGCTTGTTGGTGGGAAGTGAAGAGAGTGGCACCTCACCAGCCGTGGAAACTGCAGAAAATATTATCTTCAAGCACTTGCTTGAAGACCATAATTATTCTAAATTTATCCACTTCCAAAATTTACCAAAAGAAAAGAAAAAAGCAAAATACAATGGGTGAAGATGTTTAAAAAATTCCAACATTAGTGTTACCAGTGTCTTTATGTATCAGTTCAATCAAATAAATAAAAGAAAAAAAGAAATCATAAAACTCTCTGGTCATTTGAAAGTTAAGGCATGTGTTAACATGATCCACATGGAAATCAAATGAAGTGTAAATTCAAATAGCAACAGATCTGTTTACTATGCCATTAGGAAAACAAAAACTTTTTTGGAGCTTCTCAGAAGAAGCAGCCACTCATATGTGAGAAAAATGTGGTAAATGAGATTGAGATTAGGTAATGAAACTCGACATTTTTTTTTAAATAGCCAAACAAGTGTATGTTTTATTCTGCAGTTTTGAGGAATGTAGGGTATTTAGAGAAAGACTAATTATTTATTCCATACTCTTCGCCCTTGATAAACTTGTCATATGATGTGTGAGTGGCAGTGATTCTTCCCATTCAATGATTTTGCAATTTAAGAGCATAATAAGGAAAGAGTTCGATGTCGTGACCACCCAGTCAAGATACCCTAAACCTATAACTATCCTTAACCCTGTCCTTTCTCTATCCCTAAACCTAAATCTTCTCTGTAACCCCATTTATTATCCTTTCAGCCAAGAACAATAGATAAGATTAAGGATAGGTGTAAGGTATCATAACTGAGTGGTTGGGATGATGAAACTTTCCCCCAATAATGTCAACTGTCACACCCTTCTAGGAAGAATCAAACATAGATAAAGTATGAAATCCTGATTTCTCATGAACAAGCATTTATTATTATTATTCATGAACATTGCCCTTCCAAAAAGACAACCCAGAATCCACTCATTATGAACCTACCCAGTCATCTTCCTACAGCTCACTCCTGTTGAACTGTGCCGTACTCCTGAACTGATAACTGAAATCATTAAACTGTATCTGTACATTACATTATTTTCTGAGTTAACAGTTATTATTCTGCCTGTTCTAATGTCCGTCTGTCTTTGGTGTACATTTAAAATATTCATTTGGTCACTGAAAATTTATTCGGGACACAATAAAAAAGCCTGAAAAAATTGGTAAAAGACAAAAGACTGAAAGAAATTTTAAAAAGAAGAAGAAAGGCATCAACATATGCACAAATTATTAATGAGAGTTCTCAAAAATGCCACGGCATCGTAAGCAAACTCAAGACTTTCAACTTCCTTGCAATTTTATACAAGTAACTCCTTGCATCACTTGTCATAATGTTCCCATTTCAAGGTCAGCAACTCAGTTCTAGAAATAGCAAATATAAAAAAATCTGGTTACGTTTCTTGATTCCATTCCTGATCATTGCAAATGGGGCATAAATCATTTTGGTAAAAAGAAAAATCCAGAAAAGAAATGATTATTTCCCTTGTTAGAGACGCGGGACCTATTATCCTGCATGGAAAAGTGCAGTTCATATGAAAATGAATTCAGTTTACATGTAACATGTTACTCTAAATGTCAGTAAAACAAACATGAGTGACAAAAGTGCAGATGAACATTTCATTTATCAAGTAGGCTAGGAGGCCTATTATTGTGTTTGTTGGCACAATATTTATAAATAAATTACAGTTTAGCGTCAGTATGTTCTTTGTCAGTCCTCTCTCTCTCTCTCTCTGACTGTCTACCTGCCCCCCCCCCCTTTCGTTTTGATGACTTCGACTCCGTTGAGGGTAAAATTCACTTGGGCCTTGAATTCTTGAGCCAAATGACATCTGGCGGCGCAGCTGCAAAAGTCAGACTCAGCCCGACTCTGCTTGTTTGCTTCTGTTCTAATTTATGTCACTTTCGTTGTCACTTTCACTTTTTCATGTTTAGTCCCATTACGTTTCATATCCTTCCTTCTGTTGTAAGTCAGAGAATTTCAGTGGTACTGTCTTTCTAAGCCCATGATTGAACACGTCTCTTCTCTCTCATCCGCGGTGTCCCACTTCGAGGTTCTGTCAGGGTGAATAACACATAGCTCGGCTAATCCACAAACTTCATCAGTCTGCAGTCCAGTTACAGACCAGATGTGAAATGTTACGCAACAGATCCCGGCTCCATCGGTCAACTATTCTTAAACGGTGTCAGTCTCTGTCATGTGACAACTGACCCATGTTTCATAACACGATGCCGTTACATGTATCACTATCGCTCTACACTCCTGTAGTTAATGAAACACTATAAATAAAGTGTCCAGGCAAGGTAATGAAAGGTATGTCCTCACCGGTCACCGTCCTGTTCGCAGTTACATGCGAGACCGCTAGTCAACATCCCCTGTCCACCAAGGTTACGGTAAATTACCCCGAGCACAGCAGCTGTATGAAACACAGGGGATAAACGTGGGAATTCTCAAGTACCGTAATGTAAAGTATCTCGCACTCAAGTAATGAGTCTCGGGACAGTCGAGTATTTTACGGTGTTATGAATTTTTTAAATACAAAGATGTATTGAAATCGCCTTTGATTAAAATACGAAGTGGTTACTCCTTGGAATATTCCCATGGGTTTGAGAACCTCTGTTGTCAAAGATCAGTCCTGTGGCGACTGATTTGATCTGTCTAGTTGCTTAAAGTAGCGGTCTCACGGAGAAGACGGGCTGATGATTTAAAATATCAACACCTCAAGATTTCAGTTATAGTATAGCAATGCCACAGTAATTAAAAATGTAAAAAAAAAACCATCAACAATCAAATCACAAATTTCAACGAAAAAAAAATAAAATAGCAGCATAACATCAAATCGATATGTGCATCATTTTGCACTGCTGCAATGAGCCCGTAAGTAAGGTGGGCTAACTGATACATGTATGTCCATTTTAAATTTTTTTTTTTTACATGTGCAGCCTTGGACGACCAACATTATGTACATGTATTGCAAGCGAATACGTCCATTCTGTAACGCCAGAACAATCTGTTGGCCAGTGTAACCGTAAATAATTTGTGTTCCCATTTAACACCGTTATCCCCGAAACGAACATTGTAAGTGTATCACATGTGCTAATTCCACTCCTTGACCCCCGACTCAATACTTTGTGTGGCCAAATTGGTATACATTGAACAGTCCAAAGCTCGAGACATTTATGTGCCATCGTGTGACTGAAAGTGTTTCATGACCTCTGATCAATTCAGAATAATATTGGTCGTGTTGGCAATAGTAAACAAGCCTAACAGTGGACATGCTGAATTGAAGGTGACTATAAAACCGTATTGTATTCTCAATGCTATTTCGTAACTCAATCTAAAGCAATACCCCTGTAACAGGGTGACAGACCGGCAAGGTATAACTAGCGTGGGAAGATAGTTAACGGCGGGGAGACAGAGTTATTGTAGGCCAGAGGGGGAAAGTAGCCGATGCAACGGAAAGCGTTTTGACACCCGGAAAGGGTAGTGTTTACTTGACCGCCGTACTTGACGATCAGATCACCTGGGAATTGCTTGGGGGGTAGAGATGCTTCAATAGTATTTGACGTGGAGTCGACGGGGGTGGCTATTAGGATAACTAATGTACACTCGGTGAGCGTCTTGGGACGCTACCCGACTGGGTATAAATCCCCGAACGCTCCTTCCAACTTCAGACCGCTGAGAGCACTCACCAGCTTCGTGCCGAAGAGGAGACCACAACTGCAACTGTAACTTTGTACTAGTCTTGTGAGTGGGGAAGGTCAGGGAACCCGCAAACATCCTTTGTCAGAGCGTGGTATCTTTGGTATCTTGTCGGCATTTGAGCTGTTGCTGAGTGGTAAGTTAATTGTACGATGTATGTGTATTTTACTTAATGTTCATAATTGTAGAACCTAAATCTATTAGGTTTACTTTGGTATAACTACTGCCTCTGAGAGAGTCACGGAAACGCCGTTACATATATGTTACGAAACCTTATAGGATGGGGTCTGTTAGAGAGAGCGTTATTCTTCGTGGGGAACGTGTAAATATCATTAAAACTGTATTGATCGTTTATTCTATTGCCTATATGGGAGCCTATGGAGTATGGGAGCTGCAGCCTGACTTATAACAGTGTCAGGGGTTAAAAGTATTGGTGATGAATATCCGTCATGGAGTAAGTATGGAAGTCATGCCTTCCAGCAGTAGATTAGGAAGTTGCGATTGTTTTTCTACAGAGGAGGAAGGACAACACCTTCTTGGCTTCTCAACTTCTTGTCCTTTGATTAACGACATCGTGGCTTCTTGGTTTCCCGACCTATTGGTACCTGCCGATACCTGTTGATCTAACTGCGCAGTCAAGCCAGAGTAGAGAGGAAGAACCAGTGCCCAGATAGCGCCATACACCCCTAAAGGAGAGGTCTCCTTATGCTGAATGTACCCGTGTGTTTTATAAAATGTGCTAGGAATTGAATATTACGAAGACTTTTAATTATCATGTACTGATTTGCATCAATTTCATTCCATCGAAATTCACATGAAATTGTATGACCTATGTTCCTATTATTATTGAATGAATTAATAATTATTGTATATATATAAGCAATACAGACATCGTTTGTTATAACTTATAGAAGAGAGATAGTCGATTATTTAGTGTGTTTGTGCCGTGCCCATCACGGCTGGTGTCAGAAGAAAGTTAGTGAGAGAAAGTGGAAACATCAAGACAAGGTTCAACGACACGAGGCTGCTTGCCAAATGGTGCCCAGTTGTACTTTTTTCTCTTTGAGAAAGGTATAATTAGTCATCTTCATCAATGTTTCTCTTTATCTCTCTCTCTTTCCCAACCCCATTACACAAGCATAAACCGAAAGCGTACAAGGACCAAATGAGCTTGTTAACATATTTCACAGCAGTTAAAAATCATTATGTCTCAGACTTTTCGTACGCAGAATCCTAAAGTAGGAAAATGAAAAAAAAAAAAGGTCTTTTGTTGTCTACAGTCTCATCTAAGGCAATTATACTACAACATCTATAGGGTAAACAAAGCCTCGACTGCCAAAGTCAATATTATACAATGGGCAGTAAAAAAACATGAGGAATAATGATTAAGCATTGCTAAGCCTGGCATTGAGATAAGACATGTTTCTTTAGCTGGGTCACCTGTCCCACGGAAAACATGTGACATAGAAGGAATCGGGAGTGAGTTGGAGGGCGAGGGTGGAGGTTTCTTTGCATTTTGCCAGCCATAATACATTTAAGAAAAAAAAGTGCCTTAATCCTTTATATTACTTTGTAGCAATTTTAATAATACTTTAGCTGTTGTTGTTGTCAACAGAATCAATACATTCGACATTATCGTTATTATCAACACCGTCATTATCATTATTGCTGTCATAATAACTGTCTTTAGGTGTTCTTCTTCTCCTTTTTTTTTTTCTTCATCATTGTGCTTCTCCCTAGTCTCTATTTGCTCATCGTTTGCCCTAAACAGAGCCTGAGAAAGGTGACGATGAGAAACATTCATTCTTCTTCTTCAAGGCATGTCTATCTTATTTGTGATGGCCAATCATTTTATTGCACATTGCTGACTTCGAATGAAACTCTGTCCTATAGCGCGTACAATAAGTCTCAAACATCTAGAGATGACACAGCGGGAAGACTACGAGTATGTCTGCCACTCGCAAATTGCCAATGTAAAAAACGAAATAGTTGGATAGGGAAATATTTTCTCATTAAAGTCCTACATTTACAATCAATTCTGACTGTCGAAAATTCGTACAATGTGAAAATTAAAGAGATGAAAGGAATTGTGTGATTAATTTGCGTCACCAAAATGAACAATGAGGTCGCCATGTGATGCTCTGCCTTTATTTTGAGAAAAAAAATAGTTTAAAAATTCGGAGAGGCGCAAGTTCTGACGTGACTTTAAATGAAACTAACCAATTGCGTGTAGTTTTATGTTTTCTTTCATCAAAAATCCATTTACTTACATCAGGTTTGGGGGTGGGGGGGGGGGGTGAATTAATATGGACAGAAAATATCTGGCAGACAATGGAAAGACCCTGTAATAAATTTACAATGTTATGACAGTGGGGCTAATGCTTTCACAGTGTCACACGTCGACCTTTTCACTTTAAAAAAAATGGTTAAAAAGAAGTAAGCTTTTATGGTGTAATATGAAAAGCATTCTATAAAATACAGTTTTAGATGTTTCATGGACGAAGGCTATGGCGACATGATAAGAGAGGTTTCCAGCAACAAATTAGCTACTCTGTGTCCTGGTGTGGAAGTTTGAGCAACACACACAGAGCCATGAGCAACTGAACAATGCAGCATTTTGTCAGGTGATGACACATCGCATGGACATCTGTCATTATCGATCTGAAGTTTGAAGGGCCTTCCATTACTTCCTGCCCCTCCCCCTCCCTCCCATATAATGTTTCCAGTCCGTTCGATGTTAACGAGATCTAGCTTAGAAATAAAAAAGTTATGATGGGCATTTTTTATGTAGTCTTCCTATTATTCGCCGTACCGTGAAGTCTGTAGGCAGGTGGGCCCAAAACACAGTTACAGGCCGGCTTCAGCTTCTGCAACTTTACCAGTTACTATATATGTAGGCATAACGATTGGCGCAAAGCAAGTACTGCCATTGCAGTTACTATAATTGTTACAATTAATTTCACGAATAACCTGCTATTTCCGTTGCCCGTTGAACTTTCGTTTACTGAGATCTGACCTAATGTTGCACAATTCGTAAATAACCTGCTGAACAGTATACATTTTACTGGATCATTTATTGTTTGTGTGGTGAAAGTGACAATCATAATAATTAACGATATTATAGTTAGCCCTATAAACATGGGCCGTTAAGTACGAATAAGCTTCATTATAAGTGTTTAACTTGGGGCAGTCCCTTTAGTAAGGAAAGGGTTAACAAAAACACCTAGGCTACCACAACAACTGACACTAAAAAGTCTGCTATAAAACTACATTACGCCATCACTGCGACAACTATAGCTTTTGCTGTTGTCTATGATCCTGCAGAAGAGGTGTGCAGTTTAACCAAGAGAATTCGCTCGTTCGATCACCAGTGGCAGTAATATTACAGCAACCTTCAATGTCCGTCAGCACGGACTCCCACAATGATTTTGCGAAATCTTACAACTTGTCTGACCTTGTGTGTAAAGCACAGAGAGGGGGCAGTGATGAGGACACAGCGTTCATTCTGTTGGGTTGATCTCGAAATCATCTTGAAACTTGGGCCGGGTGCTACCTTTGGAAACTATGTAAAAATAGAAGACAGGAAACACAATGACTCACTTTTGTCTTTGCGCTTGGATTCTCTGGGAGTACCGATCCGAAGAGGATGGGGGAAGAAGCATAGATTACATGACGTTACATTTTAAACGTGTAATGACAATTTGTTGTCGCTGGCCCCAACACTAAACAAAAGACGTAATTCGACAGGAGATTAAAAAAAAAACAACAACCAAAAACATCTATTCTAACTGAAATACATTCCAATTCTTAAATCTAATTATTATTTTTTTTTTAGTTAGGGCTTGTATAAATTAAATAGATATTTGAAATACTGTACTTCCTGTCAATCGATAAGAAAATAAATAAAATACAATATTTGGTGGGGGGATCATCTACAGTTATGCGAACACACTTGTGTGGTTTCATGGCATAAGGCCAGCAATGTACTACGCGATGTCATTTTCCAGCAGATTTTTTTCATGTCAGCACCATTTAAAGGACCACCACCTGCATTCTAAATGACCTACACTGCCCCCTTCCACCATAATAGCCAATCTAGCCGAGGCTAACACTAAACACTAACGTAAGGGCTCTTGTTAAAACAACACGACATTAATTTTGTTCTTGACAGTTTTAATGATCCACCTTATTATGACTTTGACAATGGCATCTTTCTTATTCTGCCCCATCCTAACCAAAATATCGGGCTAAAAATTATCACAATAACATCCGTGTATTAATGATTCTCGTGTTCTTTCAGCCTAGTGCATATTTACTGGAAGGGATGAGCCTAGGATGAGCCTTATAGAGTAGCAGCCAGACAGAAAGAAACCACGAGGAAGACCAATAACTGAAAAGGATAGAGAGAACGGCTTCGGAAGAATGAACATAATAAAGTAATGGACCATGAGCAAGAAATCAAAATGGATAGCATAATTATATAATCTTGTTAGCTTGAATATCTAAACTAACTATCGGGAAATATTATATTGTGTGATGGCTTGCAATCTTTTCATTTCATTATAAAATAAACAGACACACAACGATAAGGAGTAGGCCTATGTTCGATTTGTCTATTTCTTATGAATAGAACCCTCCCCTCCCTCCCCCCCCCCCCCACACACACACATACGAAACTAATCTAAAACAGGCCTGTCATTTCACGTTTATTGTATTACAGTGTAGTAGGCTTGTCGGCTTTGGGAGAGGGGTTTGACGCATAACGAGGGGGCGCAGAGTCGTCTTTTGAATTTTAAGGTCTTTTATTGTTAACAATTTAGGTTACGCCCACTTGTTCATTCCATGGGTGTGTTCTGGCGCGGATTTCCTCTTCATTTCGTGATGTTTAGGCTCACATCTTCCAGAATTCACATGTTCACCGAGATTAAAAATTTGGAACACTGTGACATGTCCATTCACATTTAATTGTTCATGCTTGGTCGTTCACAAATTGATAAAAATACTATGTGATTATTTTTTTTTTACTGGAGCTCCCCTTTCCCCCCCACAGCGCCCAAGAGGTCATGACCCAGACCAGTAGCCAATCGGAAGACGAGGCATACACGTCCTGGCGAGCGCGGTTGTCTAGTGTCAACAGCAGTCGAGTGGGCTACAGGATCGTGCTCTACTAAACTAACCCAAACCAGCTAACATCGCCGTCCCCACGTCTAGATCACCACTCCAAACGCAGACCTTGTGCACTGTAACTGTATTTTTTGTATTCGGGCATTTCATCTAAATCAACAAATTTCACAAAATGGCACACAGAGCAGCAAAGAGTGGAATTGCCCTCGAGGCTCAACAGAAGGTAGGGTTGAAATTATTATATTTTCACATGGTATAAATTTCAATTTACATATCAAACCTTTCTAGCGAACACTTTTGGATAGTCGCCACCAGAGCTGGATTTTGAAATTTTGCTATTCTAGATTCGTGCATTACACTCTGTGTACTGTCACATCAACTTACCCTTTCTAATAGGCTTGCCAATATAGACTCGAGTCACTCTAGATCAAGGATCTTGATGTCCCATGTTCGATACGAGCATAATAATTTGACCCACCAAGGGGGTTTAAATTATAGCTGTATAGATTACAGATCAATAGTCTAGATTTGATCTGCTGGTATACCAGTATTACTAGGGAACTAGGCCCATTGCTTTTTGTTGCATTAAAAAATTTAACTTTAAGTTTCTGTAATTTTCCTTGTTGTTAGATGGCCAGTTCTTACTTAGCTTCAGATAATGTACGCCCATTTAGTTGTAATACAGATTCCCCCAACACTTTGTTTAGGGGAAAGGGGGGGGGGGGAATCAGCCGGCTTGTTGTATCATAATTATTAAGTAGGCTAAATGTTTTCATCAGACAGATGTGCTGTGCTTTTTCAGGTCATGCAAACGATAAATTTATTGTGTGGAATTTGAACATGCTGGAGAAGTGAAAAAAAAAACCCACATTGTTTTTGACAACATTTGTTCTTTTAAGACTATAAGAGCTTTGCTTGAAACTTTGAATCGTTGTGGAAGAAATAAAAGTCATTGCATTTTCTTTCAAAATTAATGACGCCTGTGGCTTAGATTTTCTATGCTCAACATATGATTTTCAGGTCTTCATTCAACTGTTTGTTATAAACTGTTGACAAAAAAAAATGGCTTAAATTAATAAACATTACCACAGAAATGGTAAGATAGTGTTTGGAAACTCTTGGTCAGCTACTCAATAATTATGTCAAAGCCAGTTTGTGTGACTGGTGATTAATATGATTTAGTAACCATAATCTCTTCGTAATTATTTTGTACGTTTTCTTTTGGAGGGGGGAGGGGGTGTGAGCTTTTCTGTAATTCATTGTAGCAATCAGTGAATGTTTCCTATGAACATACAGCACTTTTTTTCAATGCTGTAATGCTTACGAGGTGGCCCTGTATGAAACAAGGATGTGGGAAACAACAGTCTCACAATCAGCAGATTTCAGAAATAGTTTCATATAAATGTTATAATTAACAGAATTATATAGGCCATTGATTTGCAGTGGGTGAAAGAAAAATCCTGCTCATAAAATCTCATGATGATTGAACTATCAATATTTAAGTAAATGCCAATTTTTGAAAAGGCAAACTTTAAAAGGGAAAAATATAGTGGTAGGATTTTAAAAGACAACAAAAGTAAGAACTTTTATCTAATTTCTTTGAGGCATTAAAGGAGAGATTATGTCATGTTTTGATTTCCAGAATAGTTTTTCAAGATTCCTTATCTGATGAAATAGAGAGTCATGTGACATCATGTGAAGATTTATTGTGGTAAACAGTTTACTAAAGAAACTTGCATTTGTTTGAGTTTGATTCTCTTTGTATGAACAAACTTTTCATGTGCTGTCACCTATAAAATTTGCAAACATCAGTAAGGAGTGTGGGTGAACTATTCATTCTGTATGCTGCATTGCTATGATGCTGTACCGTGTATGCATTCTCTGATGAGGGTTATAAAAGTGCGTTTTAAAGATTGCGCTGGTCCATCCATCCACTATCTGTCGGCTTCTTGCTCAGTGACCCATGACTCACATTCCGGGCGCAGGGGGTCACTTGTTCTGCCCCCATAGGTCACCGACCCTTTGTCCAGGCGCTGCTACCGACGTTGAAAAGATTAGTTAAGTGGCTGTGGAAGCCGACAAGCGGTACAAACCCGCCCGTATCAGCTTACGCTTGTGGTACCTTTGCTATACACGTACTTATTACTGTGACACCGAGACCTGAATCTCATTCCATAGTTTACACCAAGGATTTGCTGAAAGGTTTCGATTTTCAGGACCGAACCTTCATACAACATAATATTATTCTTGTAGCTACAATGCACTGCTATTGGATGAGACCAAGAAAATTGAATTGGCTTACAAGCTTAACTGCCCAGAATGCCCATGCTTTCACTTGTAATTTCCCTCGCCTTTGGCTCACTAAGTTTGAATGGCAGGATATCTGTCTAGGATCTCAGCATGAGCAGATTATCAAGTTGGGATCTTAGAATTGTGCAGTTTAAGTTATTTCATATGTTTATTAAAAGTTTTAAGGGTTGAATAATAAAATGCTGGTTTGTCGTGTGTAGATTTTGCCATATGACCAAACTGTCAGCTTTTAACTGTATTATACGTATGTTTTCATAATGGGCTGTGGAGACATTAGAAAAATGCCATTTGAAACTGGTGGGTGTTGCTTAGCCTATAAACACAGTTCTGTTTTAGCAAGATTAAAATGTTGTTGAGCTGTTAGAATATGGAATATAGGGAAAAAAATAAGTCAAGTGTGGCATTATTCACTGGCTAGGTTGGCATCTTATGGTGTCTATGTTGTGAAATGAGAGATAGTTTTGAGGTTTTAAATGTAATGAATGAACTCCTGGATCAGTTCTGCTCTCGCAGGGCATGATGAAGACTGTTTTGATCGTGGTTTTCCCAGACGGGAGAAAACTAGACCAAGGGAGACGATCACGTTGTAGGCCAGTTCCATTTCGGGGGGGATTGGGGGGGGGGGGGATATTGATCATCGATTTTTCTAATCCCTCAGACTGTGTTATCGGATTGCACAGCGCTGCCAGTGATCTCTGAGGGCGGCCACGCCCATTTGTGCACAATCCTTCAATAGTAGGGATTCATACAACCGTGAGAAAACATGATACGTTTAAGACTCTTCAGCGATTAATTGTAAATCTCAATAGACTAGGTGTCACTAAATAGAATGCAGTTGACCTGTGCTCCGGGGTGGGGGAAGATAAGACAGTTTGATTGATATAATACTTCTTGCTTGGGGCGGTTTTTCCCACACACATGATCTTACAATTTGCAACCAGCAGGACCTGGCCTATAATAACTAAACCAGCGAAGGAAATCTCTAAAACCCAAAAAAACATTAAAAGCATTTATACCTCTTAAATCTTCCCAGTCTTTACTTCACACTTTTATGTCACCATCATTCTGTCACATTTTCTTCTTTCTCATTTCACGGTTTGATGTTCGTGATCCCCACTCCCATCGTCCGGTTCATAGATGTAGTACAGTAATAGTTGTTGTAGTACATCTATAGTCCCGCCAAAGCTTTTTTCTTCCCCTGGAAGTACTTCCTTTGTCACTGTGCACCGTACATGTCCAGTACATGTATTTATTGTCACATTATTCATTATGCATGCATTAGGTGCATCATGTTGCCATAACCCTTTGGTCTACAGCCTGCGTGATTGGCGTTTGTCTACATAACATGACAAATTTCTTGTTTCACACGCAAGAGAATTAAGTCCTACGATAAATACGTATTGTTATATATTTTAGATCGGAGGGTGCTCAGGTCGAAATAATGAATGGAAAGTTATGGATCCAAAGTAGGCAATAATGTCGTTCCCTGACCTGTGTGGCAGATAAGGTATTCAGTAACATTAGTTTAACAAAATTGCACTTGTAGTGTTGGTAAAATGAAAAGGAAATAATTGACATGGTAGGACGACTTCGAATAATCCATTTAATTACATTTATGCACAACTCCCGAACAGCTGTTTATTAATTCTATCTAACTTATAGGTAGTCATGTACATCAATTCAGCAGTCGAGTACATGATTGTACACACAACTATTCGATCGGGTCGGCGTATCAGTTGAATACTAACACTGTGGTCCAAAGCTTGTGACCTCAATTCATTTTTACACATTTGGTACATGCCATACAATGTGTGGTCGGGCCGTGGAAAAGAAAAAAGTGGTTTTGAAGGAAAAATCAATACGACAGTCATCCAACAGTCACATAATACGTAGCCCACACACATAATAATGGGAATATAGTACACTTAATGCCCAATGCCAACTTACAGCGCAGACCTATTTAAAACTGCAGTGCGTTGAGTCATGCAGCATTTCTTTTTTCTTGCTTTGTGGCCAGACATATTATCAGGTCACACCCATCCTCGCAGCACCTGACAACCTTCATTTTGTTCATCGTATCTCATCCTGCCGGCTGCTTTTTTTTTTGTATTGCAAATTTTGTGGAACACGCTTCTCCCCAACCATAGAGTATCCGCCCAATATTCAAGTAACCCACTTTTCATGGAAGGATAAAACCATCATTGCTGTACTCGTCCACGCTGTCTCGCTCCGTGAAATCAGCAAAATGGAGCCCCGCCCATCCGTAATACTTAAGTTTGAGCCGGCCGGTGGCGAACCTTGGTCGTACATTTTGCTGTCTCTAGGGTTATTGACCGTGAACTTTAATACAGGGACACAGATACTCGCATTCAGAATCATAATGCGGCAAATTTGTGATGCATCATGACGGTTCGGTCCACAAGGTATATTTTAGGTAAACTGAATTATTGATATCAAGTGAAAGAGAACTCTTTTCCCTTGGATTTGATGCTAGATTCATTGAATTTTGATCATTTTTAGACTGTGTTATAAGCAATTGAAGTTGATGACTATTACTTTTTTTAAGACGTAAAGTTTTGAGAAAAGTTCGTTTGGGCAATTACTCAATAACTAGGCCAGTAACCTCCCGGACCGAACCGTCGTGTTGCGTCACATTTGTCTGTGACTGACTGGCTTCTTGTATCGTTTGAAAAAATGAAAATCTTCCAGAACAAATCCAACCACTTTGTATCTATTTTTTCTTTATGCTTTACCATTTTCTACAGCTGTAATGAAAATGGTGAAATAACTGCGTCGAAAATTCAAAACGCCATGACCAAGTTGAGATGAGGAGTGCATCACAGACATGCACACTGTAAAACCTTGTTAGTTCTGGCGAACAACCATTGCCGTAATGTAGAAACACATCTGTTCTGGATTAATTCTTTTTCCACCTCCTGGAATGCTCAAACCCAAATGACGTATCCTCAGTTTTTTCAGTCTTCAGGTGATCTACGTCGTTAATGAACACCAGATGACATAATAACTATCTCCTATTAATTTCAAGTCTATGTTTACGCGGTGCCTGTAAATTAGGTGATAATAGGGGACATTTGTACATGTATATATATTTTCACCATTTCTTGTTTTAGAGGAGCTCAGACTTAGAAGTCTAAGTTCCTGAAAAGTGGAATGGAGATAAATCATACTCATAGAATTGGCACACTTGTACATTGGGGTGACAGTGTAGTTTTATGATCATGCAGGATAACTTATCAGTTGAAATGTCACTTCAGCGATATAAGGGCGTGAAGGAGAAGACTTTGCTTTTAGGAAAAAAACAACCCTCGTTGGAGAAAACATTGCATTTCACACCATATATTATATATTATATATATAGCTTCATAATTGCACTTTGTTTTTTTTTTATTTTACACCCGCCAATAAGAAAAAGAAAGTCTACTGTAACATTTGCTGATGGATCTAGTTACTCAGAACGGCATTATTAAACCGCACCCTAGATGCATCCGATGGTATTTGACGGACTGCAGTATGTAGAAATATTACCTGAAAGCTCAGCAGAATGTTCGATAGTAAAATACACACTGCGTGCAATGTGGCCGACTTTTCAGAATTGTCGTCTTCCTGAAAGGACGAGATGCATCAACAAAATAATTATAGTCTTGCTGGCGTGCTTTTTAATTTATGGAATAATACGGTCGGTCGGTTTGTGTGTGTGTGTGTGTGTGTGAACCTCGAAAAGGTGGGTGTGCTGTCCTTGTTGAGGGAGCATGGCTGTGGAGATTATAGACTTGATACTTGAATTGTGACACAGTCGTGCTTTTAAAAAAAAATTTCTCTTGGAAAGGAGCTAGTAGGATCGACAGAAGAGGTGGGGGTGGTTAAGAGAGGACACAAACAAAAAAAGCTTTAGGAGGTGACTGTTAGCCTCCTTTACGTGACCCACATTTTCACACCTCTTTTTTGCTCAGTGGGTTGCTTCATTCTGCCAAATTTGGCAAGAACTCCCACAATGAATCAGTAGGAGTCTCGTCCCAAGTCCTAATAATAATCGCGTGCTTTCCTTCAGACGGTGGTCTGTCTTGGCCCCCCTCCCCCCTCCGTCTTTGTGTTCAGCAGCACCGCCTGTTGCTGTGACCTTGCGCGACCTGGCGTTGAGTCATGGCCTAATCTTGCTCAAACACGCACACACCAGTACGTCACGACGCGCCTTGTGTCACCGCCCAGGCCAGTAGTTTTCAGGCTACAAAACAATGGACTCTCTTTCGAAAAGTAAAGAGAAGGGGACCTGATCAGTGATTGGTGCACAAGCAACGGTTTACCACCCCCTCCCCACACACACACATAATAGAGAGAGAGAGAGAGAAAGGGAGGAAATATTACAGTCCTAACAGTAATGGGGTTTTCTGACTTATCCGCGAGAGAGAGAGAGAGAGAGAGAGAGAGAGAGGGGGGGGGGGTATTTCAGTCGTAATAGTTATAGGGTTTTCTGAACTGTCCTAGAGAGAGAGAGAGAGAGAGATTGATAGAGAGAGAGAGAAAGAGAGAGAGAGTTCCAGTTTTGACGGGGATTTCTGACCTCTCCTTTCGATATATGACGAGTATAAAGGCATTTTTTGTTTGTCGTGTTGACCTTCAGAGAGAAAGCATAACTTTGTGGACCCAACTTCAGTTAGGTTCCCAGTGAGAGGAGAGGGTGTGCCTTAGTTTGATAGAGGGGCAGAGGGGAAAGGAAATAAAGTGTTATTTTTTTATATGTGTCTTAGAATGGGGGAGGGGAGGGTGGCGCTGATTTATCTGGCGTAGTTTTACAAGTATTATAATATGAACAAGAGTGGAAAACCACTGGGATCCCCGAAGTGGGTCCGCCTCTCTCGTAATGCACACCATGTGCGTTATCGTGGAAGAAACTAGAAAAGGGCAGACAATAAGTGTGTTCTCTTGCCTTGAGGAGGATTCCACAACTTTGCATGGTTGCCGTGCAGTTAATGGACTTCCTGCACGGGCCAGCAACTGTGTGTAGCTCACGCAAGATAACCCTGTAGTGTCCGATTTGCCATATCCAACATTTTTGAAACTTGCAATACTGACGTCAAAGTCATCAAATGAAGAGCTAGCAGGAATGTAAATGTTTATTAGGAAGAACTATTTTGTGGAAAAATGAAAAAGTGTTCGAAATAATTATGGAACACTGGGCACCACATGATGTGTTTCAAAACTAGAATACTGGGAACCACAGGGTTAACATTTGACCAGGCCACTCTTGTCATCATTTCACTCACGTTTTATTTTAATGATTGTGGAGAGGAAAGAGAAGCGGCATATTGTTTTCTCCGATCTATTTTTGTTACAAAGTGCGTTTTTTGTCAGTCGTTGTTTCTTCAGGAACTCTGGCCGGGATTGTTGGGAGTTTCCACTTTCATCCTGGTTGAGAATGGAAATATTTTTAGATTTCATTTTCTTTGCAACTCTAGAAATTTACGAGGTCTGGTGAAAAGGCGGATAATAAAAAAACACACACAGAAAAAAACAACTAGGAATGTTAGACCATGAAATACGGCCGGATTCAACTTCGAAAATTGTCCCTGCATTTAATACGAATATGTGCCCACAGTTTCTTAGGGCACGGAAGTTGCAGCCAATAACACTAAGCTCTATTTTGATACCTCGTAACGGATCAAGTTTGCAGAAGTGAAATTTTATCTGCTGTCAGTACACGAGCGTGCACCAAGCGTCTTGGTGGCGGGAAAATCAGTCCTTATTACAGTTACGTCGACGACAGTATGGCATGTCATTGTCTTGCAAGTGAGGCCAGTTGAATGTTAGTGCTGCTTTAGCACAGGACACAACAGCTCTTGAAATGGAAGTGGGCCAAGCAGTTTCCTGTGGCGGAATACAAGGCCAAACTACCTAACCGTATCTGACACCTGCGTCGCGGAGAGTAGACGACATCCCGGTCTGTTTGCTTAGCCACGCCGATTTGCATTCTTGGTCTGTATAGTTATTTCCGGTGTATGCACACTTTAGTCATTGTGCACATGGAAATAGTTATGTAGTACGTCGATGATCCTACTAGTGGGCCGTCAACAAAAACACAACAATCGGCAGCTTTCGGAAGCTCGCCAATTGATATTCTGCCCATGCTTGTGTCATGCTCGTGTCCTGCTCCAGGTATGATAAAAATTGAAGAGAAAGCACACAGTTACGAAGGAGTTCGATTGGTAGTTTTTAAAGCATATGAAATACCTGTAGAATCTTCTGGACTTTGTTGTATGACAGGAACGTGTGATGTCTCGATTCCGTAAAGATGTTATCGCCCACAAACGATGAACTGCTGATTGTAATTATTTCATCGATACCATCGTCTCAGCCGTTACGCCGATTCTGAGCAAAGACTACTTTGACTATATTGTGCTACAATTTTATTGTTGTGCAGCTTCATACAGAAGTCCAACGTGTTTGACAGTCCTTGACACCCTCGTACCATAGTCTGTTCAACTGGTACTGTAAAACACCATGTTGGTCGACAATTCACACAGCACCACATGTTGTCATGTCGACATGAACACGCAGCTGTAAGCAATAAAATATGTAGAGAAAGGCAGAATCAACGAATTCATAGTCACGCCCTGACAGCTGGTCCTGATGTATGTGAATGAAAAGGGCTGAGGGACACATTAATAAACTTAGTAGGCCTAATAATGGTCTGCGTACTCAACAGAAAAACTAGAATGTTGAATTTGCATTGAAATTGATGGTACATGTATAATACAAGGCTTTTCCTTTGATGAATGTAACCGTGCTGAGACTCGATGAAGTGTGTGATATTAAAAAAAATATATAGGATAGAGGTCAGTGTGCTGTTCGATACCATGCAAGGCTAATCTCATAATACATGTTATACAGATCGAGCTGTCAGCTTTGGCTTGAGAGAGAGCACTTGGTCCATCATTGAGCACTTGAGGTGCAAGATCTGAAACAGCATTGCAGTGATGGAGGACAGTCGAGGTCCATTTTCTAATTTCATACATTACAACTGAATCATAACGCTTATAACCTGGCTTAAAGATAGTCATAGTGTAGTGCGGTTGTCCTTGGGCTGACGTACGGCTTCCTGTGAATCGTTTATTCGCGTTGAGCCATAAAATCATCAAATCTTTCACATTTTCACACTTACTCCCATTTCTTCCCCTCTCTTGGTTTTCCAACAAACAAAACTGAAGTGGATCACAGGATGTTGAAGGCTGACATGGGTTAAAAGAAAAACATTCTGATCTGTTTCAGAAAGGGTGCCTCCCTTTGTATGAAACGTGATCTCTTGAATGAAAAACCGCATGTGTGATCTCACACTTTGCCAGATTGCTCCTGTCAGCCAGAGAAAGACTGGATTGTCCCTTCCTTATCTGCTCTATGTCTGGAGTTGTATCTTTCCGGTCTCCCTACCCACTATAAATTTTCTTATCACACACGGCAATCCTCGGCGGGCTATAACTGTAATCTCGGTACATACCGTCCCTTGTGGAATTTTAGCCTGAGCCTGTCCAATCAAACGCAGAGAAAAATGGACGGGTTGGGGTGAAATAATTGGGATACTATTTTGGGCATTAATTTCGTTGAATCTTTTGTTAGGTATAATTTTGAAATATCTAAATTAAAGTGTTCATTTGATATTTCTTGCATGGTGGTTGCCGACTAAAACCTTTCTCAGCTCGGGTTCATCAGCAAATGGCAAAAGTCAACACCCGTACGTACGTGGTCACTGTGACATGGTGATGTCTGCCACATTTTGACCACGCTTTATCCATCACAGACTGTCGAGAACGTTCTAGAAACGCACGTGCGTGAGTGCACTTACACACACACGCACACACACACACAAACACGGAGACCGTCTGACATTGTTTGCTATTGGTTTTGCGTGGCGGGTCTCAATGTCCCTGGTGGTTCTGTAATCTCTCTTTGTGTGTTTCTCTCATATTGTTCTTCTGTTTGTGTTTTCCTCTTTGTTATAATATGTCAACCTGCGGACACATGTCTTTCCGTGTCTTTCAACCACCTCCCGCGGGTGGTAGCGCGGACGCTTCTGGTAGAGTGTCATTCTGTCTATCGTTCTGTTATATTCTGTTTATCGTCTTGCGTTTTCCTAGCACGATAAAAAAAACAACAAAAAACATTACAGTGTTGACATGCTTTCTCCAAACTCGAAGTCAGCCACCCCCTTTCCTTCCCCCAGAAAAGTGCCTACAAAAACGTTTTCCCCACAACACATTCCATCTTCTGACATGCAGACTCGATGACAGACCGATAGAAACCAGATTAAACAGAGTACTCCATCTCGCCTTCACTATCAGCGTAATCTTTTACCCCCTTCAGCGTCCGTAGCTCTCTCCCCAACGTAAACATTGCTTGATGCATTGTCCGAACAAACACCGCCATTGTATAATTTATGGCTCTGTATAAAAAAAACAAAGCAAATCGTTCCTTAACATGTGTTGGTTAACTTAAGTAAGTGCCAAGGTATCACATTCTTGTCATAGCATTTTTCTGATTTACTATCACATTCATCAGATCAGACGAACTAAAACTAATACATGCAAAGAAATAATCCGGGCGTCAAAATATGACCCAATTTTTCTATCCAATCAGAATAGTGAAAGTAACAGGACAAAGAGGAAGAAAAATAAAACCAAACATTGGAATTTGCTCACACATCAACAGTATGAATTATCAGTGGTGCTCATCTTGAGAGGTTTCCTAGGAATATTAGAAGTACCATGAGGTTTCTTACGAATATGTTAAGAGGTGTCATTTTTCCCGGCACAAAATACCATTCCATTGTGGGACAAGTGTTCATCGTTCAGGCTACCCTGACAAAGATCAAGTAGAACTTGTGTTGGTATGCCCATGCTAGTGTACTTTGCGCATCTTTACGACTAACAACAGGAGACGGACCGAAATATTATAGTCTCTAGGGATGGCCATAACCATCAGACCTGGATTTGTGTAATTGTTCAGGTCAGGCGGACACGCTGACCCTCTGAGTCATCCTGACCTCTCACCCTCCTCATTGACCTTTATTAAGAATGTATTTGCGATAACTCTGCTCTTCTTCATTTGGCATTTGCCAGCCGATGCCTGGATGTCTCATTGTTGTGGGCTTGACCGTAAATGCACAAATACGAGTCTTCTTTTATGTTATAGAGCAACAAATGTGGCTCATTGCACTGAGTCGTGTGATATAAGAAAATATTACGATCAATAATTACCAGTAAATTTCACATTTCATGACTACCATACACTTAACTGTAAAGAACATGATTATTCAATATTCTGGACGGAATACAGAGATAATAGGTGGACGCGTATCATTGTTAGCAAAATGCCATTGAATGTCACACTGAGCACAGTGACTGCACTCATGCACACTCAGAATTAAATCACGAGACAAAATGGGCGTGTGTCACCGTGAGCTCGACATTTAAAAGTAGTAATCCGTTTTGACTGGGTTTCTGTTCTTCTTATTTTCATTTGTCTATTTACAGCATTGTAAAGACTTGAACATTATGATTGCAAGTGAATTTACGTCGTGGTTGAATAAGAAAGAGAAGGGCTTGCATTGTATTATTATGGTATGACTGTAGGTAATACAGTGGAGTTCATTGTCATTCGGCATTACGTTCAGATTATACGGAAGAAGTGATTTTTTTTTCAAGACATTTGGTGTCTTATTAAATGTATTAAGATTCTCTCTGTTAATGGAGATCAAGAAGCTTGCTCTTGACAATCAGCAACTTGTGTTCAATACCCTGAAAATGTGATACGGGAGTTGTCAGTGTTAAACACGAGGTACAGATGCATGGAGATTCTTACTGTGTCCTTACAAACAAACAAAAAGTGGATTCAAAGTGTAAAATCAGCTTGCCTATGATGAACAAAGTCCTTTTCACCCAATCCGTAGCGTGGGCTTGCGAGTATGAATGCTATTATAAACTGTTCTGAGAAAGTGACCGACGCTTTGCAAAGGAGGATCGTCAGTTTGGTGTGATTTGAAGCCTACACCATGCTCACAGCATTGTTCTTTCTTTTCACATTGCCATAATAGTTGCAGTGTGTGACCGTAAGTGGTCTTCTCACGCGGCAGTGTGAAGGGCTGTTGTAGTCTTGACTTGTAATGTTTGTCGCTAGAGAGTCATTGTTTTTGCACTGCCAGGAGACGTCACGCTTTCAAGTAGTAGCTGTAGCCCCGTGCAAGGATGCCCCCATCGCCCATCTTAGAAGACAGTAGGATTACTTTTGTGGTCATGCCTGCTATATCCCAAATCTGAGAATAATTATGGAGCATTTTCACCAACGGCTCATGTTAAGGGACCGCAGACATATACCAAGCCATATAGAAGATACTTATTTGCATTCACTGTTCGGCTATGGCTTGTAATGTAAAATGCTACAGTCCCCTAACACCAGCGCCGAACGAAAGAAGCCCACGCCCCTAGCCTCTCAAAAGAATATCGCACGATTTTCCAGTGGTTCTCTCTCTGTCTCTCTTTCTCTATCTCTCTCTGTCTCTTTCTTGCTCTCTGTCTCTCTCTCTCTGTTTCTCTCTCTCTCTCTCTCTCTCTCTCTCTCATTCCTTCTCTTTATTATGCCCATTCTCAGTTCTGTTATTGCCGATATTCAGGCAATAAGTAGCATACTGGTGAGAACAAGTATTATACTAGTGAAGTAACGGTCACCCAGTGTCCGCCATGAACGACAGTGTTAAAGCCAAAGAAATTTGCTGTCCAAGACTCTGAGTAGCCTACCTCTGTACGCCGTGTCCTACAGAATCCACTTAGCTTGCCCTTGTGAATCCCATATCGTTATCGCAGTCAAGATACACTTATCCCCCAGTCAGCGGACGCGCCGAGGTACAATTTATCGTATTTACATATGCCATGTAAATATTTACTTCTGGACCCTTTGGCGAACTCTCCGCGTGGTCAGTAGACAAAGTTCTTGGCAGTTACAGTAAAGCCCACGATAATGATTTATATATTCCTTGTCTCTGTGTTCGTCAGCATTTTCTGTTCAGTATGGGTGAAAACTGCCAGTATCAACTGGATGGCGCACAATGAGTCAGTGATTGCCACGCCAGCCTAAAGTCGGGATCCAGAAAGTGCACTTTTATTATGAGCAACGCCCCAGTCGGGCTATATTTTGGTTACACGATTGAAGTGAAACACAGGCTTTCGATACACAGTACGTTGAATTTAGTGCGGAGACACAGGAAGCTATTCATGTCAGGTCACTGCATCGTTCATCGTTCATATTGCGAGACTGGTAGCGCATTGAGTCAAGTCTGTTTTGTCTCGATTTTAGTGTGCTGTGTGGACTATGAAGTTAAACGGAACCTTGCGCACGGGCGAGACTCAAGCAAGCCGGTCTTGCTGAAAGAAACGTGACGCAGTGGGCGAAAACCTCGGATCAGTACCAAGGATTTAAGTGTCATGATTACATTGAAACCGAAAAGGGCGTGTGTAGACAGACAGCGTCACTATACCTGACAGCTAAAGATTCCACTCGGCCTCAGAATTCGTAAGTGAACTGGAATTTAATCACTTGGGCTTTATCTCAGATTATATTAACAGAGAAGGGCCTTGACCAAGGACGGCACCATCGGGCAGATTACGTAGTTCATTCAGGCAGTCCTGTCTTAGCCCTGTTTTTCATCTACTGTCCTGTGCATACTCTGAAATCGAGTACGTTGTGCAGATTGCACGCATACAAGTGTCCCGTATGAGGTTGTGTAAGCTCAGTTCTAGCTTGAAAACTGCTTGTAAATGTCCGCCCATTGAATTTCTTTTACAGAAATTTTTCACTGATTGCACATTGCGTAATATCCAGGAAAGGCAATAGATGTTTGTGTAACTCCGGGGAGTGAGGGGGGCGGGGGGGTGGGGGGCGACGACTTTACATTTTTCTTTACTTACTGGCACCCCACCTCACCCGCCATTCTCCTAACCACAACTCCTACTGTCTACATGACTGTGGCTAGAACTGCCCGGCTAAAACTCAACTTTTTCCAAACCCTGTTGGTAATGCCTAATGCGTTGTATAATAAGAGATATCACTGCAAATCATGACACGTAATAACATTATTATAGATCGAAAGTGTTGTGAGGAAACGAAATCCCGAGGGTGAATGCTTGCAGTGCTGTCCATTCAGGAATAATCACACTTTCCTTCCGTGTCAAAGGGGATAGAGATCCATAGCATGAAAAGAGATGGAAAAATAATTAGATTTCAGCGGGCGCGATACAATACGCTGCCCGGATTTGTAGGCACCAGGAATGCATGAGAAGTGTTGCTGCGTGTCACTGCTTGAACGCAGTGAACATTGAAAAGTTTGTGTCACGTATTACTAAATACATGTACTGGAATTCAACAAACTCCATTGTAGATTGCCTTGTTAGGTAAGGGAAACAACGTGGTCTACGCGTGTGCATGGGAGGTAATCTTGCGACCCAAAAAAGGAAACACAGTCACGAATGGACGGATAAGCCCATTGAGCACAGATCTTATCCCAAAGACTAATCCAACATACGCAGGAAAAAAGGGTTTAACGCCGCTCCTACGCAATTGAAAGCAGTGTATGCGTCTTTAATTAATCGCTTTTTGGAAGAACCACTCCTGCCGCCCCCCTCTTTTCTCCCATTTGAGGTGTTGAAGTTTTTGTGTTTCTATGTTTGGAGTCCACGCCGCTATACGCCGTGCAGCTTGACCCTTTCACCGTGCGTTCCTAAACATTGCAAGTTGAGACAATCCTTTATTTGCTTTGCCAGGGATAGATGGGTGATTTAGGAGTTCCAATGAACGATCTTGTGTGTATTTCAGAAGGCAGGTTTCTTTACTCTCCAATCCGTGTCTTGGCTTGAAGATCTTTGTAATTATTTGAACGGAGAGAAGTCATTTGTCTTCCCTATGTTGTCTACCTGGATTCGTCTGTCTTTCTCCGAATTAATTAAGGAGAAAATTTACATTGCATGCTCAGCACGCCTTTTCCTACTCTTACCTAGTAGGGGATGTATAACCTCAAAATTTTAGACACTTCTTCAGGACACAATAGCATTAGATTAATCCAACCATTAAAAATCCCGAAGGCTTCATTTTAATGTTCTAAAGCATGGCTGTTTGTGTTAACTATATACAAATTCCATGCTCACACACACTTCTGCGTCGTCCATCCACTACGAACACGCTTTCTGCCCCCCCCCCACCCCCTCCCTTTCTTTTTTCATTTTAAAAAGAAAAATATCTGAGATAGTAGGAATAGGTTAAGAGATGGGACAAACAGTGCTTAATTAAGGTATCAATTAAGCAGCCTCAGATCAAACACTCGTGTCTCTTTAATGAGATTTGAAATGGACGTTTAACTCAGAACAACAGGATTTGCATCGCTATACGAAGTCTGTAGTTGCATTATGCAGTACAGCAAGTACTTCTACGTAGATTAGCATGATTGTGAGATGAGCCACAATGAAGCCTTAAGGGGTGAAACAGGCAAAGACTGGTGTAGGCGCCAGACCGGTGGCCCACCGGTGTGGGCAGTGCCTAGGATATTAGTGTGGTGCATAATTATTTGTGGGCGGCGAGCCACCAGTCTGGTGCCTACACCAGCCCAGTTCTGTTTGACCCCTTAGATGGTTGATAACGCCGGTAGGCCTATCCAAGATCAGGCAGAGGGTTTTATCAGGTGGTGGTGAATATTTGGGTGTGAGGGTAGGCTCATTTTCCATCCCTCTTTTACCTCCGTCATCTTGTCCTTTGTTCAAGCTTAAAATGGAAAATCATTCGCTTCAGTGGGGAGTCCAGAACCTTGTAACATTATGGAGATAGTGAATTCGACACCCTTCCGCCACTCCCACACACACCTGTGCAGAGTATTTTATAACGTAATAATGACCGAACCACTTTAGAAGTCTTTCCGTCACTATTCAGTAACTTACATTCATCGCACCATAGTCGTCAGAAACGTAATATTCATAGCCCACTTTTCCTCAATGCTGTCTTTTCTCAGCCCGTCAAACGTGAAGAAAGAAATCGCACGAGTATACCACGTTTAGAAATTAAAGTACCGTTTGTGAAATAAAAATGTCAACCTGGTCCTAGTTTCCAAATCAGCGAAACGAGATGAATTATTCCGACAAGGACTGATGTGTTTTTGTTTGTTTGTTTTGCTTTGTTTTTCTGGTTAATCTTTTTTTTTTTTTTTAAATCTAGAGTAGAAATTTGAAAATGCTTTTGGGAGGCCATAGGAGAGAACGTCATGAAAAACGGCCTGTACAAAAATGTATAATGAGGCTTGAGGATATCAGTGACAGAAACTAATACTATGTAGAGGACGGAAAAGGCCGCCGGGAGTGAAATAAAGTGAAAACGAAACAAAATGAATGTGAGAAGCGAGGGGCACAGAGCAAGACCCGGATTTCAACACTTTGGAATGTCCTACAACCATGTCCTTAAAGACTAGTTTAGTGAGGTTTTTAAACACACTTGAAACACATAGTCGTAAGTGGAGCACAAGTCCGCCTTGGGTTAACGACATTTGCTATTTCATGCTGTCAGCAATTGCCACTACACCTTTCCCATTAAGT
Organism: Onchidella celtica; assembly: GCA_963931925.1. Taxonomy (NCBI): domain Eukaryota; kingdom Metazoa; phylum Mollusca; class Gastropoda; order Systellommatophora; family Onchidiidae; genus Onchidella; species Onchidella celtica. Next base: position 27,357,952 of record OZ007570.1, read on the forward strand.
TGAAGAACAGGTTACTTATTGTCATTAGAATCATTTTTATCCTTTCGGCGCCCTGTCGATGGTTTTCTCCTCTAACTCTCATCTATGGTGATTCCTTCATTGCCAAAGCGGCATTACAATGATTTTCATATTCCTGGTTATTTTTAAATAAGATATTTTTGGTTTAAATTCCTAAAGGTAAATGGGAACTTCGAAAGCAAAAGTTATGAAATTTATTCAAATGTCTAAAAAATTCGTAATCGGTTCGCAGCCATCACCCAGATGATTATTTTATGACAAAATATTATAAAAACCACAGAAAAACTGTGGGATCGCAGCAAGGCTGTATTAAGCAATGTCAAATTTTGACATATTTTATGACAATTCGCTGTCCACATTCAGGGGGTTAAAAGAAAAAAAAACAAAACAGCTTTTGTGCTCGTAAATGAAAAAGCTTGTAATCCAGGTCATCCATTACTGAATTATGATTTTTAAATTCCATTCATGGATTGTCTTCATGGAGGTTGGTGGGAGAAACTTGTGCAAGGTTTGCCCAATTTCATGTACCGTCATAAGGTTGGTTGGGTTTTAGGGTCGACAGGTGAATGTACAGGTGAATGACTGGATGAACAGCTAGAATGCAAAGGCTGTTACAAACAGACTAGATAGTGACATGGGTTGGAAGATTCAGCCATGGGTTTACATAAGCTAAGTGTAATACTCAATGTTCCTAGTTCCTTGCATACTCTAAATGCCGGTGATGACATTTTATTAAACAAAGACGGCCTATTGTTCTAAACATACAGTAATTGACACAGCTGTAAATTGCCCACTGTGTTTTGTTCACTGTCAAAATATGTCATTGGAATTCCACCGTATTGTAGTCATTGTTTGCTGAAGCGGTTTTAAAAATCTCTGCACATGATAGTTTCTAGTTGTACAATAATTAGATGAGCATCCACTACTGCATTTATTTATAACTTATTTGTTCTATCAAAAAGCTTTATTGGGATGGCTCACTCAGCAACTGTGAAAGGCGGGAAGTGGCCCACGCGCTGTTAAGACAAAACTCAAACTCAGTACTGGCTCTTTGCAATACATAAATTATTGCAGGGTCTCGACAATCTGCCTTCTGATTTACCCACCCCCGGACCCTCACTGACTGTGGAGATTTTCTCTTTCGTTCTTTCGTCACTTTCGACCTTTTTCATTTTTTGTGAAATAATGACGCTAGTTAACATTTTTGTGAATTGTTACTGTAAAGATCTGCCGTTGTCAAGAAAGGTGCGCGACGTCAGAAAGATAATTATCATCAAAAGCTAATTGTCAGAAGTGTTTTCCAGAGAGAGAGAGAGAGAGAGACAGACAGAGAGAGACAGAGAGACAGAGAGAGAGAGAGAGAGAGACAGAGAGAGAGAGAGAGAGAGAGAATTTTATTCAAGTCATTGGCCAAAACGCATTCGAAGGAGTGAGGGGGAGATAGTGGCAGAGACAAGGTAGAAAAGAAAAGAACAGAAAACACATGAAATGGTTCAATGTCTGAATGTCGAACCCTTTGTAGCTCTGCAACTGTTAAAACGGGACCAGCGCACACACAGACCACGGCTGACAATTGTGTACACACCATTATTTGAATTTGATTTGCACAAAGCGTCGCAACCTCTTTTTATCCAAACACTGGAGTTGAACACGCCGCATATTTTGTCCATACTGCACACACAGGAGGATGTGTTCAGGTTACACAAACGTCTCGGTAGAAGTTAAATTGAGACAGATAACTTTGCCCTTTTGAAGGCGGGATAATAATTAGGGAAAATACAAACTTGCTGGAAGTTGAATGGAAGTGTTGTAAGAGAAGGAGCACAGAAATGCCAACATGAGCAAAAGGAGCATCCACTGTGATGATGATGATGGTTACAGATGTTGTAGCTGCTGTTGTGGTAGTAGAAGTGGTAGTAGTAGCAGGATTTGCAACACAGGAGGAAAGGCAGATGGTTGATGAGCGCTTCTAGTGTGATCTCCTTCTGTCCTATTGTTCTGTTGTATTCTGTCTATCGTCTTGTTGTTTCTTCGCACAATGTGACCATTATCGTGTCGGTGTGGTTTCTCCAAACTCAAACTCAGACAAGAGGAAGTAGTAGTGTTGTTGAAGGTAAAAAAGGTTGTAGATGTTTTGCAGTAGGATGAGAGATGCCATTGAGGTACAGAGGGTAATGAGAGATGCCATTGAGGTACAGAGGGTAATGAGAGGCGTCATTGAGAAGAACTGAACGGAGAATAAGCAGTGCTGTAATTGTAATAGTATAGTGATGGTGATAATGATGGCAGCGGTAGTTTCTTGGTGGTTGTGATAGTGGTATCCGCAGTGGTGGTTGGTGGTTGGAGTGGTGGTAGTTGTAATAGCCAGGGAGAGGGAGTTCTAGAAAGTAGCTGTAATAGCATGGCAGTATTGATAGCTAGGGGTGTTAGAACAAACTGGAATGACTGAAATTTTACTGAGAAATCAGGGCAGCTCGGTGACATGTGGTTTACATTGGAGCCGTATTCAAACAGTGATTTCATTCAGGTACCCAAGCGTCAGCCTGCCTTTGTCTGCCTTCTGTGGTTTCTGCATACAGAACGGTGTGAATTTTTAATTTTGGATGAGTCAGATGTCAACAAGTTTCAAAGTTTGCCAATGCCAACACACATTACACAGGGGCCACCAACACGCGCTCGGAAATATTTCAACCAAGTCTCACCCTGGGCATGGTGACAAAATGTTGGCGGTTGTGCCAAGTTTAGGGGACCTTTCTGTGTATGAATACCTGTATTGTTTGCCGTGATATCCCACTCTCCCCTAAAGTTTTGTTTTAAAAGGTTTGTTCTGTGCTGGAGTTTCTCGCTCTGTTTTGAAGGTAAAAAGGGAATGGGTGGTCAGGAGGAGAACACACACGGATAGGAGCTCTCCTGAAAACATGGAGTAGGCTATTAACCACCTGCCTTTCCACACAACTTCTGAAAATTTGTGCTCGAAAGACCCACGATCACACACCATCAATACAAACATTGACAATGTGGGCTGTCATTTGAATGTTCCACTGGCGTCCCTGTACCGACCACCCAGGTCTTGTGGATAATGTTTTCGTTTACTTTGCTTTTCAATGTTACGGACATAAAACGTCATCAGGTGTGTTAAATTTCTTACCTGCTTCCTAGGTTCATGACTTCAAACAAAGCGTAGCAGGTTTTAATGGCAAGTCAGAACAATAAGCTATCTGTATCCACCACCATCTGTTCCTTCCTCAACTGATATAGTGATACTGTATTGAATAGAAGCACATTTTGTGTTTATGCTTTCGCTCATGTGGAGGGGTCTTGTCTTTTTAGTTTTTCCACTTCTGTTTTGTAGAATATGAACTTTGGTTCTATTTATCCATTATTATTTTTTTTTTTCTTCTTCTTCTGTCTAGTTCCCTGTTTATCTCTCCCTTTTCCATTCTCTCCCATCCTTTTAATCCACTCCACCCAAAACTGATACCTTGGGATGGGAGGCCCTTTAAAATCAGAAGCCGTGGTGGTTTTCTACTGAATGAATGTAGCTAGCCAAATGGAAAGGGTGGAGAGAATAGAGAAATTCTAATTCATCTCAGCTGTGCATTCAGGACCCCCCCCCCCCCCCAATCCTTTCCACCAACATTCTATTCCGCTCATGTATCTTTTATCTATAACTTAAGTTATACTTCTCTATCACAGCTTTTATATAGTTTGTCCTGGGGCGGTGCCCTGTCAGAGGGAGCAGTAGATTTGTTTGAAAACTTTAACCACGCGCAGAGTTAAATGCCATCGTTTCGTATAAGTGGAGATATTTGACTTACTTCTCTGAGCACACGGCGATCTAGAAAATGAGGCCAGCGCCATCTTTGCAGATTGATCTGACAATAATGCCGTGTGTGTCACTTGGTGCACGGTGATCGAATGTGTATGTTATCGTGTCTTTTGCTGGGGCTGCATCACTCCACAACTGACTAACAGAATTAGTTCGGGGAAAAAAAAGAAAGCCAATTGAAGGGGCTATTTCTAGCTTCACCAAAGTCCATCTGGACTTCGAAACAAAGAGACAAAGAGTGTACATGGAGCTCAGCGAGTATACTTGTCTTCTGGGTGAAAAAAAGCCGCTGAGGTGTCTTGAGAGAGCTGAAGTCTTCGGCCGGAGTTATACCCGCGTCACAGGAAACCGAGACGGTTCAATTCGCCAAATTCCGTCCGTCGTCTTGCGCGCGTATTATCCATGTCAACAATGCAACAATTCGCACCACACCCATTCATAATTGAACGAAAAAGACTAGTACCACAGAGCTTTTTTATACCATGCACGAAAAAAAACAACTTTTTGGCTCATTGTAATCTGACATACCACAGAGTTTCTGCATAAGCGAAAGTCAGTGATTCTGTGTGCCAATATGGGCATTGTTTTAAGATCACATCATCCTTTGAGAAAGAAGTGAATGCTGGCTTTAGTGTGTTTTCAGAGACCACGTACAGTATGCCTACCATACTAGGGTCTCTGGTAGCAGTCTGAGATTCTGCTGACGTCAGCATTTTTGCGATGCGCTCTTTGCACTTTGTGACCGACGCAATTTTGCGGAGCTTTTTCCACTCCCTGGCACCAGTGCTGAATCTTGCCGATGGGCGGATCAAGTCGGTCGATATGTCGGGCAGCGTCTGGCGTGAAATGTTACAAAAGAAGCGTTCTCTTAGTAGGAAGAAAGACGACTGGCTATAGGCTGGCAACATTCAAAGTCATTTAGATTCATGTGTCAAAGACCTGGTCATCGACAACCATTATTTTATTATTAGGCCTATGTAAATTTTGCTTTTGATCCGACCACTTTCTGTCAGTATGGCCGAGACAAATACGAGTTTTCCACGGCATACAGTATCAAAATTTCCCGGCGATCTGCATACCAAGTTAAGTTTGTTCACCGTAAAATGAAAGTTCAGTTAGGATTTTCCAGCTCCAACATTCCTAGAATTTTGATGATAGCCCAATTTATTTTGTACTGACACGAAATACGTATTAATAATTTGAGAACAGAGTGTTTGTATTAAGTTCACGTGGTTGTTCCCTTTATCATACTAATTAAAACAGATTGTCAGTGGGCATGAGCTGTGTATATTGGCATATTACACAGTTTATTTATTCTGATAATTGTTTCTAGGAAAATCAAGGATAGCACACCAAGCAAATATATAAAAATACAATTGCAGTTGAATATCTGCAATTATTATGTTCGGCGCGTCTTGTAGAGTTGACTCATCAGAGGAATGTATTGCATCAGACATTTCATGGATGTTCAACCAATGTACCAACAAATGGTTGCATTGATTATGCCGTGGTTTAACTCACTAGGAACACTTTGTGCAGTTACCATTTTCAGCTAGATCCTATCGGACCAGACTATGAGTTTGGATAAAAATGATAGTTCACGCAACCTGTTGCGTTGCGATGCTGCAGTGTAAACGTAGAATGCCCTTTCAGTTTTCATGAAACTGGAATTTGTTGGTCATGCGGAGTAGAAACATCCAATTTTCAGCAGCTGAAGAGACAGTTCCAGTTAGTAGATGGTTTGCTGTAACAAGATCATGAAGGCATTCACTATAACCTTTTCTAGAATCTCATGGTGTAAACATGGCCTAGTCTAGTCTCCCGTCTCTCCCCCTCTTTTGGCCCCCGCCCGCACCCCCACCCCCACCCGATATTTTTGGAGCAAAGAACACTTCAAACGCCAGTAACGAGCACTTGTGCATTTTTCATCTGCATACACCAGGGATTTAACTTTTGAGAAACTGTAGATACGGTAAGCATGATCAGTCAGTAGGTGAGACTGACAAAAACTACAATACCACAGTTTGTAGGCAGGGCCAAAAACAGGCTACGTACAAAGTTTCAGCAGCGAATGTAACTTTCATTGTACGCAGGAAGTGGAGAGATTGCCTTCAGGGTCGAGGGCCGTTTAATATATTTATTAGGAACACCCTCAGTAAAAATGATCAATACAAATTGGCGTTTTGCCTGTGCCCATTATTATGAGATTGGATGTTATGGGAGGACGGAACCTGTGGGCAAGTTTATGGATGGGATGACATTTCCACCACTGAACTCATCTGTTTCGGGTCTTCTACGTTCTGTCAGTCCTTTAAAATCAGAAGCCGTGGTGGTTTTCTACTGAATGAATGTAGCTAGCCAAATGGAAAAGATGGAGAGAATAGAGAAATTCTAATTCATCTCAGCTGTGCATTCAGCTGTAGGCCTACATTCTGCCTTGTCACTGTTCCCTCTCTTTCTCTCTCTCTCTCTCTCTCTCTCTCTGTCTCTCTCTCTCACACACACACACACACGCAAACAAACTCATGCCTTGCAGTCATTTTGATGAGACGCAATGCCATCATTTTCATAAAGAGATTATTATCAATGAAAACTGGCAGGAGACCCAACACGCTTGGTGATATTATCACGTTTTTTAACATCCCATCTGTCACTCTCTCTTCTTTCTAGCTGTCGTGATACTCTTGTCCTTTCATTCGTCCAATCATTTTTTTTTTTTTTTTTTAAAACCTGAACTGACGGAAAAATCCACCCGAGAACACAATAACACATGAGCCAGAATACTTAGTTTTTGTGTAGGCTGTTGTGTTAGCTGTGAGCAGATGTTTTTTGAGATTGTTGATAATTTATTGATTAAGATTTAAATACATGTATTCGTGCTGGCAGAAAAAAAAATGCACTGACGCATAAATTATTGCTATTTTTGTTGCTTACACAATCGACCTTTTGAGGTTTCAGTATTTCAGTTTGGTCAGTGAATAAAGCTGTGTTAAGTGACTCACCGTAGCGGTGACCTAGTTGTCAATGTTTTAGCGATATAGTGAATAGTATTATACACGTATATCCGCTCACCTTTCATCTTTTTTATCTATCTATCTATCTATCTATCTATTTATCTATCTATGTCTGTCTGTCTGTCTGTCCGTCTATCTATCTGTCTGTCTGTCTGTCTCTATCTGTCTATATGTGTGTGTGCGTATGTGTGTATAGGCGAAATTATACGGGCAGATATTCGCAGCACTATGCATGGTCACACATCCAAGCAAAGGTATCTGCATGCGGGCGAGTGAATACTGCATAATCATGTTGACCATAGCAACAGAAGTATTTGATTTGATGTGCAGGTTTAAATTTATAAGGGCAGCCCGACACTTTGTCGGATTTGAATAACGAAGGGTAAATTTTCTGCCGTTTGAGATATTGGAACCAGGCACTCTGAACCAATTTCAGCATAATTTGTTTGAAAATGATCAGCACCCGTCTACAAAGCATTAAAAAAAAATATTCACAGTTGCACAAAATGAATCAAGATTCAGTTGGGAGGGAAGCAGAAGAGTTGGCTGTCACTGTTTGACTATAGCGGAAGAGTGCTAGAAAATGCAGTGCACCCTAGTGCACACCATAATTGCAAGAGCTTGAAAAAGAAAGAAAGAAGACTCGGGGTAAAATTAATTTAAAGTAACAGAGGAAAAGAGAATAAAGGAGAGGGGAGGGGGAAGTAGGATGAATTCTGTAACTTTAGCTGCTCTGCCATTTAAACGTCTTTGACATTTCACCGGCGTAGAAAACGTTAAAACATGAATCAGAAATGCGTAACTGAAGTAGGACGTCGTCAGCTAATAATAGGCGCGAGTTGCTTACAAATCAGAGCATGACAAGCATAGAAAGGCAACCGGAATAGATCACCATTGCTGTGTTGCTGGGCACACAGGCCCCCCTGTTGAATGGGGTTTTGATAATTTAAGATTTTATTGGCAAATGACAAGTGTATTCACCCCGGGTTACCGGCGTGCAAAACCACAGTCAGCGCCAGCGAAAACCCGGGTGTCGACAGTGAAAGTAAGACACCCACTTTACTGTGCTATTGAGATGGTCTTAAACCAGCTCCTCCTCCCCTCCCCCCCCCCCCCCTTTTTTAAAAAAAAACCTTTTTTGTGTATAATTCGAAAAGGGAAAGTTGATATTTTTAAGGCACATCGGCATGAAAGTTGAAATGTTTGGTGGGGGGGGGGGGGGGGGGGTTTAATGTGGATTTCAACAAAACTGAAAAAAAAAAAAAAAAGGCAAAAGATCTGTGACGACGGGGGTACTAAACCCACCGCAGTGATAACCGAGTGGCTAATATATGTTGTAGAATTAAGAAGTGGATGAAGTTGGATCTTAAATAATCCTAACTTAAAGCTATTCTACGATGTACTCACTCCTTCAGCCGGTTGTCCTTCACTTTTCCGCTTCCGTTGTAGTTCTCCTCAGCCAACTTCCGGTGGCCAGATTTCGGCCGATGCGAGCCAAATTATTTTGGCTCTACATCTACCCCCCATCCAATGTAGCACACGGTGAACGCTTATCCTCAGCGATACACCGCGTGCGAAATGATGAAGTTAGACATCGTACCGGCTCGGCCGACGGGTGATACGACCCGACCGAGTGGTAGATGTAAGTGGTTCCACGTTGTTTCCAATAAAGGCTGGCTTGAGGCGGTCTATGGAAATCTTGTTGTGGCGACCTTGAATGTCTAGTAGAAAATATTTCTCATGTTTTTCCAAGATTTTGTACGGACCCTCATATGGCCGTTGAAGAGGACTGCGGTGAGCGTTTTGTCGGACATAGACAAAACCTGTGGAGGACAGGTTGCTTGGAATATAGCTGTTTTGGTGGCCGTGATAAGAGGTTTGACTTGGCCGTACCTTATGCATGGTGTCTTGTAGACGTCTCAAGAAGATGGAATCTGGGACAAAATCTGTTGAGTCCTTTGTCTGAAAAAATTCTCCTGGAAGACGAAGTGTTGTTCCATACACCAACTCAGCTGGAGAGCATCCGGGGTCCACACGCCAGGATGATCGAATGCCCAGAAGAACAATGGGAAGTTGATTGTACCAATCAGATCCAACAACCCGAGCCTTAAGAGACGCCTTCAACTGACGATGCACACGTTCAATCATGCCATTAGCTTGAGGGTGATAGGCAGTTGTGTTATGACTGGCAATCCCTAAAAGCTTGTTAAACTCTTGCCACAAGCGTGAGGTGAATTGAGTACCACGGTCCGTTGTGATGTCTTCCGGAACACCATACTTCGAGACCCAGTGATGGAGGAGAGCCGATGCACATGTTGAGGCTTGAGTGTCTGGTAAAGGAATGGCATCTGGCCATTTAGTGAACCTGTCAATGATTGTCAAGAGGTATGACATACCATGGCTGACTGGCAAGGGGCCAACAATGTCAATGTGGAGACTCCTGAATCGTGCAGCAGGTAACGGGCGTGAAGTGAGGGGCGCCTGTGTGTGCCTATGGATCTTGGAAGCCTGACAGGCGTGACACTCTTTGCACCACTGTCGTATCTGACGCTTCATGTCATGCCATACAAAGCGTTGTGCGATAGACTTCTGAGTTGGCCTCGGTCCTGGGTGAGATAAGCTATGGACACTATCGAATGCTGCCCGAGTCCAGGTCGAAGGGAGAATAGGTCTCGGATTGCCAGTCGATACATCACACAACACTCGGGCATCATCGAATGTGAAACAACGCAGCTCCAAACCAGTGCAGACTGTATCATAATCTGCCATCTCCCCGGAATCCACCTGTGCTTGAGATAAATCGAGGAATGTGCCCCTAGGTAAGCCATCTCTGACTGACTGATCACCATCCGTGAAGATAGCATTGATGCGAGAAAGTGCATCCGCAACAACGTTGAATTTGCCTTTGATGTGACGAATGTCTGACGTGAACTCAGCAATGTAAGACAAATGGCGTGTCTGACGTGGAGATCGGTCTGTCGAAGAATGTAACGCCAGAGTAAGGGGTTTGTGGTCAGTGTAGCATGTGAACGGTCGACCTTCCAAAATATGACGAAAGTGTTTGATAGCACTATATGCTGCCAAAAGTTCCCGATCAAATGCACTGTATTTTGTTTCAGCAGAAGAAAGTTTGCGCGAGAAAAACGCCACAGGCACCCAAAACCGTCCATGAAGCTGTTCCAACTGGGCACCGATTCCCACGTCTGAAGCGTCCACAGTAATGCTGGTAGGAGCGTCGGCACGAGGATGATGAAGTAAGACCGCTCCGCTAAGGGCCTCCTTGGCTGCCTGAAATGCCCTCTCGCAGCGCAGATCCCACTCAATTTTTTTACCTTTCCCGCTGGCTTGCTCATGAAGGGGAGCTAAAACCTGAGCGATACTGGGCATAAACCTGTGATAGTAGTTGATCATACCGAGAAACCGTTGCAGGCCAGTCCGATCTGTTGGTGGAGAAGATTGACGAAGTGCTTCAACTCTTTCAGGAAGTGGTGCAATACCAGTGGCTGTGATCCGATGTCCAAGAAAGTCAATCTCGGTTACCCCAAACCTGCATTTAGCCTTGTTGATGACCAAACCATTGGCTGACAGAGTCTGGAATAGTTCTTGAAGATGTTGAATGTGCTCATCAAATGAACGACTGGCCACCAAAATATCGTCAATGTAGACAAAGGAACATGGTATATCTCGTAAGACGCCGTCCATGAGGCGTTGAAAACTTTGAGCTGCATTCTTTAATCCAAAGGGCATGCGGAGAAATTCCCATAAACCAAGAGGAGTGATTACTGCTGTCTTGGCAATTGAACTGTTAGCCATGGGAATTTGGTGATAACCTCTGACGAGATCGATCTTAGAGAAGATGGTGCAGCCCGAGAGTTTACTGTTCAGATCGTGGATATGTGGAAGTGGATAACGATCGTCCTCTGTCTGAGTGTTGAGGAGCCGGAAATCTCCACACGGGCGCCATGAACCATCCGACTTGGGGACCATGTGCAGGGGGGACGACCACGGTGACTTTGAACGGCGTAAAATTCCCATCTCCTCCATTTTGAAAAACTCTTCCTTGGCAGCGGCCAGTTTCTGGGGGTCCAAACGACGAGCACGAGCATGAGCTGGAGGGCCATGCGTAATAATATGATGTTCGACGCCGTGTTTGTTGACTGAAGAGTTGAAAAGGGGAACCAAAATCTCAGGGAACTTTCCGAGCAATTCGGAAAAGCTGTTGGGTGGCGAACACGATAAACCTGAGATGGATATGGGGCAGCTGAAGTGCTTGAGGAGTACCGAAGCGTTGTCGGCTGAGATAAGACGTTTCCTGCTTAAATCGATCATCAAACCATGCGTAGTGAAGAAGTCGGCACCTAAAATAGGTCGTGTTACGTCGGCCAAATAGAACAAGTGCTGGTATTCCTGCTTGTGCCCAAGTTGGACGGTTAGAGAACGTTTCCCCCACGTCCGTATTGTAGTGCCGTTTGCTGCGGATAAGGGCTGGGATAAATTTGTTTCGTATCGTATGTCCCGAGGAGCTGGGAAAACCGAAACCTCAGCTCCGGTGTCCACCAAAAACAACTCACCCGAATGCACATCAGGGACAGAAAGCGTGTGTGAACTGGGACCAGCTGATGCCACGCTCAACAGCTGGTTGAGCCGTTTCCCTGAAACCTGGAGCTGTGAGCCTGTGGCTTGGAGAGAAGAGAAGCGAACTTGCAGTTAGGGCGACAATTCCTGGCTTTTGGTCCAAAGGCGGAATGATAGCTGCAGATCCAACTATTGCTGGCAGGCACAGATCTATCTTTGTTGGGTGCATACCGTGAGTGTGAGTTGGCTGCGAACCGTGACCGAGACTGAACGGCATCAACGGATGGAACGGTGGAATCCTGTTGCATGTCAACCTCTGAGCTAACGTTGTTAACAGCCATTGCACCTTGCTGTGTGATGGAAGCTGACCTTGCCTCCCAAATGCTATCTGCTGCCTCAGCCAAAAGCTCTAGATCCGAGATGTTTTGTGCAGCCAAAATTGTTCTGACATCGGGGGGCAGATTTGCTAAAAACAGGGCCCTTTTAAGAGTTTGCGGATCGTTGTTGAGTGCGTTGATTTTGCGAAGAAGTGCAGTTGGACGTCTGTCACCTAGTCCATTGAGATTTAACAATTCCAAATCCTTTTGGGACTGTGTCTTGCCGAAAGTCTTGATCAGCACCCGTTTCAACGTTGCAAACTTGTCAGTGGCTGGAGGATTGAGCAGGGTTGCTTGAATTTCTTCGGCTGTATCGACGTTGAGTGAACTGACAACATAATCGTATTTGGTTTGATCACTCGTTATGCCCTTTGTCCCGAACTGGGCCTCTACTCGTGCGAACCAGACCTCCGGTGACTTTGTCCAGAATTCTGGCAGTTTAAGCGAGACAGCGTTGACTGTATCGAAGGAAGAATCAGAATTCATGATGAGCGGTTCAAAACGGGGTCACCAATGTAGAATTAAGAAGTGGATGAAGTTGGATCTTAAATAATCCTAACTTAAAGCTATTCTACGATGTACTCACTCCTTCAGCCGGTTGTCCTTCACTTTTCCGCTTCCGTTGTAGTTCTCCTCAGCCAACTTCCGGTGGCCAGATTTCGGCCGATGCGAGCCAAATTATTTTGGCTCTACAATGTCCACGGCAATGATCTCCGGTACCACTGTGCACAGTTTTAGCTCACCGGTTATGCTGTGGTCAAAGAAAATGTAATTCAGCTGTGGGCAAAAAGTGGGGGGGGGGGGGAACAGCATAGCAGGTCGGATAGGAAAAAAGAGAGGAGTGGTGCAGTTCATACCCGTGAAGACGCGGAGAGAAACAATGGCTACTTTATGCTCAGCAGTGCAGTTCTTTTTTGGGTGGTAGCGTGAAACTGCTCGGCTTCGATGCCAACTCCAAACGCCTTGAATTTTCATATAATTCTGCAAACCGCGAATCTAGATATCTAGGTCAAATTCACTTTTTAACGTCATTTCAGAGAACGAATCTTTCTATCAGGTGTATAAATTTCCTTTGTTCATCAGAAAATGAAAGATGAACACAGAATCAAGCGGAAATGGTTGTTTCATGCTTTTTGTTTTCGTCTCCCGTAAAATTGCCGGTTTTGTCGTAAACAGAATTGGAATAGGAAACCAAAGTTGGTAAAAAAAACGTCATGTGACAATAATATTATCATGCACGTTGCGACTCAACGACCGTAACTTTTGGCATGTGGGCTGTATTGTATTGTAGTAATTGTAGTATTGTAGTGTTATTACTACCTTGCGGTCTGCTTGTTCATCCATCTGTCTCCATCTATCTCTCTATTCTGTCCGTCTCGATTGCCGATCGGGCAGTTTTCTTTCCCGCTGCCTCCGCCTTGCCCCCCCCCCCCAAAAAAAAAACACCCCACAATTTATTATGCACCCAATTTTTTCTTTCATTCTCTTTTTCACCTTCAACTTTTTCCTCTTCTCCCCTCTGCGCTTCATCCTGTCACCGTGCTCCATCGACCTGCCAAGGCGCCAATAATGTAGTACAGTAACAGTAGTCCGCCTTTCTAGGTCAGTTCATATATACATTTTTCATCCTGCCATTCGTTCCCTTTCTGTTCACTACTCCCACCCCCCGACCTCCCTCACTCGCCCTCACCGCTGCCCACTATCTCCTCTGAGTGACAACATAGTGACCACATGCAAATCCTCTCATTTTCATTGTGTAATACTATACACTCGACAGAATAGGCACACGCCACTCGTGCCAGCATAATAACGATACAGCTGTTGACACAGCGTATCGATTGCAAACATTGATACATGTTGTAATGATGGAAAGTCTACCATCAAGTTGCATATACGTGGTCAAAAACTCTCCCCTTTCCCTTTTTTTCTGTTTGTACTAGTATATATATATATATAGATCTATATGTTTCTTAGTTAATCCTATCACAGAGAGTGAATGCCGAATTTTACCTCGCAATCGAGCTGAAAATAGTGAAAATCAATATAAAGGGAGTTACTTGACGCGTCTGTATTGATATAACACTCAAGTTTCGACAGCTCACGCTATGGCAGGTTATGAATCACGATGAAAATGAACTGTTTCAAGAGCAGGCGAAAGCAAAACCAAGTAGTTTGCTGAATGATACTTTGAACTTGATCCATTTTCAGTCCGTTCCTTCCATAAGCCGTCATTTTTTGGTTTTTCTGGGTATACGTGCTGTCGGTCTATGGCATGGGACACAACCACGGAAATACCATTTGGGTAGCCCGGAGTATGGGGTTGTCCGCCTTATATGCTTGTCCCTCAAATCCAAAAGTATATAACTCTCAATTAAATTTGTAGTTGGTGATTAGTTCTTTTTTATTGTGACACACTTTCCACTTTTAGATTCTGTAACAACTGCCTGTAACAGCTGAGGTTGTTCTAGCACGTTATAGTAGGGGGGAGTTAGTTGATCTAACTACAACCCTTTAGAAAACGAAACTATTACAGCTGTAAAATAAATAAACACGAGATCCGACGATAGATTAAATAATGCTAAAGTTTAATAACTGTATAGTGAACAATAAAATACTAGGAAGACGCCAGCGAAACTAAATATCTACGCCACACAAAAGGAAACTCACTTACTCACCCCACCAACCACTCACACAGGTCTATATATATAAACATTCCTACAGAAAGTTCCCGAAATAAACGTTACCTTTGCCCTCGCACAAACTAACCAATCACGCATCAATACGTCATCAGGTTACATCACTCAAGGCCAAATCTGGCGTAAACATCCTTCTCCACAGTGTTATCGAATGTTCGGGAACATACTAATATTTACTGAACGAGTCAAAACACCTGACAACAAGCGGGCGAGGAAAAAACTACTCACTAGGAGAAGAAGGTCAGGTCACGGAGTACAGTACACTCTAGCGGTTGTCAAGAAGAAATGAACACATGCTCACCAGTGTAACAAGAAAACGGGGGAGGGCAAGGGATAGCTTGCAGATGCTACACAACTCCCCAATTTAAGTTGAATATTTTCAACTCCGAAACATTATTCAGCGTCTGCAATATCTTGAAATAACAATCTTACAGTACTCCCAATCTCACAAAGGTAGTTGCTAATTCTATTACAATTAATAACAATTTCAGTGTCTTCCCGAATGTCATCACAAATACAATACAATGCAGTGTACTTTGTATCACTAATACCATAACTAATACGATACCGTCATTGCTTCCCAATAGTAAACATTAGGCCTACTAGTCAAAATAACACAACGCCACTACTGTGGTGAAACAATTTTCAATGATATTATTACAAATCATATAAGGTGAAACGATGGCCCATCGTTTACATAATGCTTCGTGCACGAATCATAGCATATAACTTGTTGTACATAACATGGTTATCTCCAAAATGTATAACTCATACGTACAATGGCAAAAATACCAATACATACCGACCACTGGTTAGGGTCTTTCTTCATCATATTAGGTCAAAACAAGTTACAACATTGCAACATAACACAAACACTGCTTGCTCGCAGTCCCCATTTGGGTTACATTTTCCAAAATTTACACCAAGTTCCATTGGTAACTAATATGACATAGCATAAAATCAAAATGTGACTAACACATCATGACTCTCTATCAGCCATCAATTCAATATTCAGTTACAGATGAACTATGTCCCCAATTACAGTACAATACTGCCGTCCTAGCAATTCATCTAGTAGGCAAAAGTATGGGTTACAATGCATTTCACTGATAGTGTACTACTTTAAAATACCCTGCTCAGGAAATCGGCACAGACATTTTCTCTGCCTTTTACGTAGTGAATCCTGAATCGATAAGACTGTAAAAATAAACTCCATCGTAATAACTTTGGACTGTCAAACTTGGCAGAGTTCAAAAACTCTAATGACCGATGGTCAGTTTGGAGCACAAACTCCTTTCCATACAAATACAAAGTAAACTTTTTTACAGCCCAAACAATAGCTAAACATTCGCGCTCTGAGACCGAATATTTTGTCTCACGAGGCAATAGCTTACGACTAGCATATGCCACAGGGTACAACTTTCCCTCGTGTTCCAGCATAAGACTAGCGCCTAATCCGCGATCTGATGCATCAGTTGCTAAGACAAACTCTTTGGAAAAATCTGGCAAACATAACACGGGTTTGGAGATAATGACATTCTTCAAAGAGGTGTACGCTTTCTCCTGCGTTTCATCCCACTGAACTATATTGGGCTGACCCTTTCTAAGTAAATCAGACAATGGTGATGCAATCGCTGAAAAGTTAGGAATAAATTCATGGTAATATCCCACTAATCCTAAGAATGCTTTCACTTCCTTCTTAGTGGTGGGTCTGGGTGCGTCTCGTACCTTACATACATTCTCTTCTAACAGGCCAATCATACCTTCTCCCACTAAGTGTCCAACAAAGTCTACTTCAGACGTTCCAATCAGACACTTCGATAGTCTTGCAGTTAATCCAGCTTGGTCCATCCTCTGCAGTAAGTCCTTGAGAGTCTTCACATGCTCGTCGAATGTCTCTGTATGAATCAGCAGGTCGTCCACATATGCTGTCACATTGTTCATTCCACGGATCAATGGCTTTACGATCCTGTTCAGTGTGGCTCCTGAGTTCATCATCCCAAAAGGCATCCGAGTGAATTCATAGTGTTCGCCCATGGTGACGAACGCCGTCTTGGGAATGTCTTGCTCTCGAACTTTCACTTGCCAGTATCCCTTGCTCAGGTCAATCCGAGAGAATAATTTTCCTCTCGAGAGACTCTGAAACACTTCTGATGGCGCTGCTGTCGGATGAGGGTCGAATACTGTGATCTTGTTTAACCTCCTGTAGTCGATGCAGACTCGGTTGGATCCGTCCTTCTTCTTGACGACAATAGGTGAAGCATAAGCTGATGAGCTCCTTCGAATGATGCCCAGCCGTTCCATGGTGCTAAGCTCCTCCTTCAATGAGTCGCGCATAGCGTAGGGCACCGGGTATGGTCGTTGACGAACTGGTACTTCTGTCGTCAGGTCGATGCGATGTTCACCCAACTGGCAGCATCCAGGAAGATTAGTGAAGACGTGCTGGTAATTCTTCACCACATTGCAGAGTTCTTGACGTTGTTCCGATGTCAGTTGCGTTCCATACTGGACATCTCTGTAGCTTTCCTTCTGGTCCCAGCTTCCTAGGTCGGCAAGGTCCTCCGTCGTTCCACCGTTGTCGCCTTCCAGGTCGCAGTCCTCGATGACTGTCATGCTAGCTGACTCCACGGATTGACTCTTGTCTATCAGGTCGTCCTCTGCCAGTACAGTCTCAGCACTATCACCGCCGCCGTCCTTTATGGCGTTGACATGTTCAGGCGTGGTATCTCTCCTACTGTTGTCCATCCCACACATCTCTGTCACAACAGGTCTCGGTTCTATTGCCACTGCTGCTGCTTTTGACGTCCTTGGAATGTATCTCTTGAGGAGGTTGGCGTGCAAGGTCTTTTCTTTTGCAACCATCTTGATTCTATAGTCGTTAACACCGACAACTGAGACTACCTTATATGGTCCCTTCCATTGGACTAGGAGCTTGTTAGTGTTCGTCGGCAGTAGCACCAACACTTCATCCCCGGGGCGGAACTTCCTCTCTCGCGCTTTCCGGTCGTAGTAGGTCTTCTGTCTACCTTGAGCCTTGGAGAGTTCTTCCGTCGCTAACTTCCATGTGTCCTCCAGCCTCTCACGTAGTTCCATGACGTACTGGTAACTGGTCTTCGTTTCCGGCTCCTCTACATCCTTGGTCCATAGTTGTCGTAAGATGTGGATGGGTCCTCTCACAGTCCTCCCATACAGCAACTCGAATGGGGCAAACTTGGTCGACTGTTGGGGAACTTCACGATATGCGAAGAGCAGCGGGTTGATGTATCTGTGCCACTGCTTGGGTTGCTCTGCGCACAGTCGCCTTAAGGTCTTCTTCAGTGTGCCGTTAAATGGCTCCACCAACCCGTTGCACATAGGGTGGTAGACTGTAGTGGTCGACTGTCGAATTCCCAATAGTCTATTCGTTTCCTTCATGACATCTGACATAAACTGGGTCCCTTGGTCCGACAAGATCTCTTCGGGCACACCCAAACGGCTGTAGATGTTCACTAAGGCTTCTGCTACCGTTTCTGCGTCGATCTTCTTCAAGGGTGTGGCTTCGGGGTAACGAGTAGCGTAGTCTATATACACCAGGATATACCGATGTCCACCTTCACTTGGGGGGTCGATAGGTCCTACTAAGTCCACGGCCACTCGCCTAAATGGTACGTCCACTACTGGCATACTCTGCAGGTGCACCTTTGGGGTCGCTCCTTTGTTCACCGTCCTCTGGCATATGTCGCATGAGCGGCAGTATCTCGCGACGTCACCTTCAATTCCAGGCCAATAAAAATTGCTCATAACTCTGTCTTTGGTTTTCTTCACGCCGAGGTGTCCTCCGACGATCGAGTCGTGGGCTACACTCAGTACATACTCTCTCAGTTTTTCGGGTAGTACCACTTGCCTTATAACCGTCGCCTGTCTCAGGTCCTTGTAGATCCGGTACAGTACTCCTCCATGTTTCTCAAAATGAACAGATTTATTGCCTCTATTAGTTGGGATCTTCTTCTGCTCTAACTTCCTAATGACTTCGTCTTCTTCTTGGAGTCGGATAAGTTCCTCTCTATCCACTCCCGCGTGCCTTTCTGCCCTCGGCACCTTCAGCGACGTAGACCGGTCCTTCCTCTTCTCCTGGGCCCTCGTGGTCACCGCTCCTACCATCACCTCAGTATCAGGGTCGTACGGATCCTTCGCTCCGTCCACGTTCCCGACTACTAGGTCGCAGATGGTCTCCGGGAGACACAGCGCCGTCACTTTGCCCGTCAGGTAAGGCGTCTTCACGTCGATAACGGCTTCCTCCGCCGCTAGCAAGGAGTTATCGATCCTCGCGATAAGTTTCTTCCCACCGGTGAGCTGTCCGTCGTCCACCAGTGCTCGCCGCACCACTACACCTTCACAGCCGGTATCTCTTAGGACATCTACCGCTCGATTTCCAATCAAGCCCTTCATCACTGGTAACTTCAGTTTCTCCACGGTCCTTCCGTCACTGCATCCTCCGCAAGTAACAGGCACCGCTAACTGTAGCTTCCCGTCCTTCATTACCGCTTGAACGTTGATGCTGGTGTCAGCCGTCGTCGCATCCTGTCTCGACGACTCGTCCGCCGCTATCACTACGGCCGCCGCCGCCTTGTTCGGCTTGCCTCGTCCCATATCCTTCTGGGCTGGACACATCCTCCGAACGTGGCCTGGCTTTCCACAAAGGTAACATTTCAACTCACCTTTGTCGTTTAACTTTGCACGACACTCCGTCGCCTTGTGTCCCGGCCTCTGGCACCTATGGCAGACCTGTGGGCTTCTGTCTCCGTTGGGCCTCTGTCGCACTGGCCGGCTCTGCAGTCTGGCGCTCCCGCTGAGTGTCCGGTTCCTCGCTACCAGGTACGCCTCCGCTGAATCTGCGATGTCCTGTAGCGTCTTTGGTTTCCTCTCCCTCACATGGGTTGCAAGGTCTGGTGGGCAGGCATCCATGAATTGCTCTCTGACGAACAGATCTCTCACTCCTTCGTAGGTCTCCTCCGTCTTCGACAGCTTTATCCACCTCTCTAAATAGGTCTTGATCCTGGTCAAAAACATTCCAACATCTTCTCCATCTTCAGGCTTACCTTGTCTGAACATGAGTCTGTATCCGTCCTCTGACAGGTTGTACCTCTTCTGCAACGCTTCCTTGACCTTGTCGTAGTCCTTGGCTTCGTCGATCGGTAGTCTGCAGAAGCACTCCAAAGCTCTCCCGGTCAGCAGGGCAGACAGTGATGTCGTCCAGGTGGATCTGGGCCATTCAGCTGTCTCAGCAAACCTCTCAAACCGCAGCAACCAGCTATCCAGATCGTCCTTCTTGTCCTGAAATGCAGGTAGCTTGGGTCTCTTAGAACTGGCGTGGTCGCTGGTCTTCTGCGCTGAGTCGTTGCCTCCACGTTGCTGGCGGATCTTCTCCATCTCCAACTCGTGGTTCATCTCCTTCTCCCGAGCCTGTCGTTCAGCCTCCTTCTCCCGAGCCTGTCGTTCAGCCTCCTTCTCCTGTCGTTGAGCCTCCAGCTGTCTTTCTCTTTCTAGGCCTTCACGGAGGTAGTCCCGTCTCTCCTGCCCAGTGAGCTCCATAGCGTCCGCTTCCTGGCTAAGCCTTCCAATAACCTCCGACATGTTGTAGATAGCTTGTCGATGATATTCTACTGTAAACTATGTAAATAAATCTAGTAATTTAGATCTGGTCCGTTCGAATATGGTCGGATCCCGGACGAGCCCCCAATATGTAACAGCTGAGGTTGTTCTAGCACGTTATAGTAGGGGGGAGTTAGTTGATCTAACTACAACCCTTTAGAAAACGAAACTATTACAGCTGTAAAATAAATAAACACGAGATCCGACGATAGATTAAATAATACTAAAGTTTAATAACTGTATAGTGAACAATAAAATACTAGGAAGACGCCAGCGAAACTAAATATCTACGCCACACAAAAGGAAACTCACTTACTCACCCCACCAACCACTCACACAGGTCTATATATATAAACATTCCTACAGAAAGTTCCCGAAATAAACGTTACCTTTGCCCTCGCACAAACTAACCAATCACGCATCAATACGTCATCAGGTTACATCACTCAAGGCCAAATCTGGCGTAAACATCCTTCTCCACAGTGTTATCGAATGTTCGGGAACATACTAATATTTACTGAACGAGTCAAAACACCTGACAACAAGCGGGCGAGGAAAAAACTACTCACTAGGAGAAGAAGGTCAGGTCACGGAGTACAGTACACTCTAGCGGTTGTCAAGAAGAAATGAACACATGCTCACCAGTGTAACAAGAAAACGGGGGAGGGCAAGGGATAGCTTGCAGATGCTACACTGCCCTTTGGTAACTTTGGCTTTGGTTATGAAGTGATTTTTTTTAACTTGTTGTCATTTAATTCCATCTCACACATAATTATTTGGTCAATGAAATAGTTTTTAATGTACTTTCATTTTCATTTCTCTTTCAGATGGCATCAAAATGGGACGAGGACCGTGCCAAGACTGCAGTTAATTGGATTGGCCAGAGGATAGGGGAACCCATGTCAACTGATGGTAGCATGAGGGACGTCCACACTCAACTGAAGGATGGGCTGGCGCTTGCCAAGTAGGTTTACTCTAACTTTTTAACCTCGCTATGCATGTATATATGAGGCTTCTTTACAGACTGTCCTTTTCATATTTGGCCCACTTACATAGAGTTCAGTGATGTTGAATCTGAAATTATTTGATTGCATATCCCACAGTTTGGGCAAAATCTTTTTTTTTTAAAGTTTGTCACACAGAGGTAGTGGGGGAAATGTCTATAGGGCATTGAGATTTAAAATGCAAAATCTCATGTATTTTTATGCAGCTGCCTGGTTAACGTGCAGTAATCATCAGAGTGGGGCACCCAAAACATATCAGCACATTGCCTGTGGGCCTCTTGAACCTTCGTATCAGCTGGCGCGAAGTGTTCATGCCATGGGTCATGTGCTAATGAAAAAAATGGGATTGAGCAGTCAACGACACAAAGCAAACTAAAAAAAAATTGAAAAAACACACTAAAAGTAATAAAAAAATCCAAACTTTGGTGTAAGGTCTACCCTCCATGGTATTTGAAACCCACATACAAAATTTGGTTACTGTAGGTGGCCTAATAGACAAGCCGTTTGCATTCAAAGGTGGAGAGTTTGTGAATTATATATATATATATATATATATATATATTGTCCTTTCTCGAAGTGGTCATTATACTCAGCAGGTTTGAACATGGATGTCTGAGCAACATGAAAATCTATATTTGGGCTATACGGGGTGAAATGGATATAAATGTACCATTAATGACTTTTTGTCCCTCAGTGCAATGAGTGTAACTTGATTCCTCAGACTGGCCAACTGGGTGAAGCCAGGCAGCATTCCAGCCAACAGACTGAGCAAAGCTCCAACCATGGCCTTCAAGCAGATGGAACTCATCGGCATGTTCTTGAAGGCCATTGATGCAGGCGAGGGTGGTCTCGTTAAGAAGGCAGAACTTTTCCAGACTGTCGATCTGTACGAGGAAGTCAACATGGTCCAAGTCATTCTCACAATAGAGGCTTTGGGAAGAGCTGTAAGTAATTGTAGTATTACACAATAGCGTTTTAACAGGAATTTGAGTTTGTAAGTTTGATGTTGCATCATAGTAGCTGTCAATTGCATCCAATTTGAATGCTAGAAAAAGTTTTTTAAAACCATGAGCAAACTTGATCTCAGTCCTGCGCCTCGCTTTTCCATAGGGTTGCTGACTAGGAAGCATTTGTGGTACAGTTTCTCATAATGGACACTAGTAGTGCATTCTAAGTCTAATGTATGATGTAGAGTAAATTGGGCATAGGGGATTGTCATTAGGATTTTCTTTTTTTTAACCAGTTCGGCTTCTTCGAGTTTCAACATTTTGGAACAAAAGGTAATATTTGATAGCAACTTTCTGAAGGACTAGAATATTATTGCTCATAAGGCCAAACCATAACTTAGTACATTTGGGTGTTCAACTCCTCATACCAACACCTGCATGGTAAACTGTCGTAATTCGACTTTTCACAAAAATTGAGGTATTTGGTGTCATTAATTGTAGCCCTTGACAGGCAGCAGTTTTTGTTATAAGTTGGGGGTTGAATTCTGAAAATCAAGAGTTGAAAAATGTTTTCTTATGATATCGTAACTGTTAAGTCTGATAAAGAAAGTTATTCACTTTTTTTTTGCTTCCACTGAAAAAATTGTAAAAACCGATTTACGATAGTTTAAGACGACACGACTCTCGATCTATTCAAATATTCTCAGAGCTTATTTTTAAACTCTTTACCAATATTTATTTTCTAGTTGTTGACACAAGGACGGGAAGGTTTCGGCAAGGCTGAGTCTAAGGGAGAGTCCCATGAATGGACAGACGAACAGTTGAAAGCTGGACAGAATATCATTGGGCTGCAGATGGGATCAAACAAGGGTGCTTCCCAAGCTGGACAGAACTTTGGCAAAACCAGAGCCATTGTGGATTGAGTAGAATACCAAGGCACCTTAGTGTCCCCCATTGTCCACAGATGAATATTGCTGTTTGAACCTGCACTGCAAAACTGGTACAACTGTGACAGTTGGAAAATGAAAATGGACCCCCCCGACCCCAAGAAAATTGGTGTCAACACATTTTTAATTTTTTTTTCTCGGAAATGAGATGTGTCTTTTTTTTTTTTTTTTTTTCAAAAGTGAATTCATTTTTGCATTCTTTTGAATAAAAGTTTTATTACTTGTTGTTATTCCATGTTAAGACATAGGATAACAGGGAACTCATTGTATTAGCAGACCTTCCATGGTGAAAACAGTATTTACAAGGGTTAAGTGAACTTTCATCTCGCAGCATTTCAGCTTGGTATTTGATCATTTTTAACTCTCAGGCCCATAATCTTTTCAAGTGTATCAAAGAGTACCCGTTTTGCAGTGTATGGCTCCATGTATGATCCATTATGACTCATTCATTCAATCATAATCCATTTATTATGTGTTATACTTGAAAACAGGTGGGAAAACACCACTGGCATTTTTTTTTTCAAAACTTCTCTCTGGCTCTATGTTAGTTGTCACATGCCACATGGTATAGAGAAACAACGGCATGGAGATCGGTTGAAGATGAGAAGGGGCAGGTTTGTTGCGCAGAAATTTTGTTGAGAACTAGAAAGTGGACTTTACTTTACAGTTACTTCATGTCATGCTTGAATGGGGACTTTTAGCCTGTGATGACAAAATCCATGATAAAATCTTTTTTCCTTTGCTTGGTTATATTCGAGATGAAACTACAATGCCTGTCAGTTTCACTGGCTCTTTGATAACTTTATAGCTGTCAAACTGACCAGTGGCCTCACCTGTCAGAGGTTTAGAGCACAACATGTACTTTGGAATAATCTTGAACTTTACCAAAATGCATGACAACTTCATTTTATTATGGCCCTGAACTTCCAAGAACCAGGTTGCAGCTGTCATGTATGAAGAACCATTGGTTACAGACAAATGTCAAAGCGTCCCTTAAAATTTTTCAAACCTGAAAAATGCAACAGTCTCCGAATGCCCTGCCCTCTCCTGACTGCAAAATAGGACCCATTAGTTTAAGAACTGTTTCTCACTTGTCAGATATATGTTCAAATTTTTGCCTGTCATTCCAAAACAAGACATGGGACCAAAATATCTGTTGAATAATGTACAATGCTTTATTAGTGGATCATTGTTCCTGACCAACTAACCACCTTTCATCTCATTTGCTGTCATATCAGTCATGCACACATTCTTTTACAAACCTTTTTTGTAAGAAATTATTTGAATGTTTTTAGTGGAAAATGCCATGAAGGCGACAGTGACCATTTCCTGCCTTTTTTTTTATCTTTGTCAAAAGTTATTTCTGCAATGAGAAGTTATGCAATTTAAAATCATTCCAATTTATGTATTTTTGGCCAAAGGGCCGTCTGGAATTAGTCTCAACACTAAAATGATGCCTGATTTTAGAGAACCATAATAGGGGAGCAAATTCATGGAATAATTTAGTCTTTCCACTACATGCAAGATAGTTTCCCTTGAAAGACCAAATTCAGAAGTTTTTACAATTTTTAATATCAGGAATTCAGACCTGTTGGAAATTTCAGCCACATTGTCCTTGTGGCAACCACAAGTTGCCGATGACCTTCACTTTCTTGCTAATATTTATGATTCATGGTGCTTGTATTTGAAATTTATATTGTTAGTTTCACTTCTTCACTTTTATTCTCTTCTGAAATTGCCTTCATTCTGTGCTCGGCCTTAGATATTTGTTGTATTTTCAAATCGTGCAAAACCGTTGTTGATTTTCACTCTAAATGTAAGCCAGGGAATGGTTTCTAAAATTTGGTGTTTTATAAATCTCTCAATGAAAACTGTGGGCTTTCTTTGAATGTGAACAAAGAGCAAAGCAAACAGATACCATTTTTTACCATGAAAATAATTTCATGTACTAGTTTTTGTAATTGTTTGTTGTCAAGAATTTGGCATTCAAGGGAGAAATCTGTTGTTATTGTTCAGAGATATGAAAATGTGATTAATAATAAGTTTCATTTTACAAAAGTTTCTGGTGAAATAAAGAATGATTTCTGTGGTTATTTTAGTAAGGAACTACTTTTGTTGTTGTAAACCTAGGCACTATTTTGTAGAATCTCTATAGTTTCATGGTATGTAAAATTAAGAGTATCATAAATTCTATTCTAGAAGAGAATGTGGCAGTGTTCCGTATTTGGCCAGAGCAATATGTAGAATTATGCAATTTTGATACGTATAAAGCATATTTCTATTTTTGTTTCTTTTTAAGCAACCGTTATAAATAAAAGGGACCATCTTTCTTGTATACAACTATATCCTGGAGTTTTGTTCTTTATTTCACGAAGTTATTGTCAGTAAAACATGCAGTATGGGCCTTTTGCCATTAGATCTTTAACTTCACTTTTATTTGATCTTACCTACAGGCATCTGAAGGCTGAAAACTAGCCCGAAGAGAGATAACAAAAAAACATGAGAGGCGCAGAGTGGCCATTATCGTGCCGACAAGTTATTAAACCCAAATTCTGTCAAGACACATTGAGGAAAGATCCGAAAGACATTGGTATTAACTTGGCAAAATCTATGGCAATTACATAACCAGATAACCTGCACTTTGATAACTTGGTCAGGGTGTTTATTGTGCTCTTAACATACAGGCATTGAACTTCTTTATAAAACTTAATATAAAGAGTATACTGATTGATTACTCTGACATATTTTCATAACTGTCTTTTATTATTTCTTGGCTTCATTGTGGTTTTAATCCTTCATAGAACATTTTCTTGATAAACTAAAATGTTACTGTTTTATCATGTAACTGTTAATGGGAAAAAGAAGGAAGGCGGTCACTGCTAGAGTAATACTTACAAGTCCACATAAATTATTTGCCAAATTGAGCAATATTGCACACTGGTTGTGGAATAGAAATTCAGTTTGAGACAGACCTAAACACATTATCAGTCAGTTCTGACCAGTGAGTATCCGGGAGGTGGTCAGTAAAAATTGTCATTGTCAAAATCTGTAACTGCTTTGATTATTCAAGTGTTTAAAAGAGGAAAGACTTGGTTGTTATCAAAAAGGGGATGATATTCTGTAATAATTATAATAAACGTGTACTTGTGATAGGCTGTCAACAGGTTTCAGACGACTTGAAAAAAAAAAAAGAATATGTATCAACAAAGACTTTGAAAATAATGGTGATGATGACATGGTACATGAAGTGGTCATGATGATAATATGGTATAGGTGGTGACGATAAGATGAGGATAATGACGATAATTATTATAAAGGCGAACATCATGAGACAGGAATATCAATGATGATACTAATGAGATCATGGTATCTTATTTAGGCTGCCTATGGCATAATGATGATTACTGTTAATGAAGTAGAGGCAGTGAGGTGCCAGAGGTAATTAACACCATGTAGATTTATTTTATAAAGACCAGGACTCTTGTCATACATAGTAATGACAACAGAGCATTTATTTGGATCAGTGATGTCAAGAAACGAAAATGTCACAAAACAAACTTAATTAACTAAATCAATGTCTTCAAACAATCAATGAGGCATGACCGTCCTGATTCTCTGACAGCCAACATTCTCAGACAACAAGGCTGATGTTCGGAGACAGTAGTCTCATTACAAAGCCGAATAGAGAAAAAAATACTGAGTTGTGTTCACAGCTCTTCTGTAGGTAGAATGCACATGACGTCACATGGTGTTTTTGTTTAGATCTTCCTACGCTAAAGATGGCCGGCAGATCAGCTGATTAGTGTAACTTCGAGATATGTCTAAGCGGCTAAAATGCCTGCTGGTTGCATTATAGTTCATTGTTATGACAGAGGTGGAAAGGATGGATCCAAGCTGGTCAGATTCCACATCATCCATGTAAACAAGGGAAAGGAAGTGACAGAATTGACCGAACGTCTCCCATTGAACATGTACACACGTGCCATTGTTTACTGTCGCGAATTACTTTTAGCTCGCCGCCGGTTGGTTCGCGACGCCTCTCGTGCTCGCAGTGCAAACCTGTTAACGAATCAAAATGAATACCACAATTGCCATGGTGATGCTTGGGTCCTTACACTAAAGCTACCAGATATGCGCATTCTACCTATAGCTTGCTATGTAAAATTTTACGGTCCTCTAACAAGGGCCACCTCAAAGAATGAAGGAAATACCTTTAGCACTAGCACTGTAAACCAGGCAATCACTGCAGCCTCCAGAACATGCGCGATGTAGGACAGCAACAATAAAATAAAATGTACAATGTATACAAAACGTTAATGTCAAAATACCATTTAATTGTAGCATCTTGTCTTCAGACAGGGCTCTATATTATTGTTGCAAAATCTACAATATGTGCATTTTATACAGATATTGCGTGAGTGAGCTCTGCATCACTGGGGTCATCCAGTGTGTTGTTGGATTAAAAGTAAAAAAGACCATGCGAAAAAATTATGAACACATAAAAGGGCGGTAAGTTATGATTAATTCATTCAGTGACGAACATAATGAGACAAGCATGATGGTGATGATGATGACGGACAGTATTACTAATACCAATCACTTTATATAATATATAATGATGATGGTGATGTTGGTGTAATGCTACTGGCATTGACAATGTTGGTCTCGAGAAAACTGATTGTGCCGTTGATATGAAATTTGAGAGACGGTCAACGGTGTTAAATCAGTAGAAATCTACTTGACCCGTTCCGTGAATAATTATTTCTATGGAGTCGCTAGTCTGACATCAAAATTCTTGTCACAACTCTGTTGTTTTGATTTGTGTTGACACTCAGTTTGATGATCTTATTAATCTAGGAAGTAGGTCTATGTATTTAATGAGACAATCACACGCTGATGCTTATGCAAATTGCACATTTCCTTAGAGAACGGTTTTGTCATAACATTTTCAAAGACTGAGGAATGAATACAGAAGTGGAAACACAGGAGGCTACAGGACTCAGATATGAAGTCATGATGACCATCACATAGTAAACCAACATAGTGCATGTATATTCTGCAGAGATCGTCACTTTGGCATGTGTTTTATTGGCGTCGCCCAAACTTGTGATATTGACTGTGATGCTCTGCACATAATTCCCGCTCTCAGTGCACGGCTGTGGACATGCGCACTTGCTAATATTTTTGCATTTTCTGCCACGGCGGCTGAACATGCGTGCTTGCAAAGATTAGCTGTAATCGCCAAGAAGAATTGAAACTTTTTGGGAGAACGGGAATTTCTGATTCAAAATTTCGTCTGAGCACATGTTTTGCGACGCCAACTGAAACAAACCAGTATGAGATTGTGCAACGACGGTTTGAGATAAATGAAAGCAGTGCTGTGAAAATGCGCGATGTAACTACTTGTATTGCAATGCAGTAAATTAAGCATTATATTCTTTGACGAATATTACATTACAAATATCGTAATACATGTAGTTCATTATGTTGGCCACCCTATTGACGGCGAATGGCTGACTTCATGGGCGTGGCACTGAGGTCGCAATACAACAAGAGGTCAGACTGCAGATTCGGAGAAAGAGGCTAAGCATCTGATGGAAATAGTTGGACACAGAGACGCAGGAAAATCATCAAAGTCTCCAGCATGTACATACATAATATTGCTAGCAAACATATGAACGTTACTGCAGTCTACCAGTCGCAGTAACTCTTGGCACATTGGACTTGCAAAAACTTTGTCATTGATTCAAAGATGGCATCTAATCTAAGACTGCAAGTATTATAATGAATGAACGATCAAAGCGATTGCGCTAGTGTTCTACGGATGAAGTACAATCATGTAGTATCTATTAAGGTGATTCTTTCTTCAAAAACTAGTTTGAGATCGATGTGTGGCAAACCCACCTTGTACAATATTGTGTGACGCGTCATTATGTACAAAATAATCATTTCTTTGGTCGTCTCCCTTGGGAAAGCCGATTGTCTCTCATCCTTGGAAAAACGAAGTATGTAACTGTAAGTCCGTAAAGCATCATAAATATTCGCCGTGCAGAATGTTCCCGATCAATTTTTCTATGGAAGAAGCCGCCAGTAGGCCCCTGAAGAACACCCTTTCGACCAAAGAGGTGCTCACATTCTGCATCTTGGACAACAGCATCAGCAGCCGTCCAAACCGGATCATTTGTCGGGGGTAGCTCAACTGGATATGTTTGTTCAACATTAGTTGGGCTTGGTCTTGGATGCCTTGAACCTGGCGTTTGTCTGAGAGTCCCTGGACATCTGCAATGGAATGATACATTTCTAAATACACGAAATACGTAAGGCAAGGCAAAGGTAATGCCACTGTAAAAGGTTTCGTTTTCGTTTTAGATGATGTTTTACATCCCCATTCAGCACACCGAGATGAGGGTAACAGACAAACGAAAGTTAGTCCTGCATTAGGCGGCCTGTGACAGAGACCTTTCGAGAAATGGAGTCAGACCCAGTCCCAAGCGGGACCTGAGAGCATTCTAATCAGTGGATAACGGTGCTGGATTTAAAGGTTGCATGGCTGAAAGCCTGTCACGATTTAAAAATAATTTTATTATCGTCTCCTTGCACGCTCTACAAAGAACAGTCTCATTCCATTAAAAAAAAAAAAAAGAAAGACTCCAAATGTCCAGGCTCCCTGGCGGCACCAGGAACTAAAGATCAAAATTCAAAAACTCCAGAGCCCTGCTAGGCCTTAATGTCTTATTACCTGTTTTAACTGGGGCTCTAGAGGAAAACAGTCAACCAGTGACATGTTTCATTGGCAATAAAGGGATCAAACTCCTGAAAGGGACAGTGTTCTTGAACTGCACCTCCTCCTACTGTCTTGACCCTGCTTTTCCTCCTTGGCGCTTACCATGAATTAATAAAATTGAAAGACAGACAAGAAAAGACTAAAGACAACCAAGAAAAGAACACAACAGAACGGAACAACAATCAAGAACAGGGGGCCAACAGCACTACGCTGAGGCCCCCGAGAAACAAAAGACCTCATCTCTCCAAATGTCCAGAGCACCTCCAGGAACGGAATGCAATAACTGTACACAAGATACAAAGAGGTACTCTGATCAATTGGTTAGGAAATGCAGCATCGTTGGCTGAAAGCATGAGAAACGTTTCAGTAACATCGTCGAGTATTTGCCATTATTATTGTAGGTGCATTTTGGCCTTTTCGAGAAACTGAGGATTGAAGTTTTGCCGGCAAGAGGGATAGGGTATTGCATAAAACGCATAAAACATTACGCCACGGACAACTATCTCGAAAAGTTTTAACCCATTGGAATGACACTTGTACATAATGAAATTAGGAGTGAGAGAACCGCTTTCATGACAAAATCTCAAAATCGGCAAAATGTTGCATTCAACAATATGATAAATACCCCTCGATATTATACTAAAGAATGATAGACCTCTCTGCTAATTAAAGACTTTGTTCAACTTTCGTATTCTGTGACAATCTGCTCAGCAGACTTACCAGATTTAAATAGAGCTATTGCTTTTACGCATGTAATCTCTGTAGCGTCCAGTGACATTTCCCGTAGGCGTGTAATCATCTCGCAGACATTCACGTTCTCCTCCAAGTCAGAGCTGGACGTTGCCATGTCATCACGCTGGACCAGGTGTTCCACAGGGAGACCCCATTGGACAATGCCAAGCAGAAACAGTTCCTTCCAGGCAGCTGACATCAGCAAAGTCTGAGATAGTGGCAGAAAGAGGCAATGGTTATAGGGGATGAGTGTTCAGAGGCTTCAGTAGCTGTGGTAATAAAACAAACAAACAAACAAATACACAAACAAAGAAACAAACGAGGAAGATGATGCTGATAATAGTTGGCATGAATGCGGACAATTATAATACTTGTGTTGCAACCTCCGTAGTGTAATAGTGTTCTCTTTACAATAACATATCTTCAAACGCCATGTGTCATGTAAACCATTTTCTGATGTGACAAGCGTTTTGAAAATGTTATCTCTTTGCATACGTTTTATTAGAAAATATAATTATATTAACCCCTTGATTACCAGTAATGTGAAACTGATTTTTGTAAAAAATTGTTTTGGTGATGCGTAGATCCTATAAGTGAAACCTTTTCACGCAGGAGAAATGAGTTGAATCAGTAATGCCTGTCAGTTAAGTAAGATGCAGAAAAATGTTATTTATGGTCACCTAAACTCGAAGTTGTTAATATTTTACTGGGCCGGCATTGAAAGGATTAACCATAACGGTGTTAATATCGGGACGGTAGTTGGATGGTATTGATTATTCCTTATTCATGAATAATCTGTCAGGCCAGAGTTTTCTGCTATTGTATGACAGTACACAATACAGCCTGCTACTGTCACCCCCACTGTCTTGTGGGTCATCTCGGGAGAGAGGAAGACTAGGGGAAGGTAACCCTGAATACAAATACCACACTGCCTTGTGTGTTGCTATGATAGCAAAGGCTATGGGAGTAAACCCAGACAGAAAATCAGGAGTGGAGACCCGAAGTTGGTTGTCAGGGAGAACTGCATCAAACTGGCTTCCAGCATCTCCTGCAGCCGGACTAGTTCCAAATGTATTGACCTGGTCTCTCCCTTGGGTTTAACTAGAATGGCAGAGAGAGGGGTGGTGCCTCTGGGCAAAGCACCATCTCTTAAAAATAGCCCAGGCAAGGCAGCAAAACGAGGAGGCGTTTGCTCGGGCTTGGCAAGCGTCTGTCTCTCCTCTATAAGCCCACCCATTTCCGATTTGGAGAGGACACTCCAGCCATCCGTTACGGATGGGCACAACACGGGAGGTGGCAGTTACCGGTGATAAGCTCAATCCATTTGGCGTACGGATGAGCGCCAGGGGTCCCCTCTGTCGGTGGGAGCGGCTTTTCAGCTGCATTGATCAACTACCGCCCGCCGTAACCTGGGCAGCCCCCAGGCAGTTGGGTGTTGTTCCGCCACGTCAGCCTGCTTCATAAGGTGGTTGGAGCTAGACCAAAAGTCAAAAAGCTGACGTAAAGTGTGCACCTGGCAAAAACAGAAAAATACTAAAACTTGGTACCTGGAACGTCAGAACAATGCGCCCAGGCTTGCAACAGCAAGATCTCACTAATATTGACTCCATCAGGAAATCCCAAATTATTGATCGAGAACTTCAGCTACTAAACATCGACATCGCTGCCCTTCAAGAAACTCGACTTCCCGACTCCGGGTCAGTCAAAGAAGAAAACTACACCTTCTTCTGGCAGGGCCTTAGCAGCGAACAGCCGAGAATCCACGGCGTGGGCTTCGCCGTAAAAAACTCCCTTATCAATTCGATCGCAACTCCAATTGGAGTATCAGAACGCATCATGACACTCAGACTGAACACCCGGTCTGGTTTTACCAACATTATCTGTGTCTATGCCCCAACACTTACCTCCTCTGACGAAACCAAAGACATTTTCTACGAGGCATTGCAGAGGACTCTCCACAACATCCCTCTCACCGAAGGCCTGCTAATTCTGGGTGACTTTAACGCTCGAGTGGGAGCAGATCACTCCGCATGGCCAAAGTGCATTGGGCACTTCGGCATTGGCAACATCAACGAAAACGGGCAGCGCCTTCTGGAGCTATGCTCCGTAAACTCATTATGTGTTACAAACACGTACTTTGACCTTAAGAGATGCCAAAGAACATCATGGCGCCATCCCAGGTCTGGCCATTGGCATCAATTAGATCTTATTCTCTCAAGGAGGAAGAGTTTGGGCTGTATAAAAATAACTCGTTCCCTCCACAGTGCTGACTGTGACACCGACCATGCACTGGTAGTCAGCAAAATCAAAATTTCGGCCAAGAAAATATACAGATCAAAAGCCCCTTCAATCCCTAAGATCAATGTAACAGCAATCAGAGATGAATCAAATAGAAAGTCATTTGAAAAGTTATTTGCTGAAAGCATGGATAATGTCACCCAATGTGACTCGGTAGATGAAACATGGAACACTCTTAGTTCAAAAATTCATGACTGTGCCATCAAGTCTTTTGGACAGCATAAAGTTTCAAACAACGACTGGGTAGCCCAGAACAGCGAAATTCTCCTACCTCTCATTGAGCAAAAGAAATCTGCTTTCAATGAGTATAACAAAAATTGCAATCAGAGTACAAAAACTTGTTTGAAAAATGCAAAAGCTAAACTTCAGCTGGAGGTAAGACGTTGCGCCAACAAATACTGGACAGACTTGTGTAACAGCATACAAGAGGCAAATGAAAAGGGAGATATGAAAACCGCCTTTAGTCAGATGAAAGTAGCTCTTGGGCCAATCATCACCAAAAGCGCCCCACTTAAGTCTGTAAATGGTGAACCCATCACAGATAAAAATGAACAACTGAATAGGTGGGTAGAGCATTACTCTCTGTTGTATTCAACTGAGAAAAATATTCCACCAGATTTTGAGGAACACCTCCAAAAACTGCCAATAATGGCCGAACTTGACGCTGAACCTTCCTTAGTCGAGCTTTCCAATGCAATCGACCACCTGTCTGCTGGAAAAGCCACAGGAAGTGACAACATTCCTGCAGAGGTATTAAAAGACCTAAAAGGCCCATTATTACCACACCTGTATAATCTGTTACTGCAGTGTTGGAAAGAAGGCGTGATACCACATGATATGAGAGACGCCAAAATTGTCACACTTTACAAGAACAAAGGAGACAAAGGCGACTGCAACAACTATCGAGGCATATCCCTCCTCAGCATTACTGGAAAGGCTTTTGCTCGCGTCATCCTCTGCCGCCTTCAACAACTGGCGGAAAAAGTCTTACCAGAAACACAATGTGGCTTTCGAAGCAAACGATCAACTATTGACATGATATTTGCACTTCGGCAAATCCAAGAAAAATGTAAAGAACAAAACAGGCCGCTTATAACATGCTTTGTGGACCTAACAAAGGCTTTCGACACCGTAAGCCGATCTGGCCTGTATGCAGTCCTTAAATCCATAGGCTGTCCACCAACATTGCTAAAACTTATTGCATCCTTCCACACTGACATGAGGGCATGTGTCAACTTTGAGGGCTGCACATCCAATTCATTTGCTGTAAACAGCGGTGTGAAGCAGGGATGTGTTCTTGCTCCTACCTTATTTGGTATATATTTTGCAGCCCTACTCAAGAATGCCTTTGGTCAATGTTCAGGTGGAGTACTTATTAACACCAGAGTGGACGGCTCCATTTTTAATGTTGCCAGACTAAAAGCAAAATCTCGTACAGAGCATATTATGTTACAAGAGCTCCTCTTCGCAGATGATGCTGCAATCGTGGCCCACGATGAAACCACGCTCCAGGCTCTCATCAATAGCCTTGCCAAAGCCTGTGACAAATTCATGCTAAAGATCAGTGTCTCAAAAACTGTAGTTTTGACACAAGGCTTGAGAAACCCCAACCCAATCATGCTGAATGGCTCTCCTCTGGAGCAAGTGGGAAAATTCTGCTACCTAGGCTCAACCATCAGTGGTAGCACAGACATAACAACTGAAATAAATGCCAGAATAGGAAAGGCGGCCACAGCTTTTGGCAAACTCTCAAAAAGGGTGTGGAACAATAGCAAGCTGACCATCAAAACAAAGGTACTCGTGTACCAAACTTGCGTCCTAAGCACCCTGCTGTATGGCTCAGAGACATGGACCACCTACTCCAAACATGAAAGATCCCTCAACTCCTTCCACCTGCGCTGCCTACGCAAAATTCTCAAGATCAAGTGGCAAGACAGGATCTCAAATATCGAAGTTCTGAGCCGAGCCAACATTCCATCAACTCAGGCTCTCCTAGGCAAAAAAAGACTGCGGTGGCTTGGACATCTCCACCGTATGGAAAATGATCGCATCCCCAGACAAATTCTCTACGGGGAACTTGCTACTGGCAACCGACCCAGAGGTAGGCCACATCTGCGATTCAAAGACACTTGCAAGGTCACGATGAAAGCATTCAACATCGACCCCAATGAATGGGAGAACCTTGCAAATGATCGAAGCAGATGGAGACAAAAATTGCGCAGTGGCACGCTCGCAATAGACTTCAAGGCAAAAGAAACATACCTGACAAAACGACAGAGGCGGAATGAAAACACTCGCCAAAGTGAACCCAAAAGACTGACCTGCAATCACTGCCATCCCACTCTCGGGTCAAACATTGGTAGAATAAGCCACGAGAGAAGCTGTCAGTCAAAGTGAAAGTGAATATTCTAGCTGCTAAGACCGTCTGTAAAGACGCTAAAGGCCATATAAACTCGAAGTTGTTAATATTTTACTGGGCCGGCATTGAAAGGATTAACCATAACGGTGTTAATATCGGGACGATAGTTGGATGGTATTGATTATTCCTTATTCATGAATAATCTTTTAAAATTCATTTCCTTTTGCTTTATTTCCCATTTGAGGGTGTTATTATTATTATTATTTTAGAATAGCATGTTTTATATTCTTTGCCATTGCCTATTAGCTGGCTGTTTTTTCACAGTGTTATCAAACATTTATTCATCACCTGGTCATTTGAGTTAAGCGCTATGAATGCCGGGATGTGTCTCACCCACGTGACAACGGTAAACAAAAGTCTGGCCATCACTTCCTGCAGGAGATCTTGGTGAAATGACGTCATTAGAGGCGGGGCGATAGGGCTACTGAAGGCTGATGGACCTTGCTGGAAACAAAACAGACATGTCACCATAGAAATGTTTACATTCAGTTTGATGTTTAAATGTACCTGATTTCGAGTTCCGCATGTTGAACTATTGGAATTTGACTTATTTCCCCACCCCCAAAATTGACACATTTGGAATGCTTGTAGTCATTTTCAGCCCACAGGTTTTGGTATGAGTTCGGGGTTAAATCAAAAAAAAAAAAAAAAACCAAACAACAAACAACGTATTTTTTTTAAAAAAAGTCTTAACTATCTAATCTAAAGAAGTCATTCAGTTTTTTTTTTGGCTTGTCTTGAAAAATTTGTCAAAAACAATAAGATACCACAGTTTACCAAGCGGCCCTCAATTTATCAACTATTGGTGCACGACAAAAGATAAAAATCTATTGTTAAATAAGTACATATATGTCACAATATGTATAAATGTATATAAATAAATAGATAAATAAATAAATAAATAAATAAAAAGTACATTTATCTCTACTTCAAAATCAACACCTGCATCAAAAATATTACGCTAATGATGCAGTACCAAAAGTAAAAAAAATGGCGCGGGCTTTTACTTGACGAAATTGCCCAAGTTTTAAAATTGCTCCATATAATATATTATAATGCCCTGGAGTTTTTTCTTCCTCAGAATCATGATCTTTCTTATCACCGACTTGATATGAGAGTATAAAACGCAATGAGACCAGGAGCGTTATTGTAAACTCGGCCTGTTCGTCGGAATGGACGAACAATATTATCTTGTCACTTCTAAGTAAGCATATATCCCAAACTCACATGCACTCTCATGATGTCATTGAATCTGTTGACGTAACCAAGCATGAGCATCTGGGTGTCCGGAAATACGTGAGGTGTTGCCATGGCAACGTCGTGTTGATACTGCAAAGGCATGAGACGACATGCAGTGCTGACACTAACGCTGAGGTCAATGGGATGGTCCTGAGAGTTCTGAGCCCGTGTGTCCACCAATAGAGGCCCTGGAAGTTCTCCAGGTTTCGTCTTGGGTTTTCTGGGCCCTCGTTCATGTTGCACAGCTGGGGAAAAGTAGCAGAAAAATATGTCGGTTTGTTATGAGCTGTAAAAAACGTTCAGCGACGATCACCTCAGGACGTCTCCTGGCGGGTTAACACTGCATTCCAAGGACACTCACGACAAGATACGGTTTCCACCCCGATGCGTTAAACATCTTCGTTTCTCGAGGGCCTAAGATCTTTCAACAGTGACTAAAGTCAAGGAAAAGCTTGAAAATTGCTTTGTGATTAAATCATTGACTCAAGACACATAATGAGTGAAACATCACATGAGAATATCACCTCGAATTGTCGAAACTATGGCTTTCTTTTAGCGTTGGTTTTACGAAAGTTTGGATCCTTCCTTGATCATGATTTAAAAAAGAAAGAATCGCACTTTCCGAAAAACATGGGATGTACTGTATTTTCAAAAGCAAAATGACTCTATAAGCTTCCTAAAAGCAATCTTACAAGTAAGTACAATGATTTTTTTTTTGGGGGGGGGGATGAGGGGGTGGGGGGTGAAAGATTACAGGAGCCAAGGTAGTGGCCAAATGAGTCCTGAGGAAGGCGCGATTTTAGTGGAAATGATTGATGGAAACAAACACACACTCACTCGTGCGCACGTCAGCTGAACCGTCAGCACTAAAAGCAAAAACAGTCACATCCCTTCTATTATATATTAATTTTGTTACTGAAGACAAATTCAACTCCATTGGCTTTTTCCAGAGTCATTACAATACTTCTTTTTCTTTCATTTTTCTTTCATCATTTTCTTTCTGGCTATGGCATGAAGGCACGACTGCCTTTAATCCTGAGAGCCATTAATCAATGGAATCAGGTAATCTTTCTTTCACATTTTGCCGCCAGATATAATGGAACTGACCTTTCAAAGATAATTATATTCTATTCATTGTACTGGTTCCTAAGTCAATGCAAACTCCAGATACCATATTAATAAGAGTACCACTTGCAACTTAAAAAGCCCTTCGCAGGACGCAATATTCCTTCTCTGGTTGAAGTAGGGTTAACACACATAGACCCTGGGAAAGAAGTTTTAGTGGATCTCGCGCATTAGCGTGAGAGCAAATGTCTGTGGCCAGTGACGATGGCTTACCTTCTTTGTTCATGTCAGCATCGAAACATTTGCTGAGTCTGCACGCTCTGCATTGGTTTCGATGGGTTTTGTCTACAGGACATCTTCCTTTGAGGGGACCCTGGGCCTTGCAAGTGTATACCCGATTCTTGTGGATACTTCTCTTGAAGAACCCAGAACAACCTAAGGGACACCAGTGAGGATAACAGAATAAAACTATACTGCAGATCTGCTTTCATTTGGAGATCAAAAGAGAGAGAGAGAGAGAGACAGACAGACAGACAGACAGACAGACAGACAGATACAGACAGGCAGAGAGAGGCAGACAGAGAAAGAAAGAGAGGGAGAGAGACTGAGAGAGAGAGAGATACATCAGAATGATGATAGTTTTAAGTATGGCGCATTCTGGGGAGGGCGCAGTATTATACTGTTTTATACTGAGGATTGCTGGTCAATTTTATCTTTTTTCGGCTTTTACTCCATCTTTGTTTTGTTTTCTATACGATGTTACGTTCTCTTAAAGACAAAAGCTCTACATTGGCGGGATTGAAACTTGGAAAATTGAGAACGTAAATAAGGCTGATTCCGTATGTGAAAATGCAGGCTGGAAAATTACCGTTGATGCCACTAGCAGAGTTCGGTGGGTAGGTAAGATGAGTTCATGGATAAATGGGATGGAGGTTGAATGTTGAGCAGATTCGTCTGATGTTTAGTGCACTTAGTGCGTCGCCAAATATGTCATTTCAGAGGTCGGATATCACACCAATATAATCAGAGATATCGTACTCTGACTATAATTGACAGTAAATTATCCAACTGGGCATACTTGTGCGAGAGTATTACGCTGATTATACATGTGTCACAAAATCGTACCATTATTGTAGAGGTTACATTTTAAACTATGGAATTTCGCTCTTCTGGATAAGTCAAAGTAAATACAACGCGACCATCATCAACAAAAATACAAAAAGCAAAAATAGACGAACAAATAAACAGTAAGGGAGAAAAAAAAACACTGGGGTTTGACGAAAACATGATAATATATATAACTAATATAAGCTTTTCTCACCATCGCAACTGTAGATACCGTAGTGTTTTCCAGAACTTCTGTCTCCACAGACTTTACATGGAATATCTAAAAGTCTGTCACCTGAAAATAGATAACAATATCATTCAGAGCTTGTTAATCTTTGTCGTTGTGAGAGATTTAAAACGTCACCCGGTGAAAATAGTTGAATGGGAGGGAGGCAATCAAGTCAAGAACTTTTCAGGGAATCTGCAAGAACTTTTCAGGAAATCTGCCAACGGCGAACGCCCACCATAATTCAATCACAATACTGTCCTTAAATACATCTACAATACTAAATGGTGGCTATTGGTAGCACCAATGTGCTAAGAAACTGCTGGACAAGAAGTGAGTGTGAGGCCGGAAGGGGGGGGGGGGACTCTGAGAGAGATTAGCGATGTCTTTATAAACCAAGTAACATGAAAATCACATTATGAAATATTAATTGGAATGGCTCTAAAGTTGTGTTTTCATGATTACGGAAACGGCATGAAAAAGGCAAAAATCCATCAAGTGGTACAGAGAATCAGTGTTCTTTCTAGTTCAATACTTGAAATGTTTTTGACGTTTCCATTGCCCTTTCCGTTTCTGTACACACGAAAACCCAGCTTAAGACACTAGCAAAATGTTCAGACACTGTACAGTTTGTTCACAATAAGTATTCAGTCCCCTCCTTCAAGTTTGCGTCAGTCAGAATTTGACAGTATTGAAGAGATGGGATATATCACTGAACTAGTGTTCCATGTGCTGTTAGAGATAGAAGGCACAGAGCAGCTTCTGTACCAGTAACGGGACTGTACATCTAGTACCCCGACTGTTCCTGTCTCTGCAGGTCACGACTGTATCCACAGAGCCACCCCCATAGCCACACAGCTTTTAACAGAACAAGACATTTTTGACATCTAAGGTTAACTACCATTGTTCCAAGATAGATCTTAATGTTCTCAACATATTTCGATGAAAATAATTTGTACACTCTCCATTTTAAAAAAAAATGTATATTATATTATTATTTCTTACCTTTTTGTTTGTGTGTGTGTTAACTGTCAAGAAGAATCTAGATTAAATCGTTTATAGAGAAATAGCCTAACAGCTGGGCAACAGTTTAGCTTAAGAGAGTCAATCAGATGTTGAATCTTCCGTGTTCAGGATGTTAAATATTACATTCTCTGGAAACAAAATGACAGTTGAGACATCGGTGCCCAAGCCACCGAGGGAATGCAGTAATCTATGAATTTTCCCTCTGACATTCATGATGTTGTCAACGTGGTAATCTTGTCCTGAGAAAATGCTCTCCTATCTTAGACCCTGCTTTGCTCACAGTTTATCTCATGTGGGAAAATGTTTATTAACAACAAATCACAAATGAAATTAGAATTAATCAATTCTAAAAAAAACAACAAACAAGCTACACATCCTACTATCAATTTCACGGAGGCCTAATGATCCTCAACTGCACTGATTTATTTATTCATCCTTCTATCAAGTACAAGGATCATATTCTTTTGTCCTTTCTTTCTCTAACGAATCTGTATTTTCGATCGCAGAATGCAGAAAATCAGTAATCAGCTGTTTAAACATGCCACTAAAATGCAAGTAAGGCAATGCCCTGCCATAAGCCAGCGATTTTCAGGTTACAAAAGCAGCTGACTCCCCGTTCAGAATCCTTCCCACATTCATTTTCCCATGGAAACCACTCCGTGTCACATTCATACTTTCGCCCCTGCCGTTCTTGGCTCATCCTACGTCATGTAATTGGAAGAGAAGATCGAATGAGAAGACAGGAAATCAAACAAATTAAACAAGATTTTCAACTTGAAAACGCCAGGAGGTCTGACGTGTCAACAACTTCATGGGCGACATTTAAAGAATCTTTCTTCTTCAAGTAAATCTCTGCTCAAGGCTCGGCTGTTTTCCTTTGAGCCTCTTCAGAAAGTTATTAGCCAGAGACATCAGGTTTGGCCTGAGGCTGCGAGAATTTCGTCCTCGACCTGGCCAGGAGCGGATGCTGCCAGGTTGGTTTTAGAGAAGGCCAAAATTTGAAAAGAGGAAAAGATTTGCGCAAATTCGAGACAACGATACAGTCGGAACGTAAAATGAATTACAAGGCGTGAGATCAAATTGTGAAGACGAGTTAGCAAATTGGATAGTACTTCCTATTAACAGCAGTGGGTCTTTTGATGCATTGTTGCCATTATTATAATTACTACTCCGTTGGCGGTATTGCCTCGATGGATGGATAAACTGTTTTTCAGCTTTGAAAAGTGAAAATTGTTTATTGTTTATTTGACTTCTGAAACAAACATGAAAAAAAAAAGACAAAAAAACAACAACAGAAGACTATCGCCCGTTATCATCCGTAACCCACCCCTTCTATATCCGATCAAATTTATGGATACGCCCCTGGATCGCTGTCCATGATGGGGGTAAAAAAAAAAGGAGAGGGAGATAATTATGTAACGATCTCTCCCCCTGTCCAAGGACCTGACAAACGTTCCTCTCCAGGCTGAAAAGAAAACTGCCAGCACAGCTCCTCCTCAACGTTCCGGACAACTTTTTAACTCGGCACACCACAATGCAGGAGCTTCCATTGAAACAGGCTTGAGCCAGCGATTGATTGTCATGTATACAAGCTGTCCACGAGCTATTTCTTAACCCTTTCGCGCCCGCCACCTCAATTTTTCCCCTTCCCCAATCTCCGAAAACAAGCTCCCGAGGCAGGTTTACGTCGTCCCATATTCGACATCCGCGCTTGATGTGAGTGCGCCAAGCTGCGGGAAGTTGCGCTTTAAAATCTTTTTCTGTGCGCGGCCAGCGGGAAAATGGCCCCGAAAATGGGTAATTTTGTCATTTGCTGGTGTGGTAAAGGATCAAGCTGAGTCCGGAGAATGGAGAAAACGTACGGTCGGACGTCCGGGAGTGGCTGTGGACATTGTCACGGACAATCTCTTGCCTGTCCATCTCCAGGGCAAAAGATGTTTCTTTCCTAATAGCCCCGGGCTTTAGAGATGGAAATAATTGAGGGATATCCAATAGGTCATTACGCATTTCTCTATCTCCATATTTTCTCCTTCTCTCTTGGTTATTCGTTCTTTTTCTGCGTCTTGTTTTCTCTCTTTCATGGGTATGTGCTCTTTGTTTTTTCTTTCTTCCGGGAAAGTTGATATTAAGTTTAAATAACAATGTTGTCTCCCTAGAACAGAGAGTTAACTCGCAGTATTTCTATACTGTATTTCTTTTTTTTCTTTGTTTCCCTCTACATTGAAGCATACCTATGATATTTATTATATTATAACACATGTGCTCCCCATTCGATTACATGCTGACAACGGGGCTCAACAGCTAGAACCCAGGATCTGGTGACTATAGGTCAGCGGTTCGATTCCGGTCCTGTCTGATTAAGTTTTTGCTATAAGTAGACATCCATACGAAAACTGCATGTGGCGAAGGGGACACAATGGGAAATTTTA
The DNA here is from genome assembly GCA_963931925.1 of Onchidella celtica. Taxonomy (NCBI): domain Eukaryota; kingdom Metazoa; phylum Mollusca; class Gastropoda; order Systellommatophora; family Onchidiidae; genus Onchidella; species Onchidella celtica. The sequence goes on from OZ007570.1 coordinate 27,400,315, forward strand.
GACTGCAACAAGTGCAATGTAAATGATCCAGAAATATGCTGAGGCCTCAATGCAATTTCAATTTTTTTTTTATTATGCACAATGTTTAATTTTTGGGAAGAGGTGGGTGGGGGGAAGAGAGAGAGAGAGACAGGGAAAGAGAGAGAGAGAGAGAAAGGGAGAGAGAAAGAGAGAGAGAGAGAGAGAGAGAAAGGGACAAAGAGAAGGAGAGAAAGGGAGAGTTTTGAGATTCCCAAGCCTGGAAAGTAAGGCACGAAGATGTGTCAGGTATTTTGCCTCCTGTTATCAATCGGAGAATAACACACCTTGTATTAAAATGCCACATTTAAACTTTCTTTAAATCAATTAAAATGCGAGACAGTGGGTGTGGAGATGGAGTGCCAGGTATGGAAGGGGAATAGCTGAGGAAATGAGAGAGGAGAGAGAGAGAGAAAGAGAGAGAGGGGAGGGGGGCGGAAAAATAAGAATCTTGAGGAGAACGGAGAAACAAAATGAGTAAGGGACAATAGGTGAAACAGAAACGTTTGTAGTGTAGCCTGAATTTCTGACAATATTGAGCTTTGGCACTGTATGCAGATGTGGGTACCGCCATGTCTAGGTATGCCCTTCTTTTGACAGCTTCTGCCTACAATTATGTTCATTTTTTCTTCTCTGGAACGCGATCTACAAGCGAAATTTCCTAATGAACGTCAGTAAACTTCCTTTTCTTATTCTTAAGTCCACTGGAGCCCAAAATTTTAATCAAGACCTTAATGTCATACACTTTACACTTCTCCAACGTAGTTTTCTTTGCTCACATGATAATATGAGGAAAATAATAAGACACTGAACTGGCAGCTGGAATGAAATACCGGTACAAAAATACTATGAGATTTGCCTCTTTTCCTCTCTGGAACCCAGAAGGTTAATTAATGAAGACGTGAAATGATCCTGCCGTCTAAAGATTTTCAGCCAGCACTAAACTGATCTCTTCTTTTCATCATTACATCAAGTTTATTTTTACTCTACAATTTTCATCATCACCCTGTAACAAGGGTGTAAATAGAACTTTTCAATGAACATCGATAAAAATTCTTATCTGAGATAATAATATAGTTGTCAAATCAGCTTCAGCAGCAGCGACGAATCAGCGTTCTTACGAAAAATCTACTCTTTTTACAATTACATTAAATTTATTTTAAATTTACAGTTTTCATATCACTCTGTTAGTAAAACCGTTCTTTCGACAACAGCCAAATTCTTGTCTTATTCATAAACTAACACAAAAAGGAATAAGATAAAACTGTGGTCAAGTGATATTCAGTCAGCAGCGACGAGGCAAAGCTACAATATCAGATCTGCAGTTTCATAGTGAGATAAGGTTTATTTTTATTTTCCAATTTTCATCTCACCCTGGAATAGGAGTATAATTGAAAGTTTCCTGTGAACACAGTAAAAATGCTTAACCTACTCTTAAATAAATACTAATAAGATAATACTGTGTGTCAAATGACCTTCAGCCCGCAACAAAGAGTCAACGCTAGAACATCAAATCTGTGAGGTGACCAGGTCAATCAATGGACGGCACTTCCATCTCCGGCACCCTGGCGCTGCTTTGATGTCGTGGGAACGCCGCGACACAGTTACCATCTGACACTTGCTTTTTTTGCCAGAAATTGTCGATGTATTATGAGAGATGAAGAGCGATTGATGGGAGACAAGAGCGATATTTTTGACGGCAGGACGCTCCGTCTTAGCCTCGGCTTGTACTTTCTTGACTTCGTTCACAGTGGTCGGTATCGATGTTTCTCAGTCTTGTCAAGTCGGCGAATACAGTTGGATTACAAACGTGAAGCCTGATAATTATTGTTTTTGCCCATAGTGCAAGGTCCTCTACCACAAATAAATTACGCTTCCTATTGAATATCATTGTATGAAAATTACATTTTGGGGACTAAATAATCTGCGATTATGTAGGATAACTTTAATTTTTAATTAAAAAAAAAATATTACTCTCTGAATGACTAACGTAAACCAGTTTTGTTTCGTACTTCTGGAGTCTATGCAAACCTGGGATGACAGACCAATGGAAACCACTGGTCCTTCTCGAAGTCGTTGTGACTAACAAATCCAATGAGGCTCCCTGAAGAGCAGTCTTTTCTAGTTATAAAACACGGTTCGATTACATAAAGATTTTACAGCTATGATTTCTGATTTTTTTTTAGCGAAAAGTAATTTATTCCCAGAACAAAATGGACCAATGCTGCATCAGGGATTATTCAAAGCGCCATCGCTACCTTCTTATACAGTCCCTCCATCAAGTCCATTTACATAAAACTGTCACAGCTTTTCTCAGCTTCATTCAACCGGAGCAGAAACGCGGAACGTTCCATCGGTGTATTATGAGATGTAAATAAGCCATTTCGTACTTTGATAAGGAAAGAAAAAGATTATTACGAAAGCATCTTCATTTTGTCAAAATCTGAAAAACCAATGCGAATATCCAAAAGAAGGCAACACAGACGCCTTAATCATCTCCCATCGTCTCTGAGTGCAGTAGTAACGAAGAACAGTATCATTATTGTCGTCATTTAAAACATTTCAACATGAAAAAGAACAAGAGTGACTTTCAGAGCGACTGACTACAGAGACTGACTTGCTACGGAGTATCACAAATATGGACTCGATTTCCTGGTCAGGGAATCGTATTGGCAGCTCGAGACGCGGACGACAAAAAGGTTCTCGTTCTCCCCGCCACTGGAAGCCGCAAAGCTTTTAGAAAATGTCGATCGGAAAGTGGGGAACGAAAATGGACATTTCTATTTCTATTTCTCCTGTTTCTTTTCTCCTTTTTTAACATCATGAAGTTGCTTTCGGAATTCCAAGTTTGCTCTTCGGTGAAGCGACATAATTAGACTTATTAATTTTCATTTCAGCGCTCCATAAGGCATTGTTTCCTAGTCCCGGTGATTTGTGTACATTAACTGTTTCGATCCACAGAATCGCTTAGTAATTTCCTTCCTTTTTGACAACGCTTTCGCGCCAAACGTCATTTTTCCCGCGCGGTGCATTAGCAAGACAAGCAGGCAAGTCCGTGATTGCAGTGGCCAGGAAAAACAATGACATGAAAGATTTTTTTTTTTTTACAAAATGGAGAATCTTCGTGAAAAGTGGGAGGGAAAAAATGTGCAGCACTCAGGATGTGGTAAATGTAAGCCCATGTAAAGACAATAAAATTGCATGTCATTATCTTGATGTTGCAAGTTTTTCTCTTTGTTTTATTCTTAAAAGTGCATTTCAAAACAATCGTTGTTAATCAAAGCGGAACCCACATGTTTTTTTGTAAATGTTTCAGGTGAAAATGGGACAACAGGTCTGTGTGTTCAAATCGTTGTCTTTTTGCTCAAGAAAAAAAAAGTGAGACGAGATGGGCGTTTCCCATTTTCTGATATTATTGCTCGAGACATTGAAAAGCATGGGGTGGGGGGGGGGGGTGTTCTCTTACACCAAAAAATTGAAACAAAAAGTTCGTCTTAAAAGGGAACAAAATTTACATTTCAACCATTTAGCACGTGCCCACCTATTTATTTGTCCCTCGTCAAATTTCAATTTTCCAAGAAAAAAACAAAACAAAACAAAACAAAACGTGCACTCTACCATGATCCGACAAAGTTAGTACACACTGTATTATTGTCATGATTCAGTTGTTGTTAAAACTCACGCAGAGAGTGAGTTGTTGTTGTTTTACCAGGGCCATGAGAAATTGGCTGGTGGCCTTGAACGGCCCTCGCGAATTATAGTTGGTGAGTAAATAAATGTAAAGTTAAACGGTTAGATTCACGCTTGTCGGTTTTAATGTTCGTGATTAATAAGTAATGGAGTAGGGGTGAAACAAGGTGGGGACAGTTGACATTGTTAAGTATGACTAGACAAGTTTTTGCACGTTAACTGGCTGGTAGAATAGTGCAGACGTATTACTACAATTAAAATGGTGGGAGGTTTCGACCTATGAGATAGCTGAACTAATTGGGCCAGCGGACTAGCACGCTGGGTAGTTAGATAGTATAAGACATCGTGTAACGTTCAGATTTAGTGAATACAGACGAGCAGAAGCATCGTGTCGTGAAGTATCTCCGGTTGACCAGTACCTGAACTGTGTGCTTTGAAGACAAGAAGTCCTTGCTAACGGACTGACTGAGTTCTAGAAAGAAAGGTCTGAGTGGGCTGACCTTTGAAAGCCCACGCTGCGCTATTTTGATGTTCGCGCCTACCAGTAGGCGTGAGCAACGGTAATATATCTTATTTGTTCAAGCATAATAGAGATCGGAGATAGAGAGAGAACTACAGCCTCATAGGAAGACTAAGGAAACCCCAGCTGGCACTCGACCACGAGTGTCCTGTATCATAGATCTATTGCCATAGTATGATTAGAATAATATAGCACATTGTTGATGAATTGAATAGTGATTGTGCATAAAATAGTCTTTTGGCAACTGCTTAAATTACCTACAAGCCGAAGAGTGCTTCTGTAGGCTTTGAACGTACTGGGCTCTCCTAAAATTTAAGCCCATATGATTTAGGGAGAGTTTGCCTGGCGACTGGCCAGTGGCGACTCAACTGTCACTTTAAATTGATATCTAGTTTCGTATAATATACCTATTTGCTATTGATTGCAGTACCTCCATAGTTACATGAATATCATTGGTTAAGTTATTAATTAGAGTTTTTTTGGTTTGAATATATACCCCTATTGTCTTTTGTTTTGTTATTAATATTTATGTAAACTATGGCCTGACCGGCCTGACATATATACGCTCTAGTTATTTAATACTTTTCTTGTGTGGTTGTGTCCGAGTGTGAGTTAGCTGCCTCTCGTGCAGTCGTAACATCCCCAAGACCCTAACTCTGCTCGTGACAATTATATCAGACTATTCTCTACGTCTCGTTCTGAAGTCCCACGCCCCACCTTGAGAAACACTGATTTAGCACATAGCTATATTTTCATCATCATTATTATTAAAACTTATTATGATACAGAAGCACTCCCCCCCCCCCCCCCCCCCAATCTGGTACTAACATAATTGGTCTAAAAGAAATGTACTTTTTTGTTTTTTAAATAAAAGTGTCTGAAAGCCGAAACCTCATAATTCTACATTGTCGATCAACAAACAAAAGCGGCACAGGTGTGGGGTTGTGGTGTAACTTGTTATAAATTTGATTTTAAAAAAAAAACTAAAAAATTGTTAGAGGTTGTCATTTGCAAAGATCCACACCAGGAACGAGTAATAATATCGGATAAATGGATAAATTCTAAATTAACAGTGCAGTGCCCCAGTGGTTAACTTCCGTGGCCCTGTGACGTGGCTGTGTGGGGTGATAAGTGCAACACTCCGGTAAGACCACTTCGCCTGCGAGCCTTTGCATATTAATATCGCTTTGTAGGACGCAAGCAATGATATTACAGAAGTTGGTATTTTGATTTAGCAAGAACTGCAACTTTGTGATGCTAACCCACTTATGAAAGAGAAGAAAAGGCGCTTCTCCGGTGGTGTGTCACATTTACAACCTGAACATTCATACTGACATTACATCGTCGTCTCTGTTGTTACACCTTACGTTTAGATTCCTTTATTCACCCGTGCTTACAGGTCATAAAAAAATCAGAGTAGCTTGAAACAAACCCCGAAAAAGTATCTTGTAACTGTCACCCGACTTATCCAGATAATCATTTGAAAGGGGCAGTTCTATCCCGTGAGTAAGTCCACCTGGACTTTGGAACCAACTGTATAAGATCAGTAAATTTATACTCTTCAGTGCTAAGCACTTTAACCCACGGCTGATTACAGAGTGTGGGACCTTGAAAGAGTCACAGACTGCAAGAAAAATACTTTTGGCCCAATATCTCATTTCAAGCGTTTTGTGGCTTGGTCGCGGTATCGAACCAGGCCCCTCATTAATTGAATCACCCGTTGTTTTTTTCCCAGTTTCAAGCTGCGTGTTTGATCTCGCCTCATTTCACGATATCAGTGGCTAAAGCCAGGCGCACACGAGTGATTTTGTTGTTATCCGGTCTGAAGAACTATAATTTTAGTTACCGGTAATTAAAATGTTACTTTTCACTGTGCAGATTAAAAAGAAATCACCCGTGTACCTTCGAACGGGAGGACCTTTTGTTCTAGCCCAATAACTAAGTAGTTTTCTCGGACTGGACAACTGAAAAAATATCACTCGTGTTCGCCTGGTCTAAGATTACCGCTTCCTCACGTTGCAGTCTTCCAGCACCCCCCCCCCCCCCCCGCCCCCCGAAAAAATATATCTGCATTTCATTATGAACTATTAAATACTCATATCACCCACTTCTTTTCCCACCCCTTCTCTCCAACACCCGCCCATTCCCCGGTTATCGAAGGAGTCGGTTAACATCTTGTCTTTTTCCACCGCTAGTGATCAATAACTCAACAATAAAGAGACTGACATGGCAGGACAAACAGGATGAAACTCACAACCGAAAAACATTCAACTATTCTGAGACCCTCCACAAACAGTGTCCTTATTTTATTATTTATAAGCCGTTCAAATCAAACAAGGGTGCAGAGGACAGCAAGAAATTAGCATGACCAGGGTTAAGTGTTATCCCTTTCATCAATCAGAAATCACCAATAATCTGGCCTATCTCACTGAGCATGCGCCCTAAAGTCGTAGGCAAAGAGTCAATAGAAAGCGAGCAAATATAGACACAGTGCGGAGAAGTGAAAAAGAACAACGCAATTTATATTTCATGATGGCAGGGACTTGAAAAATTCTCACCGTCCGCTGACTAAATGCAGTATGTCCTTTAAAGGAAAAAAGCCGTTTTTGTTTTTTGCTTGCCATGGTACTCCTGGATTTGGAATGTACGACCACAGATGCATTATAATGAACCGTTTTCGTCGCTTCCTCTGTATTACAGAGGTAAAATTTCACCAAAACCTCGACGATATTGCTATCCTGTTTGCTGTCAATGAAATGATTGAATCGTAAAAAAGAATGCGAGTATCTCATAAGATTGTCAAGAAAAAAAAGAAACCAATAATATCGCGTGAAAATAGAGAGAATGACCATTTGGTGACAGAAAAGGTTATCCGAATAGTCCTTACTATTTGTGAGGACTTTGAAAGAGGGAAATGAAAACACCGATGACGTGACTCTTCGACTGTAAATCCCATTAGAAAAAAATTAGGAGTTTGTAAGATGCAATTATGATGTAATGATATCTTAGGAATCAGATTGAAACTACTGCACATTTAAAGGAGGTGGTCAGTTCTATTCCAAGCTCACTGACACCCCCCTCCCTCCCCTTCCGTCTTCTCCTGGTCCCCCTCCCCCAACCCGACCGGACCCAACAAGAAACAGTGAAAGCGGTACAGGTACCCAGGTGAACCCCTGATGCTTGACCTCCACCCACGAGCTCCTCCCGATGGCTATTTGTTTCTCATTTGTTGTGTATTCACGGCTTTAAGGCACGTGCATCGTGACACAGTGAGACAGTGAGCCCCCGGCCCCAGCCGATGGCCCAGAGAAGAAAACGGATAATACCGTACCACTTCGGGTATTGCTAGTGTTTTTTCCTACCGACACAGTGAGTGGGACGTCGCCCCCAATTAGCGTGCATGGCGTGGAAGAAGCGTCACCTGCGCTCACGGCTTCGCTCCAGGGTAATCTGTTGATCTAGTTGCCATTAAGCTATAATTGATCCCTCTCCTGACTTGAGAACTGTGCAGAAAGTTTGTTTGCGGACCAATATTTGTCTCTGCCTGGTCGCATCTCAACTTGCGCAAAGAAAAGAAGTTCCAAGTTCTTTTGCGTTGAAGGGGGGAGTTAAAAAAAAAAAGGAAGTAAGAAGAACCAGAGCTAATACAAGAGGAATGGAGAGAGAATAGGGCCTGGATAACATCTTTACTCAAGAGGGAAATGAGGAGAATAGAGAAAACACATGGACACCGTTAGGTCGAGACAGGAGATCGAAACTTCAGCGGCTAATTGTTTCCCTTTGATTCCAATTTAAAAGACCGATGCTTTTCCGGTACAAGAATTGTCATTCTCTTTCAAGTGTTTTCAGTTTGCTTTCTTGCTTTTTCTCCTTTCCCCACTCGGTAATGATGAATGGGCAGACATTATTGATTGGATTGTGATCTCAGCAAGATTGGACACGATCAGGCGATCAACATTTGTAAATGAATGATTGGAATTTTGTTAGATTTTGGACGACTTGAAGACTGCAATCTATAATATGGAAGAGAGAAGGTGTTGTTGAACAACATCTGCATATTATGCTCAAAGAATAGCACAAAAAATATTCCAAAAAAAAATAAATATAGAAAAGAATGGGTTTTCCAAAAAGTTCTCACAAGTGTTTTTTCAAACAATGGTGAGATTGAATCTTGAGCGTTGATTCTGTTCGCCTGATAGAGTTAGGTCTTAGGTCTGTCTCAGAAACACAGTTCATCGTGGCCAAAGTCTCGTATAACTGGAGTAAACGGAGATATGACGTGGTCTCTTGTTTTCACCGGCCACCCTTCAAATCGTGAAAGAGACCAATGGATCCATGTAAATTTCGATGAGTACGAAAAAGATCATTGCTACATTGAAATCAATGTCAGCGACACTGTTGTAACTCCCTTAAACTCACTATTCTCTTGGAGGAAAACTGTAGGAAACTTGGTGGCAAAGTCGAAACTTTGGCATCACGGTGCTTTTTTACAAACTGCAATGCCATCTCTGGAAAATTCTGAATTTGCAATAAAATCTAACAGTCAGCTTTCTGGTGGAAACGCAGCAGCCCGCAGCAGGTTGGTCTTCCTAATTTCTAATCCACCATTTCGTCCTGTCTTATCTCATGGGAGTATAAATGCAACTTTCGTAGGCTACTTCATAACTGTTATGTTTTAACAGTAAGTTCCTCATCAAAGAACTGCTCTGGAAGAGATACAGCCGTTAATGTTCTGGTGCGCCGTGAAAGTAAACCCAAACTCAGATCCACCTTCCTGGACACGGATTTCAGCACTCCTCCTGCATCTCGGTGATGCATTAACTTTGGTCATAATGTCTCCGCCGTGAGTCTTGGGTGAATTTGTCAGAAGTCGTTCCTTGCCCTCTCCAACACACCAGAGGCGGAATAACCGTGTATTTGTCCTTTACTTTCTGAGACACGGTCCACGTTTAAAGTTTACTCTGAGATTGTTGCAGTGGATGGACAGATTTGGAAGTAGTTTATAGATCGTTTTCCTACCGTCATGCTTCCAAATTCAGTAGAAATTTTAGATGAACGCCCTAATCAATTTTTTTTAAAAACAAAGATATAGTACAATGACAATTCTAAAATGGTCGTTGTACATCCGATAACTTTGATTGTAAAACATCTATCCTCAACTCCAGTGACCTAACTGTTCACAATAAAAAGAAACCCTCCGCCCTTTTCTTTGGGATTTCCATTATGAAATATACCGTTTAGTCTTTTAATCCTGATGGTAACTTAAGCCTTGTCTCTGATATAGCCTTACTGGTCATTTTGCCGTGAAAACATGTGAAATCCCAACTAAGTACTTTAATATGAACACTCTTTGAAAAACAGTGCTTGTCACTTCTAAAAAAGTTCGAATTAAAATTCTAAGGGCCTGAAGCAAATGCTACATCAAAGACCTACTCCATGACAGTTATCATAATATAATTTTTTTTTATACAATTTGTAATTCAGAAACAACGCAGAACACAGCAGTTGGTCAATTATAGGGTCGATATTCTACAGTCAGTTTCAAATAATTCAGAGGGACTACTTTTATTTTGCCAGCACAATGGCCAATGGTTGCAGTGCTCGTCCCGGATGCCAAAGATTTGAGATTCGAATCTCGTTCGGGGAGAGGAATAGCTCACTTCTGGCTGTGTGTTTCGGGCATACTTTCCCTGGTGGCTTGACAATAACTAGTGTCTCGTTGGCCTGGGATATAACCTCAGTTCACTGCAAAGGGCGTACCTCTTCACCCCTAAAAACCACAACGACAACAACAACAATAGTAATATAATAACAACTACAACAGCAATCTTACATGATTCAAAGAACTAAAATATCATTTGAATTCTTACAATATTCCCAATGAAAATCAAAACAGTGTTAATTGTTAAGATGAATATACTTCTCCTATAGTAAAGTGGTGAATTCTATTTTATAATATAATGCATGCATTTTAGATTAAATCTTATTCTTAAACTGATTCCATTGTGGATTGGTTGATTGTAAATCTTGGTGACAAAATAATGTCTTTTTCTCATTTTCAACTGATCTCATGAACATTTATTATCTGAACACGGTATTCAACTCTTGATTATACATGTATATTGTTTGCACTGTAAGGGAGATTCTTAAATAAGCACAGATAAAACGCAGTAGCATCTGGCATAATTATGTGTGATACCACTCAGAGATGATAAATAATAACTGCAGGCCTATAAGTTGTGTTTTATGTGAACTTGAGCGGTTTCTTCTTTTCATTTCTAATTCTCTCGTGGTTTATTGTAACGTGTCTCTATTGTTTGTGTCTAACACTTTCATTTTCATTTTTATCATTTTCACATTGTGTCAATAAATTTGATTCTTTCTTTTCTGTTTCAATTTTCCCATAAATGTTGTCTAAGTATTCGATTTCATTTTGAATATAAAAAGGTTCAAAAATCTATTTCGCTCGACAAAATACCAGACAAGAAATACCCTGACAGTCTGGCTTGACCCAAGATCGTGTCATCGATTGACCCGTGGCTCCGATTCCAAATTTCTGAGAAAATGTTTCACCTTTTTTTTTTTCATCACACAAATTCTGCATGGTTGTTAATCTACTTTACTGTTGTCTGTTCAATAGGGCTACTTTTCGTTTTCTTTTCAAGTGGCTTTATATAACGTAATTTGCGAGTGAGGATGCGATTCCGCCTTGATGCTAAGGGAGCCACCTAAATCTTTCACTAGATCGAACTAAATTACATTGTCTGTGGTCTCTTCTGGCGGATTCTGACTGATAAAAATAATACACTGGATTTACAAAATAAAATATGATTGGTGATAGGCATAACACAAAAGCACCTATTGAAGTCTGAGGACCTGTGAGGAAAAAAAAAAGGGTTTCAAATGACGAATGAGAGAATTTTCCAATTCTCTCTTAATAGTAACTCGGGGGAAGCAATTCTCTCTTAATAGTAACTCGGGGGAAGTGAGCGATCTTAGCCGCTATCACCCGACTAATTCTGTTTGTTCTGCAAGTGGTTGCCTTTGTCATGTCTGGGTGTTCGATTTCCATGTTACTTGTTTTTTTTTTTTTTTTAGAATAACACTTTTTATAGACATATTTCATCGCTATATCTGTTGTTGAAATGTTATAGAAGCTTTGTAAATTTCCATGGGAGAATAATTCCAGAATTTCTGGGAGTCATTCAGAGACATACGCTTTTGACATTTTGTGTGCCCACTGCAAATCAATAGTGCTATCAAAGTAAATTGAGTAGTAATGTAAAGTTACCCCTCCCCCCTCCACCCAAGAACGGGAATAATTCGTACGGGGGCGGGGGGTGCTATGATTTAATGATGGTTTAATGTATTGTCCATTACAATGATAGAACAAAGTCATTGATCTTATAAAACAGAAAGGGGGGGGGGGGGGGAGGTCTTTCTTTTTTTCAAAGACTAAAAGTAGCACAATTTTCCTTGCAATATAAATTTGCATTCATCCTAATGGAAAAAGATATATTGTGAATAGATTGGTATTTCGTTGAACACAGCTTTCATCCAATTTCATGGTACGAGGTCACGATTAAGACAGCCTAGTTCACTTCAAGTTGTCATCCTGGTCTAGAATGACATGTTTTCATTGGATCTTCCCTGAAAAAGCCCCAGGGGCGCCCTGAGAATCTATGACGGCATTTCAACCAATAAACAGCTTAAACGCCAATTTGTCTCCAACAAACTGTCAAAGTCACCCTAATTACATCTGGCTAATTTGTGTCAAAGTCATGAGACGTACAAATTCAGAAGCTGTCAATGTCAAAACTCGCTGCTCACTGTGAAATCTGTTCGTGCTTTTTATTGATGAACAAATTACTTTTTGCTTTTGAAAATGTCTTAAGTTGTTCATTTACTGACAGCTAATATAGCCATCGATTCGCGAGCGACTGACGATCCCGGTATTTTGAAAGAAAATAATTAGCGATGAAAGAATCTGATGTTACGTATTTCAATCACTGGAAGTTGAACTATCTTTATTTTGCCATACAATACAACTGTATAAAATAATTACATAAAAACACATCTTGATAAAAGTAAGGTAGAGAAAAAGAAATGAAGGAAAAGAGAAAGAAAGAAAGAAAGAAAAAAGAAAGAAGGGAAGAAAGAAAGAGAGAAAGAAAGAAATTGAAGGAGAAAAGGAAACAACGTATTCAGTACTTTCAATTTATAGTATTTGGTTAGAAAAAGAAAACTTGCTTTTTTCCCAACAACACCTAGAATGGCAATAACAAATTGGCAAAAATTTCTCTTTCGAAAGGTGGTGTTATATGTTTCAAATTTAATTATTAAAATAATTTATGACGTTACAGAGTAGAGTATGAATTTAGTACATTTCCAATATCTCCCTCTTCGAGTAGGAAAGAATATGTCATTCTAACATAAATTGAAAAAAAAAGAAGTATGCCATATAACATGAATGAAAAAACAACAACGAAAAGAGGAATAAATTCTAATGTTGTCTGAGTGCGTCAGTTGGTGCTAATAAATTTTTGTTTTCCAATTTTGTGTGCTAATTTACTTTTCCTTTTCTTGCTTTGCTCATTTGTTTGAACTGAACTACGTATGACATAAACGGTCACTGCGCCTATCTGATAGCAAATGCTGGGGTAACCTTAGCTATATCAGTCTCAGAACTGCAGTATCGAATGGCTGGACGATAATTTTTATCTGAATACAGTGCTTAGGTTTTCAGGTAAAGAATCTGTATCACGGGCTCGACAAGCGATCGGGTTTTTATCTGCTGATTTAAACGTGCTAAACTCAGTGCTATTGGTTAAAATCAGCTGTAGTTAAGAATATTATAAAAGTCACTTCCAGGTGCTGCCACTGTGATTTTTAAAAAATGTTGTCTGGTAATACGCAAAGGCATGATCGGCATTTCCCGACAGCACCGCACCATTTCGTAAAGATAGAAGCATGTAGTAGAACGAATGGCAATGAGATATAGATATGATATTCAATTTTTGCTAACTTTGACTTAATGACTTCTAAAAAGCTACTGATTTGAGGTTGCTATTACACTAACCAAGATCTGCGTTTGGTACCGGTATCAATTTGCCCCTGTGAGTGGACATTTTAAGGTATGCCAGCTGATACACTATTTGGCAAAACAATAAGAATGAATAAATAAACAAGAAGTTCTATCATTTGTTAATCATGAATAAAGATATGGACATTATATCATCTTTTAAAAGTGAAACATTTTGAATGTTTGGTAGTTCCGAAGTTGGAATGTGATTCAAGACACATCCTATGTAAACAAACTTCTAATACTGGTCGTAACAAGAGCATTCTAGGAATTCATGTTTATTTTCTGCGAAAGAAACACGCGGCGAGAAGATAACAAAGTAATTTTTTCGCGAAATTTGATTTGGATTATTGGCATTTTTTTTTTAAATTCCGAAAACGGCTTAGAGACAGCGTTTAAAGTTTGTCCATTTTTTCCCACTTGCCTTGCGCCTGTGGCATTGTTATTCCGGCCGGATAAGTGCACTGGGTTTTTACGGCAAGGCTTCAGAAAATCTCTTCTCATGGACATGATCTTTTGCATATAAGTCTCATTTTAATAGAAGTCACTGTGAACCAATATTGTTCTATCATCATTGTTACTTTGACACTGATGCAGGCTGTGCTTTTTGTTTGCTACCATATTCTATGCTCATTAAAATTCAGCCGCCGACCTTATAGAAATCCAACACGTAGGTCTGACGTCAAGTTTGCCCACAGGAATGACTTCGATCATCAGTAGATCTGCTGGTTACGACATCGCGCCAACGTCAGTTTGATGTAGGGAACCTGACCCACCACGGTAATCTACAAATCCTACAGAAATTTACGTCGGATTAACATAGGGTGGCTGGCTGGAATGTCCGTAACTATTTCTTTTCTTACTTAAAGTAAGTTAATCATTAATATAAATGTATTTTTAAAATCTTTTTTTTTGTTTGTTTGTTATACAATTGAGTGGACCTGTATTGTTTATCTAGTGCAGACGATTGTCAAAAGTTTCACATTCACACTTCGAAAATTTCTCGGAGATTTGGTAGAAGTGTGAATTCATGTCATAGGTTCATTGTTTTGTTCTCATTTTATTCTGGCGATTGACAATAATTGGTCTTATTTTCTGAACACAAATGTCCAGCACGCAGTACTTTGGATCAAAATGAAAATGGTTGAACAGTCACCTTCTGCCCAAATCTGAAGGCTTGATTCCATGCCGCTCTATATCAGATTTAGTGAGTTTTTTTTTATAGTTTTATTTTAAACTCTTTTTTTTTTTTTGTAAACAAGTAGATTGTGATTTTGATGGCTTCATTCCACTATTCAAATTACTTTGTATGAATGATTTTTTTCTTTCTTTTTTGTTTTTTATATTATTATGATCATAATGACTTGTCCATATTTTTTTCTTCGTAAAACAGGGAAAGAGCGGAGGTTGAGATAGATGCTCACAGAGTTCCGTTAATGAGCGAGACAGTTTAAAATGCTTTGCTCTGGTGACTGAACAGCACAAGTTTTTTTTTTTAACCCAACACTAACAGGTCGTAAATTTGTCCGGAAGAAAAAATATCATTGAATCGCAATACATGTCGGATTTCATATGTTGTTCTTGTTGAATGTTTACGATTTCGACCGTTTCTAAATGTAGCCTATTTAATAAAATAGTGATGTCAATAAAATTAATACCAGTGGACAGATACCTTGATATAAAATTCAAAAACGTCTGTACAGTTTAATATTGAAGCTAAAGTGTCTGCATCTTTTTTATAATTGCAATGCGGCAAGATATTTCATTTTTACGACCCTCCTGCCCCCCCCCCTCCTGCGGGGGGGTGGGGGGTGGATAAAACACAGAGAAAAAAAAGAGGAAAAGACAACATACGAAAAAACAGAAAGAGAATGAAAGAGAAAGAGAGGGAGGAAGAAAAAAAATGAAAATAAGGATAGAGAAGAACAAGGAGGAAGAGGAGGAGAAGAAGAAGAAGAAGAAGAAGAAGAAGAGGAAGACAGTAACTGGTTCATTGTTTCGCTGCAAAGCGTAAATCTAGTGTGTTATCAATCTGTCTCATTCTCGTTGGAGTCCCTGCCGTTGGTGCACCTAAACAGCAGAACACAATTGAAATGTCTGCACACTTCGTTCATCACTCCAGGTTCAGCAGTTGTTTCCTCATATATAAATATCACAGAACGTTTTCTGGTAAAAATTAATGTCTTTGTATTTGCGATAAGAGGCTTTGCGCTGAATGGAGCTCTAGAGAAGGAAAGACAACAAGAGGACGTCCCGAGAGACGATGGAGAGTATTGTGCAGACAGATGGACAGGCATGGACAAAACGGAGGGAAGACAGAAGAATGGAGATCATCGGCGGAGGATATATGCTTTTCAGCTATGGTAATGTGGTAGTTCAAAAAGTTTACTTTTATTTTTTTTTTCAACAAAATGAGTTGTGGGGTTGTATAAAAATCTAATATATCTTGTGAAATAGTCAAATAGGTCATGCCACCCAAGGCCTTATCACAGAATGATGCTCACCATTCTAATGCTCATACAATGGTAAGGGGAGGGGGGGGGGTTGAAGCCAGGCGAATGAAAAACGTACACTGTTGGTTGTTGAGGAAAGGATTTGGGGGGGGGGGGGGAGAAGGAGGTAAAAATTGGTAAAATTGCGGGGTTCGGGCTTAATGGGTGGCCCCTGAGATTAACAAATTATGTACTTCCCCGTTGCACGGGCATTACTGATCAATGGTTCGATGGTAAACTATATACGCCATGGTGAGTATTTAAGAAAAAACTTTTTTTTTTTCACTTTTCAGTTCCCGCTTACTCCTCTTCTCCTACCCTGCCATGCCTACCCTGTCTGTCTCTCGACTACACTACAATGCGAAATAGCGGGGCATCGATTTGTAGAGTTTAAAAACTAAAGAAAAAGGGCGAAAGTTGACACTCATTCTTGGTCATATAACGTACTTATCTATGTTGTCCTATTCAAGATATATACCTCATTTAGTTCTTGAACATTATGTGAGGTATTTTTTTTTATTTGTTCACTTATCATAAAGTCATAAGATTATAAATGTGAACGCATAGAAAAGTTAATGACAGTTGTTTCAAACTGTAGATCGTATTGCACACTAATTGTCCACTTTGTTCAATTTGTTGTTATTTATAATTATTGCTTAATACCACAGTTTTATTTCATTTTTGCAGAGTCAAAATGCAAACAAAAGAAAAAAAATGTACGTACCAAAGCCACACGTAAGAAATAACACAGAAACGACATAATAAAATGCAAAGGGAAAGGAAAACAAATCAAGCTTTCGATGGATTGATTTTCATCAGGAAAGAAATGTAACAGGATAGGAACTTGAACAAATAAAAAAATTGTAGAATTTTTCAAGTGTGTCTGACTTTCAACTGGTGAGCTCTGACAAAAAGTATTCTATAAATATAGAGATGAGGTAATTTTTTTAGGTCAAGGATACAGAAACAAAGCGGTTTTTTTAATCACTAAAAAAGAAAACAACAAAAAAACAAACAACTGAAATATTGCACAAACAACATCTCAAGCTGCAAATCTGGCATAAAAGGAAAGGTTTGAAAGACCATTAAATCAGCAATTTACAGATCGAATGCGACATGCAAAACACATAAAAGTAAGAAATGTAAGGCAATACAGAAATTCTAAACCATGTGATGATCTGAAAAGTTGTATTTTTCTTTTCCAATAGGTTAACTTCTTGTTAAAATTATTTTTCAAATTTATTTTTTAAAAAGTTGTTTTGTTCTTGGATAAATAGTGAGGGGGTGACGTCCTTTGCAGCACGCTGAGTCTACACCAGAAACAGTACTTCATCCACGGTCACCTTGGGACCTTTCGCATCTGGTATGGGGCAAGTGCTCTAATCACCAGGCCACTGTGCTGGCTAAATTTACTCTAAAACCATAATTATTAAATTAGTCTAAAATCGATGGCGGCATCAGTTTGGAGAGAGTCTGTGAAGAGGTTAAAAGACACCTCCATCACTTTGCATTTTTATTGTACACCTCCTCCTTCCCCCTCCCCTAAAAAGCGTATTCGTAAAAAAAAAAAAAGGCAAAATGTATATATTTTCATGAAAAGGTAATCAGTATTAAACTTGATACTTTAGGTGTTACACCTTGAATCAGATACCATAGCACAGGTTTTTTCTTTTCCTATAACATCTCATCACTTTTCATTTTTCACTTGCATTTTATGCCATACTCAGCATCATTCTGTGAACTCATATTAGCTTATTTTGTAATATGTGTTCCTGAATGACTACGGATATTATCCATTCTAACTGTTTTGACAATGCAGTTATGATGTGACTCCTTCATGAGATACGATCTTAGTCCTGTAACGCATTTAGGCTACTTTGTCGCCAAATGATGGGCGTGTTTTAAACTTTTAGTTAAGGCACCCAATAGTCACACCCAACCAAGTGCACATCTTACGCATGGCGACATTTAACAAGTAATTATCTCTTCATAAGCCAAAGCAAAGTGTACGCATTGAAGACAATGTTGATAAGATGACTAAAATGTACTCACTTTTCGGTGCCATTCTTGTGGGTGCAGCCATGACGTCAGAGTGTTGGCGTGGCTCTCACTTTATCTCTCTCTCTTTCTTTCTCTCTTCCCTCAAGTGTCTGGGACAAATTTCAGCTTTCCGAAAAAGTTTAAAATGTCAGTGATGAAGTCTTCAAATCGAAGTTGAAATATTTCAGTGATGAAGTCTACAAATCGAAATTGAAATATTTCACGATCTTTGCCTCGAGCACAGTCAGTCCTCTGTGTCTCGTCCTTTTTGGAATGGACAGAGTTTTTTTTTGTTTTTTGTTTTTTTCTTTCTACTTTTTTTTTATTTATTCAATTTATGATAAACAGTATTTTGGACATTAGAGGTGTTCAGGAACAGAGACTGTCTTTCTTGAAACATTTGGTATCTCCTCAAGACGTTGAACTACAATAATTTATTTTCTTTGCAAATGATTCTAAAATGTCCAAGACGCATACTGTTCAATATTCATCATGATAAATTAGATGTAAATGCTAAAAAACATGAATAATTAATTAATAATTATTGGATAAGTATTAAATTCCTCGTACGTTTCTAGCCTTTTGTACTTTCTTGGAAGAAACGTCTCACTTTCTGCTCTCAAATGTGCACATACAGCAGTCAGTGGATACAAGCCACCTGTATTTAATTAATTAATCTCAATGCTTGATAATCATTGGGCAGATTACTCAAGACCACAGACTGTGTTTCGCTGACTGAAACGTAATCTGGTTGATGAAGCTACTTATAACTTTGAACAGTTACTTCAAAGGCGATTTTTCCGGATCTGATATTGGCGTTAACGTCACTCAGACGCTGAACAGCTGAAGCCAGAACTGTGTTAAGACATGATCTCAGAGAAGCTTTAAGACTTCCCTTGTTTGAATGACCCGCCCGACCAATCGATCTCTGGCCTCGCATAATTATCTGCCCTTGTGAAGAGCGCGCGTTGTGGATTATTGGTGATTTCTTCAAGACTTGCAGACAGACGGCCAGGAATCAAAGTGGGCGGGGTCAAAAGACGACAAGCCGCTGCTGTAGCGGATGACAGGAGGAAATATGGGCGTGGATTATATTTCTGGAATGACATCTGAGACAATGTGGACAGTTGAGAAAGGAATCAAGCCATGTCTCGGCTACTACTGAAGATTAAATTGCCCTATCCTAACATAGGAACTTAGGAGTGTTGTTTCGATTTCGCTCTGAAAACCTGAAAGAACTATGGCGGTTCTGTAACATACATATGAGCGATGTGAAAAATGCGGTTGATTTTAAACCAGTTAAAATTTATTTCAAACGAAATATTTTAGGTCTGCCTCACACTGGAAGTCTTACTGTACAGAATGATCATTCCTCTTACCTCACGCCAATTTACCTCAGATGGAATCCACGTGGACTTAGGAGATTAATTGTAGAAGGGTCTCGTCCATAGTGGTCACTTAAGAGAGATCACCACCATAGAATTGCTTATTGTTTTTCTAAGCAAGTTACGAGAGACTTTCAAATTCACCTATAGATTTCCAAGATGACCTCCTCTCATAAATATCGAAAGATACCGTCAGTGGACTAGTGAGTGAGAGAATGGGTGGACTAAGTGAACTGGAGATTTGAATGGTCGCTGAGAAAGAGAGCGCATCATCAAAATAATTACACAGCCAACCTGGCGAGACTTTAATTTAATCGTCTGAAGTTAACAGTAATCATAACATTTCCTTCCATCGCCCGAATCTTCTCCAGGTAACTTTATGGTCGTTTATTATGCAGGTGACCTCATACATGTGTTTGAGCGGCGACCTTCCTTAAACAAAGGCCTCTGCTCCAAAAGACCTCATACTTTCTATCAATCCGTGATGCCCGTTGACCTCGGGACCCTCTCCTACTAATGAGACTCTCTCGCAGACAGCCATTTTTCTGACAGGGATGGTATTCTCAATCATTATTAATAAGACATACTCTCACAGCAGGATAAACAATAAATTAACGCTCGTTGCTTTCAACTACTTCAACCTTTGACGTGACTTTTTTTTCGACACTATACTTTTCTGTGTTGCCTTGCGTTAGAAAAATAAATCCTCTAAGCCGTGCACTTTTGTGTAAGTTGGATTTGTTTTTTTTATAGTTCGTAGATCGTTATTGAGAATATAATACTAAATTGTCATATGGTGATGGTTTGAAAAGGACTTTCCAAATAATGTTCGATGCTAAACACTGAGACATTATTTGAACACATTGTTATTCACGGGGTAGATAGGCCACTCCTCTGTAGACGTCACTTTCTCTGTAGCCAAAGATTGGCCCCTCCCAGGGCAAACACGTATACAAATACACATACACAAACCCCAGAAAGTTCCCTTCACGTCCAGCTATTTATGGACAACAGATAGGCCATTTTTGCGTTGGAAAGTAAGTTTTTCCGTCCACCGACTCCCATTCGCTTCACTGGGCGTCTCCCATTTTCCAGCTCCATCGGCGTAAATTACTGCAGGAAAGGTCGAAACGGAGAACATTTTTACTCCAGTTTCGTATCTTAGCTTAAGTCCGTAATGACTCAATCTCTGCCCGCGCCCATTTTCTCTCGTTGCGCTCCCTCAATTTGTTCCAAATCCAGCTGCCCTCTCCACATTTATCCGTTGACCAGTTGCGAAAATCTTTCATCCAAATGACCATCATCTGGAGATGTGAAAGGAAAGATCCGTAAGATAATCATCGTCATCTATTCCCTTTTAGTATTCTCCAAATTCAGGGCCGTAAACTAGCTTTCGTCACCGTGTATAGCCTACTTTTCGAGGACAGAAGAGGGAATGTCCATGTAGACTTTTTACGTGAGAAATGATAATTGATTAAATCCTATTTGCTGTGAGGACCAAGGATAGAGGCCATATACTACGTATCAAAAGAAAAGGAATTTGGTATAAATTTAACTTATTATGCAACCATTTCAATATTTGTCAAGATTTCTTTCTCCGAAACTCGAAAGTGGCCATTTATTTTTTACACTATTTAGACTTCAATACCCAAGATTTAAAGAAAAAAAAATCCTTTTATTATAGTTTTTCCGATCGCTCTTCTCTTCATGAATTAGAGCACATTTCGTTCTCTTATTGCTGTTTTCTTTGCCTTGCAGTTACACAGTGGCTTGGGGTTATGTGACCTGCAGCCAAGTCAGGAGCTGCAAAACCGGATGGTGCCTTCTTTATTTTAAAAATTGAATTCAAAATTTTACGCGCCAGACCTTAAAAAAAGTTCACAGTAGCTTAAAAAAGATCGGTCATGCGAGACACGGTCCTTAATGTGACCCCTCCCTTCGCCACCAGCTGAACATTTGCAATATTATCCCTTGACTCAATCAGCTCTTCTAGTCTCATGACCACGGTCGCCACAGATCGAATCATTTTCTGCCTAGGATCAATAGTCATTTTGTCAGAAATTGTGTCCCTCTGTTCCCTCCGGCGCCCAGGCCATCTCCGGCAGCTCTCACCATTTCTCCCCACTCCTCAGCACCTGTGCTTGTTCACAACCTCTCATAACAAAAACGTTTCCCCCATTATCATCATCACCTTCTTCCTTGAGCGGTCGTGGAAATACGGAGCGTTGTCATTTTGTCTCACTGTAGAGTATGTCACCGCCCGCCATGGCTCTGTTGACTGGTGGCCTAAGGCACAATCCACACGATGTAAAGGGGAGTCTTCTCAGTCGGTTCTTTGACCGACAGCACACAATGCCTTACCATAGAGGCACCACACGTGTTATGCTGCATCTTTGCTTGCTTACCCTATTTGTTTTAACAACATTTTATTTGACTTTACTACTTTAAATCCCTTGCTTATACATGACTCACAAAACACGAATGTCTCATCAAGTACTTGCGCAACGTTCATCCAAAGATGTATGCCCAAAATCACGAGTATCTTTATTTTTCCACTGGATTTCGAGATGCTAATTTAACGGTAATACTAGGATAATGTTGACTTCTATTTGATGCAATAACTTAAATGTCACGCGTGTTTAAAATGCATCTTTACTCACACATAACTAACTGTTGACTCATCTTTATCATTTTTTAATTGCCTAATTCTGTATTAGCTCTTACGGGAACCATGTTTCATTCTTTGATGATCTCAAGCATTGTTTGATTTATTTAAATATCCGCCATTTGAATGTCATTTGCTATAGTTCTTTGATTTTCTGTTATTTAATGACGAGATTATTAATTAAAAAGAGGGCTCAGCAACAGCCTAGCATTTTCAAGTTGAAATGGCACAGGAAAACGCTGTCCAAACTTTGTGCATAGTTGTACTATTCGTTTTACGTTCGACAATATTTAGAAACTGTCAACTACGTCAAGAATGATAACAATTATAACAGTAACAATAACAGATCCAGTGACAAGCACAAAGGGCAACATATTCAAGAAGTTAACATGATAGAAAAAAGAAAAAAACCAATAACGACAATAGGATAGCAGCCGAAGTTGATATTTACTTAAACTGGGAGGCTGGAGCGTGGCCAAAAGATTTTTAAAAAGCTGATGTATGCCCTAGACAACTGGCAAAAAGGCCTATAATATAATAATCTTTCATCTGTAATGTTTTCACGTGGAAATACCTGTTTATCTCGAAGGTCTTCAGGTCTCTGGAGTTTTTTTTTGAAAATAATGGCTTTTATTAGAGGCGGATAGTATTTTACATTATAAGCCATTGTTGAACAATGAACACAACTCAGTATTTTCTCTATTTGGGTTTGTGATTAGTCTACGTGCCCCTTACAACTTTCTAAAAGAACATGGTTAGATCCACCGCTTCTGACTGCCTTTGGTCACCCATAAAGACGCCTTACTGCTCACATACAAAGTCCAAAATAATGCGCCCTATTTCAGAAAATATACGGCAGTACCAACCGATTGTGTTACAGGCCTTTATTCTCTCTTCTCGGCTAGTTTCCCGTGAGATCCCAGAAGTGGCTATCCACAGACCTCAAAGGGTCTATTAGTAGGCCCAAAAACTTGAAATAATTGCTGTGAAAACGTTGCAAATTTATTGTAGAATATTTCTGTCATTTCTAGGCATCAGGTATTTTGTAATAATCCCAGTCGAAAAATAACATTAAATTGAAGTAGCATCCCTTTGTGAATAATTAACCACCCAATGTCCCAGGTACGATTGGGTTCACTCGACCTGCCTTGACCTATATTCAAAATAACTTTTACTCAACATGGCGGCGAAGCATTGCAAGGCTGTCCCACATCTCAATTTTGATGAGACGTAAAGGAACCGTACCAATGAGACAAAAGGTAAAGTACATCCATCTTGCCTTGATGAGAAAGCATTAGACAGTGGCAGTCTAAAGTTTACCCACGGCTCTCAAAGATTATTTGGCACGTATGTCCAGACACTGAAAAGATGCGCGCTTAATGCATTTTTGCCTGCGGATGAAATTAAAAATTTAACAGATACGGACCGCAGCATTATGTTAGTTTGTTTTAAAAATTGGTATGGGTGTGGACTGGGCTTTGTATGTGCGTGGTGGTGTCTAACTATTCATTGTCCTTGTGTTTGAATTTCAGATAAGGTGTGAATATTAAGTCCGACAAGAATGGACCGTGATTTTAACAATGTAAACATAATACAACATGAGGCGGATGCGAGAAGAGAAATGTTCGTCGCCTCGATACTCCTTGCTGATCATCTCAAGAAGGGGGGAACTAATAGAAAAATAGTTTGTAGTCGTTTACATTTGAATAATATATAAACTTACTTTCTTCGTGGCTCGTGACATTCAACAGAATAAACGTCAACAGATGTTGGTTCTTTTCGCTTTTTCGTCCTGTAATTTGCATCACTCGTGAGTTCAACGTAATTATACAAAGATGAATTATTCAACTACTGTCTTCCCAGTGATGAAAAGTTTACTTTACTAACAAATTTGAGATCATAAAGTAGCAGCAAAGAGAACCATACTGAAGGATACGTCTCTGATGTTTGTCAAGTGTCTGAGAAATATCTGACTATAACAAACGGTAAAAAAGGGGGTGGGGATTGGGGAGAGGGGGAGGGGGTGGGGAGGGGGGAGAGGGAGTGGTGTTTATTTCCCTCTGCTGATCTCAGAGTTACCAATCTGCCCATATTACTGAGAGTTGATAAACCTTGATGATGAGTTAGGGAACACATTTCCAAACTGGAAATCATGTTCTGCGTAGAATGAATATTATCTTAAAACGTTACCTTTGTTCTGCAGCACCAAGGGGGAGGGGGTTGAGGGAGAGAAGGATGGGGGAGGGGAGAAAGAGAAGGAGAGGGAGAAAGAGAGAGAGAGGGGGGAAGAAGAAGAAAATGAAGTAGAAAGAGAAGAAACAGGTAGAAACAACGATAGAGGACAATCCATGGACATACAAGAACACACTTGAACAAACTCAAGCCAAGAGAAACAAGACATTCATAGTTACAACGGCGACCACACCGACAAGAAAACAGAGTAAATCAGTAACTTGAATAGACAGACCTAAGAGTAAAGCTCAGGTGAATAAGCTAAGACAACACAAATACCATTTATCAATAGTTAAAAATAAGATTTTTGGGAAAACCCAGCTGGTTGAATGTAGGCTGGACATCGAAAAGAGTGGTGAGTGGAGAAGGTGAGGCAAACAACTGGCCACGAGTAAGCTCAAACTACTCATATCAACTACTAATAAGTAATGCAATGTTTGTCGCACCTAAGAGCAAGGTTAAGAGGCTATAAAAGCAACATTACAGACTACTTCAACATCAAGAATTTAACTTCTACATCTCAAAGGAAAAACAACAACAACCACAACAACAAAAAACAAAATTCCTGCTAAAGTTTAATTTTCGTTTTTTTTTTTTTAGGGGGGCGGGGTTATTCACTGTTGGTTTGTGTATGTAGTTTTGAAGATATTTGTTTCACGAGGACTTTAGCCTAAGGCTGTTGATCCAACTTTTGTATGTTGGCAGTGCCGTCTTAACGCGTGGGCACAGTATTGCTCAGGGACCCCAAAGATTTAGGGTGCCCCATGCATGCATATTTACAGGTTTTTTTTTGGAAACAAGGAAGAAATTCTGCCGCTGCCTATTGCTTTGTCCTGTGACCTACAACGATGTGTGGGCGGCTCTGTACGTAGCTATCAAAAATTGCAAGTCTATATATTAAATGGAACACGGTGATACAAAGCTGATTCCAGGGGGGAGCAGAGTTCGCCATGTTAATCCAGTGTTAGGGTAGCCACACAAAGGCCACCGAATTCGGTCACCGAGCCATTAGGCGCTTTAGGTGAGAAGAATTGCACTACATAAACGGACCGAATCTAGGTGGGCTCTGTGTGCAGTTGTTGAAATTATATAGTGCAATTCTTCTCACCTAAAGCGCCTAGTGGCTCGGTGACCGAATTCGGTGGCCTTTGTGTGGCTACCCTTAGGCGCGAAACTAGCTCAGCCTAGCTCCAGCGCCACCTGACTTTTCTGGTCTTCTTGTCATTCGTCGGCTGTGGAGGGCAGGAAATCAATAAGTCATTGCCGAGTGCGGAGGATTGGTTGACAGACTAGTAAGGTAACGCCCATGTGTGATTTAGCTTTGTCAATAAATAGTCTTTGGGGAGGAGAAGGGAGATTCTTCCATTAACTTTAAGGATCAGGATCATGTGGATGAGAAAAGGGGAAAGAGAAGGCAAGGAAAGAAGAAGATATCACTTATCAAACAAGTGAGTATTAAAGAGGGAAAGAAAGAAGGAAGGAAGAAAGAATGGAAATACAGAAAAGAAAGAACATGAAAAAAACAAAAGCTAAGAAAATAAGAAAGAATAAAAAAGAAACAAAAGTAAGAAAAATAAGAAGGAAAGAAAGAAAGAAAGAAAGAAACATGAGTACGGAAGGAAAGAAAAAAAAGACAAAAGAACGAATGAAAAAGAAAGAAAGACAGAAAGAAAGAAAAATGTAAAAAATCAAATAGTTGAATAAATAATAGCACAACAGAATCACAACAAATAAAAATTAAAATGACAACAATGTTTTTTTTGTTTTTTTTATTGCTTTTATAACATTTATCTTTAAAACATCACAATGAAGCTGTGGTGGTGATTATAAAATAGTTCCAGTGGCCATGATGATGAATACGTGCTTTTAGTGATGTTGATTTGATGATTAAGACGATAATTTAACAGCACTGATCGTACACCATGCAATACGACTTAATGGTGATGCACAGGTCACAATGTGGCCAGCAGATTGTTGAGATGTAGAGAAAATAAAATCACTGGTCACTATAGACACAATGGCATCTGTGGGTTTTTTTATCCCAGCCCCACTCTACCCCTCCCCCCCCTCCACACACACACATAAATTCAGAATCGAGTCCACAGGCTAGCAATCCACACACACACACACAAATTCAGAATCGAGTCCACAGGCCAGCAACACTAATGGAGCAATTCAGGTCAATAGAATTTGTACTTTTGTTTTTTGGTATACTTCTTTAATCCCATCTGGGAAATTTGCCTTAGTGTCATTGCAACCCAGTTACAACTGGAGCAGACACGTCGTCAGTGCAGCACCGGCACATTCGGAATGAGAGGCGAGCACCTTGCCCCTCCCCAACATATTTTAAAACATGGAACCTTTGGCTTAAAAAAAAAATATGAAGTCTATTGTTTGAATTTAAATGTTTTTCAAATTTTAATGATGTCTTATAATGCATTCATGACTGATCATTTTTGCCTGTCCCGATACATTTAGACTGGTATTGTATAGAAAGACTCTTCTAAATAATTCTACAGTCATAGAAATTCTAAATTAAAATTACCAGATTTACATTGCCACAAGTTCATGAACCTGTCAAATAAGCTATACCGGTACTCATCATTTGCCACAATTATAAGAATTTTCTTGCCCTGAGCTAATTTCAGTGTGCCGAATGGTAAAAAATAGTGGATTCGCCCTGAAACAGCACTGTAATTCATCCGAGATTGAAAAAAGTGGGGAAAATATGCATAAAAGAAGATAAATAGATTTTCTACCATAGTCCTGTATTCAAGAACCCCTGGAATTTAACATTTTAGACCTGGAAAAGCCCTGGAAAACATTCCCACCTAGGTTTGGAATCCTGTATAAAGGTTTTAAGAACTTGCACAGTTTTGAAACTTGATCCACATTTCACTCCTCAGCAACCTCCGCTCATTTTCCTTTCTTTACATCTAGTGAGTGAGAAACGGATAATATGCACAGGAAATGTTTTCTAATAAAATGTTGTGGAAGAATGAATAAACCAATTGCCCGACGTTTTTCTTTCTTATTCTGAATTCAAGCAAAATCTTCCCATTTCGCCCCATAGCGACAAACCCTAATTTCTGAGTTTTTAATCTGCGTCAATTCAAGGTCATCTCTCGAGCTTCCTAATCAAAACGCACCAAATCTGACCCATCAAAGGTGCTAAACCCGTCTGTACTTTCTGAAAAAGGTAAGATCTACAACTTGAGTTAGAAACTTTAATACATGTACTCATCTACAAAACTCTTTTCAGATCCATACAAAACAAGCGATGAGAATTTTACCAATGTGATAAAATTTATACGGAACTATTTAATTTTATTTTGTGACATTTAGAAGCTGTCAATATGAATCCCAAATAAAATACCCAAATAGACCATGAAATGCGCCAACTAACTCTTTTTGTATTTGTATTTGTATTTGTATTTGTATAACTCTTTAATCCCATTTGGGAAATTTGCCTTTGTGCCATTGCAGCCCAGTTACAACTGGAGCAAGCACGTCGTCGCCACATTGCAGCGCCAGTCGGCGGTTTTGTTTTTTTTTGGGGGGGGGGGGGGAGATGAGGGAGCGGGAGGAAATGATAGGGATGAATTTTATTTAATTTTGCCCGGGCAGCGGCCTGTTCGGCCTGCTCTTTACGATTTCCAACTGCCAAGGTATCTTTAAAGTGCGCAACGTGCACACGGGCCCTCCGAATTTTTTCGTCCTTATCCGAGAAGACAAGGTACTCGATCCTACCCCTCAATAGGACCAGGGACACGAAAATATTAGAAAAATCCCAAACTTCCGACATGCCGGCACCGGCCAGGTTTTGAACCCGGGACCCTTGGCATGAGAGGCGAGCACCTTGCCTCTAGACCACTTTGTCCCGCACCGCAAAACAAAAAACTCAAATAGGTCCGGGTGTGGATTTGACCGCAATTCGTGTTTTCTTTTTTTTTAATGTGTT
The DNA here is from genome assembly GCA_963931925.1 of Onchidella celtica. Classification (NCBI taxonomy): domain Eukaryota; kingdom Metazoa; phylum Mollusca; class Gastropoda; order Systellommatophora; family Onchidiidae; genus Onchidella; species Onchidella celtica. Next base: position 27,428,400 of record OZ007570.1, read on the forward strand.
CAACCTTTTGTTTTTAAACAGTTTTTTTTTTCATTTTTTTTTTTCAAACCGAGAGCAGTTAATATTTCACGGCCTTACAAAGACGTTCAACTTGGTGCACTTTTTCCTATACTACAGGAATAGCTCATGTAAGTCACATCTTCGCCTGGGAGAATGTTGTATACACACACACATTCAATTTGGTGCAATTTCCTTGTAGGAGAGAGAGAGAGAGAGAGAGAGAGAGAGAGAGAGAGAGAGAGAGAAAGAGAAAGAGAGAGAGAGAGAGAGAAAGAGAGAGAGAGAGAGAGAGAGAGAGAGAGAGAGAAAACATTTTTCTTTCTTTCTTTCTGTCTTTCTTTCTTTTTCGTTCGTTCTTTTGTCTTTTTTTTCTTTCCTTCCGTACTCATGTTTCTTTCCTATTTTTCTTTCTTTCTTTCTTTCCTTCTTATTTTTCTTACTTATGTTTCTTTCTTGATCTTTCTTATTTTCCTAGCTTTTGTTTTTTTCTTGTTCTTTCTTTTCTGTATTTCCATTCTTTCTTTCTTCCTTCCTTCTTTCTTTCCCTCTTTAATACTTACCTGTTTGATAAGTAAAATCCCGGGGGTTAATTATACTTGTTCAATGGACCCAAATTTGAATGCTTAAATGTCCATATTAAGTTGTGACGTTGCTAAAATTGGGAGTTTCAGTTGAGGCATACAACGAGGGCATTTCAAAAACAAGACTTTAAAGAACGTTCGTGCGAACCTGGCGAGTTACTTATCTAGATACTTGGCCCGGCGATGAACACTCACAATGTGAAATGGATACCTGACTAAAGCCGTGTCCGGGAGTGTTTCATGATACTCCTTCCTTTCATAGTTTTGCAGTCCCACAAGTAAAAAAAACAACAACTGAGCAACTATTTATTACATATTATGTAGAGGACCAGTTCGCCGGGGGTTTCCCAGCCCTCCAAAGACGCAATGTATCTCCTAAGGTTGCGTCCTTGTGGAGATCCCTATAACCCCCCCCCCCCCCCCGCAGGTTTGGAATATTTCATTATTGTAAGAATATCTGGCTAAAAGGCTCATTCAGGACTCCTCACCCACAGCGTTCACAATTAACTCTCGTAGTCTGGCACTCCCAAGAGTTTCTTCCAGACCCATAGTTTGCCCACTGACGGTCAGGAATGGAATAATGTGAACGATGGTCATGAAAAGACTGGTGGACACCTCGGAAAGCAGGGGATTCTGGGAAAGATCAACTGGACCTATTGTGCTAGTAACCCCAAATCAGTGAAAAAAACAACAACAAAAAACGAAAAAGCCTACAACAACAAAATGTCCACAGGATTCACTGAAGAAACGCGGGTGGGGGTGCAAAGGGGGGGGGGGAGGGTGGTGAAGCCACAAGTCTCATTCCAGTGTCAACCAGGCGTGCCTGAAGAACTATAACTTTCAGGCCAGCGAATGGGCTTTTCATGTGTATGTCGCAGGAAGTTCTCCACACGGCTAAGAATGAAACTCCAGAGACGAAAATGGGTTGTGTCAACTATCATCCAAATTAACAGCAGGGCTCTGCCCATGCAGATAAGACGCAGGAACACCATAGCCAGGACAGGCTCCACAGAACTGAGAAAATCCCAGTTGATGACTCAGAATCAATCCAGGAAAGACGCCCGAAAATCTGTATTCCTTTAGCTAATGTTAAAAGAAGCGTGGGTGGAAGTGGACGTCACCATCATCGAGAAACTGAAGAACGAGTTTGGAAAGACCAAACTTGACCTCCGATCGCCGGGAAGTGATGCAAGGTACATGGGGCGGATGAGGGGTGTCAGAGCCGTTACTTATATTTACGATGAATGAATTTATTTAGTTCTTCCCTCCTCCCTCACAAAATATACTGAGGACTATACATAACAAGGCATGAGAGAAAGACTTCCGTACATGCTGTACAGGGACGCGGTGGCCTAGAGGCAAGGTGCTCGCCTCTCATGCCGAAGGTACCGGGTTCGAATCCCGGTCGGTGCAGGCATGTTGGAATTTTGAGATTTTTCTCATATTTTCCTGTCCCTGATCCTATGGCAGGTAGGATCGGGCACCTAGTCTTCTCTGATAAAGACGAACAACTTGGAGGGAGCGTGTGCACGTTGCACACGTTAAAGATACCTTGGCAGTTGGAAATCGAAAAGAGCAGGCTGAACCACAGACTAATAAATAACCAGACTGGAAACACAAGCTTCGGGCTGTGTCGTTTTTTACGGAAGTTAATGAGATGCGGCCGTATAACCAACGTGGCCGCCGCTCGGGAAATTCCGATTCTAGTTCTATCTGCAGTAGAAATTTCTTTTTATTTGTCAAGATTGGTTGTACATATATTAATAATGCATTATCTTGCCTATCCTTTCATTTTATTGTCTACAGCTGCCTTTTTTTTATTGTTATAAATTATGACCGTCTGGACTTTTAACGACCGCTGCACTGTAGCTATGCTGAAGCGTCGGTCGCAACCGTAAACCTAATGTGGCGGATGGTTCATGACCTTTCGCTGTTTTGTGACGTCACACAATGGGCTCATCCAGTCTGTGTATTTTATTAGTCTGTGGGCTGAACAGGCCGCTGCCCGGGCAAAATTCTAAAAAAACGAATCCCAACCACAACAAGAAAACTAAAAAGAAGAAAAGTGAGGTATAAATGCCAAGGGCAGCGAAACCTCCTAAACTAAAGAGCTAAACACGTGACTTCCGTACATACCGATCAGCCAGTCAGGGTACCCTAAACCTTGTCATTCTAGGGGAACGAAATGTTTCTTTAAAAATCAACACCCAAGTCAATAACATTTTGCCACCATAGAATAGTTTCACTATAAGGTGACAGTATCCGGCCCTTTGTATCCTCACCACCATGCTAGTATACTCTGCTAGAGGAAGCACACGCAAGGTGGCAGGACACATTCTAAGCATGAAGGGCAAACGCATCCCCAAGGCCTTCTCTTTGGAGAATTGGCGGAAAGAATATGTCAAGTGGGACAACCCGAACTTCGCTTCAAAGACGACCCTAATGAGCTTGGACATTCCCGTCGAGACTTAGGAAACCGTTGCCTCAGACGGACCAGAAGTCATGGCGCAGCCTAATAAAGAAAGGTTCAAAACCAAGTGAATAATCAAATACAGCATTTGGCTAATTCTGGTTCTGTATTCTTCTAAAAGTTAGTCCGGTAATTTTTTTGTCTTTCTGCCCAATTTTATTTTTTCTTTTAGGGAAAGTCTGACATTCTGCATGAGGTCGGTAAGAGCCGACGCACTCCGGGAAAGAATAACCCATTGTAAAACTGCGGCAAAAGGGACAATGGCAAAACAATAAAAGCTAAATTCTCCCTGTGAACACACAGGACTAACACTGGAAACAAAATCAATGACGCCGCTTGCTCACTCTAACAAATGTTGAACCTGACAAATAGATAAGAGAGCAAGTTTTCACACCCACTCAGAGAACAGTACTTTTCAAGAAAGGCAGGCAGCTTTTTCACACTGACGGGAGCTTTGTTGACTGGTGTGACTTGGAATCGGGATTAGTTTCAGGTCAAAAGCAGTTTTAGAATTCGATTTCTCATAGCATTGAACGATTTTAAAATCAGAGATTCACGATTACCTAATTCGAAAAGCCATACTTCAAATTATTTCATAAAATATTACTGATTTCCTACTAAATCTACCACTGAAAGAAATGAGGGGAAAAGAAATCTATTTGCAGAATATTTTGCGGCTATGGATGAACCAGCTAACCGTGGTACTATGTTCTTACTCTCTGACACAATACAGAAGCTAACCTAATCCTTTTTCTTCGCACTAGATCTATATTTAGTTTTCAACAATTATTCTGACGTTGGGTTATTAGAGATTGAATGAGCCACGGTGTATGTAATGATTGTATTGATGATATTTATTACACTGTACCATCAAATGAAAGGGACAGTTACAAAGTACATTTTGAACCCACCCAAGACAAAGATTCACGAAACATCACCAACTGACAATCTACACTGTTAAAACAAATTTCCAGATGGAATTTATGTTCTTTATTTTTTTTGTGTTTAAATGATAAACTTCCTTGCCTTTTTGCCAGGACCTGCCTAACACAATAAATTGCAAATTAAAAGGCTTGTCGCATTTTTTTTTAAACACCAGTATTTAATTTCCCTTTTTAAAAATGATCGAAATGGCCCAGGCCAGCCGTCAGACTCAAACTGCACGGCAAATGGACAATCTTATATCCATTAGCATCGACAGAAGTGGCGACTCCGATATCCGTTCAAATGTGTCTGTTAAAATGGTGGCTGGGGAGTCGATTTGAATTTCTCTGTGCGTGTTTGTTTTTACATTGAAGGTAACAATGGGCTTGAAATGCTACACTCGACAGGGAATGACAAATTCACTTTCTGTTGCCATTTCAAGTAAAGCTGTTCTGCTGCTCTACTCTGCAGGAAACGCTCCGTCGACACTCTACACGCTCTGGTCCGCTTGGATGTTGGACTTTCTTAATACGTCAATATTGAACATATGGGGGTCTTCGCCACCGCTGGCTAATATACCCGGATATTTGGCAGAAGTTCAATATTTGATACCCATTTCCATTTCTCGTTAAAAACCAATATTTGACCGCAAATTCTCCCGGTTTTCTGAACATTCAGGAGGCCACAAGTCGATGTCACGTGTGCGGTCCGAGACGAACGTGTGTTTTCCTGATAGTCCAGTATTTTTCCTCACGTGCTCTAGATATCATTTTTACTCACGACTACAGTATTTTTCTTTCATTTCTTCAACACACGGCAACAAGCAATTATGAAGAATGACATCTCCTTTCCTCACGTGTCAAATATTAATTTAACTGGAAACTAAAATCTGCTGAAATTTAAGGTATTTACAATCGTTTCAGCATAAACAGATATTACATAGAATACGGAATAATCATAATAGCGTATTTTTTTGTACTCTAAAGAAAAAAAGATGTACAAATTCGTGTTCCGAAATGAGCTATGATATCTTTCATCCATATCTGTTAATACCATTAGTATTGCACACTAAATACTTAGAATTAGTACCAAACGGTTTCAGACATCAGGAGCAAGCGATTTTGGCAAATAAAGTTTTAACTTTATGTTGATGTGAGACTAAGCCACAGAATAGTGATATTAACATGTGGATCTTTCTGTATCATTATCATTGTCATTCACACGATCCTGAATAAATCACTTGCTTGAGTCGAGTCGAGTTGAATCTCATCCAATATGGCCGTGCACATGCTTCTGACAGTAACGAAAATTAGGCTTCTTTTCGTGTCTGTTCAGTATCACTATTCTGTGGTGTTACCAGAATGTAACTAATTATAGTCTTACACTGTTAAGATAACGCTGTATGAAAGGTTTGTCAACATGATGTACCACTCCAATAGTAACTACTTAACGTAATATCTGCATCACGTTAGCAGCAGTAGAGGGACATCTCCTATCTAAGATTTTCAGTTCGCCCATAAATATTGTCACTGAGACCATTCGTTTTCTTAGACCCATTTCCTTCCTTCTTTCTCCAATTCTCCCCAACGAAAGGACACGAACTTATTAATGTTTTGAACGCATCTATTTGATTGGCAGTTGTTACTCTATATTACAATCCTCAACAGGTTTTTCGTTTCCAACAATTTCTTTCATGTTATTTTCACTTTTAGCTTCGACATCATTGTGAGAAAGATTTGGTCAACGGGGCTGAACTATTCTCTCTGCAAGTCTGTTCAGTGTATTAGGGGATAATATGTAACAGTACAGTTTTATTTTTGACAGTAAATCTGAGATGCTACTGGACTCGTGGCAATTAAGATTATTAAACGACCGATTGTAAGTTGAAGAAGATGGTTGAATTTTAATTTTTTTGTTCAGTTATTGCGCCCCCCCCCCCTTTCTTTTACATTTTGGTGTTGCAATCCTCTGTTTGGGACGAAGAAAGTGGTTGACCACATTATCTAAATTTTAAGAAAAATATTTTAATTTTTTTAAATTTCGTTATTATTATGCAACATCTTCTACATTTTGCATGTAGACTTGTCAGAAGCCTATGCTAATACAGATATAAACAGTGATCGGCTAGAATGTAAATACCCTCTGGTGGGGACGTATCGACAAATGAAAACGCCCGTGTCTACAGACAGGTTTTTCTTTCAATCATTCTTGCCCAAGAAAAATAAATCTCAGATCGATTGCTAGAGTAAAAGAAAGCAAGATCGCGTCATGACACCACCACCTAGAACAAAATGTACGGACAGTCAACAGAAAGTACCGCGTCATTGAAAAGATTAATAAGATAAACAAAAATGGAGTATAAATAGTCCAAACACCGTTTCGATTTTCCGACCGATTGTCACAGGTTAAAAGCTTTCTGTGCAATCATTTAGCGCTGGAAGGGGCAAATTAGCGCGCCTGATTGACAATATGTGCCCAATTAAGGTGCCTATTAACGGTCTGCTAATGAGGTGCCAACAAACAGATCGCTCCTGTGAGGCTTCTGAACCTAACACGATCTGCATCCCGCCAGTGTCCCCAAGCTGTAGATTAGCCACGATGTTTAAACTGAGCCATTCCCGACTAAATGAGCTCGCCTCAAAATAAAAAGCATACAAAAATGCTGAGAGTATGATAGCAACGTGGCCAACACACCTGATTCCATGTATTCATTTTTAATAATGCACGGTGAATCTGTTTTAAATTCCTCAACCTCGTGACCCCGTTCTTTATCTGTCTCGTTTTCTTTCCCTCTTCTTAGAAATCTCAATAATGCCTCGCCACTTCGTTATCGCGGTTACAAAAAACGTACGGTCCTCAACTTAAAGAGCTTGTTAATCATTCGGAATGAATTTGCCAGTGTTTGAGATTGTAAAACCCTCATCTCAACCTAAAAAAAAAAAAAAGGCGGTCTCCCGGTTAAAGCACCAAAACAAACTTGAGTGACAATAAATTTAAAAAGCAAAGAAGGGCAAAGGTCCGTCTTTAAGTATCATCGTGTTAAGTGGGTAAACACATTAATACTGCAGATATTTAGCATTAATTTCTGTACTTTGTAATTCTGCACATCGATTCGTCAAATTAATTACGGTGTTTTGCCGCTGTCTTGTATTGACATATCAGAGGGTCAAATGCAAGCTTGAGGGGAATTCAGAGAAGATAAGACAGTGGCGTATGAAGATTTTTTTTTCCTTTTTCTTTTTGATGTCCAATAATTTAATACAGGTAGATTTGTCAGCTGCTTCCTTTATGAAGACGATATTATTCGCAGTAATTGTTGGCTATTCGTGCGAATGATACGATTCTTACCTCATTAGAAAAGATGTAAAGATATTCCCCCGTGCAAAGTGTCAATATATTAAGCAGTTAAGGGCATTATTATGGCTTGCTTAGCTGAAGAGCGAAAAGCTTTCATTAAAACAAAAACTCGTTGTGTCAAGTATGCCCTCTGGCACATCATCTCAGACAGTTTTTCTTTAGAAAATGATGAGACAAATGGATGGTGCTCCAAATTACGAATCTTACCTGGACAAAAGCATGACTACACCCAACGTGCACAGGCTGGAACGGAACCAGATTAATGGTCTCTCATCTACTACAGTTCATGACCGTATTTAAAGAATGCTATTTCTCAATAATTGGTTTACCACACTCAGATCAATCCGAGATAGAATAGGATATGATAGATAGGAGAGGCCTTGAATCGTCTGAGAACAAGTCTTTTTCTTTCTTTCTCTCTATATTACTGTTGGGTCTATTTGTGTGACCATAACATCAACTCAAATATGTCCTCATAAAAAATTCATAATGAAAGAAATCTGAAAAGCAAACAAGTAAGCACAAAACAAACCAGTCAACCAACTTGCCAACAAAACAGCCAGTGAACGAACCAAACAACCAACCAACCAACCAACCAACCAACCAATCGCTGCTCTTCGCCGATTAGTGCAAAGGCGAATTTTGTCTCTTCACAATACAAAAACTAAATAATGATCCTGTAATAATAAGAACTCTCGAATGTGACATTAAATTCCTCCATTACAAAATCATAAGAGGTAAAAAGTAAACATGTATCTTTATGCAGGTATTATATCTTCAGAAAGTTAAACTCAAACTGTCCTTTCGATACTGCAAAGTATTAAATGGCACCTCCTCCTTCCTTGGCTGCATTAAAAATTGTCATACTAATTCTTCCTTTCATGCCTGCACCTTTTTCTTTCTTTGTGAACAAACAGAACACGTTTCTTTCTTCATTTGTCTTTCTTTTTTTTTTCTCCATCTTTTTTTTACCCCTCTTTTTCTCTATCTCTCTCACTCACTCCGCCCACTTTCCTTTATCTCTGTCCAATTCAGACAGGGCAACAAAAATTCAAAAGCAGTTATTAATTTTTTTCAACCAATATGGCGCATGCCCGTGGCATCAATAAGGCGGAACAATTAAAACAATGGAGGTCGCGCGACTCGTGGCAACAGTTGAAAGGGCCCGGTGTTTACTTTTTGTCAAGGCACGAAGCTGAAGATATCCCAGGCTGAACTGTTGGAAGGAGTATAGAAGTGAAGTGAATGGACGGCTCAACACTCAAGTAATCCAAGCTGGGAATTCAATTTTGCTTCTGGACATTGGGCCCTTAAAAATTAAAAAAAAACAACAACAAAACTTCACAGACTTTAAAAAAGAAGAATTTAAGAATTAAATGAAGGGCATCGTTATATAGTAGAATATTTTTCGATCTTTCCTTATCGCCAGTATTGATGACTCCACCGTAAATGTTCGACCAATTATAAAAAATACAGGGGTCTCAAACTGCTAAACATGAAAATATCGGAAAACAATGCGCAAAGAGGAGACAGTTAACTACAATATGCAGGGGAAATTATGGAGAAAGAAAACAGTTATGCTTAAAAAAACAACAACAACAAATTCAACGGCAATCCTGGTTCAAATGAGTTAGGGACAACCATCAGTTCGAGGACACCAGATTAGAAGAAACCTACCGCAAACTATCCCGCCGTTGCTCGTGAAACCGTGTCTTTGGGTCAGTTATAAACTATAATTTTATTATTATAGTTCTAAAACACAGCAGCTGGCCTTAATTTAATCTTTATAATCAAGCAAAGACAAATACGGTGTAATGTTTTAATATGAAGTATCATCTCATCATCATCATTTCCACCACCATTACCACCACCACCACCACCACCACCACCACCACCACCACCACCACCACCACCACCACCACCACCATCATCTCATCATCATCATTTCCACCACCATTACCACCAACACCGCCATCATCGTCATCACCATTATCTTCAGAACAATCACACTTGAGATAAAACTGTCCACAGGTGTAAGATAACTGAATTAGCAAAACGTGCGAATTTTGACTAAAGGCTATCAGTACAATAGCAACATGCATTGTAATTATTTTGCTCCTTTTCGTCTCTGTCACGAACATCACCATCATAGCTAATCCCAATCGTCTTCCACCTTCATATCAAAACTAACAGTGTACAAGCATCGAAAAGTGCATTAAATATTCTTTCAAAGCAATAAAATAATCGGCCATTTTAGTAGACATCACAGGAATAGGCTTTCAGAAAAGACTTGTCCAACGGGCAACCCTCGGACCACAATCCTGCTCAGCAGACTCAACACGCCTCTTCTTTTTTTTTTTTCTAAAGAAATTTAACAAAATTTCTACCTTTCTGTTTAGATTTTACAAACACCATTGTTAGTTACACCAAATTTATTCTAGAAGTAGATCTATCTACTCTTTCTGTACTTTGTTTTCAGAAGTCTAGCTATGCAACCAGCAAAACAACTTAACAGGTATAACTGAGTGGCACGCGATGGAATTAAAAAAAGAAAATAGATAAATGGGTCGTTAAGCGATAATTAATTACATACGAAAAGAAAAGCTGTTTAAAATGCTTGAAGATATCAAATGTAGATGAAAGTTATTCATTGAAAAGGATCAATGGAACAAAGGAAATTTCACAATAACCATAAAACTCTTATAACAATGATGAAAAGAGTGGTGGCAATGATACAGATTAAATTTTGTATAAATAGGAAATCCCTTGGTGTCTTTGCCATAAAAGAAATAATATAATGGTAATTTAAAAAAAGATAAATGAGATTCACTATTCAGCTACTTTGGGCCAAGGACCTGAAGGATTATGTATATATCCACAGACTCGCTTAAATTCTCAGTAAGTCTGTTTGTTAACAGAATTGATCTCAAATTCAACATAACACAAGAAAGTAAGTACACATTTCAAAATTTTAATGGACAATGACTCCAAGTCTTAGGAGCCCAAAAAGCTTTGTTTTTCATCAGCTACCTTTAGCTGGTGCATACTTTTTTAAAATGCAGTATAGTTTATTAAACTTGGTGAAAATACACAGTGCATGCTGGCTTTGTTCCTTTGTTAAGATTAAAATGTCAATAGTTGTATTTGACAAAAGAGTTCGCACCTTACTGTTGCCCTTTTGTTCACCACCAGGTAACTTGACACGTAATTGAATAAAACACGGTGCATGACATCCGTTTTCTTTTCTTTGCCTACTTGGAATTGTTTGAGTGAAATCGACATTTCACACACATTGTCCTCTAAATTTCGATTAACTACGTGTTTTCAATAACTAAACATTGCATAAAACATAGAGGCCCTTATCACCATCACAAAGTTAGGACATAAAAGGAATGGGTAAATATGATTATAGATCGATACTTTAAAGTTACAAGCAATCTAAATTTATAATGGTTATAGTTTAATCAATTGGCTAAAGGTTATAACACTAATACATTGCACCCAGGCAAGGACATTGACAGACGCTATAGCCTCCACCCATGCTACAGATATACGAAGCTGACAGGGCTGGAACATTTGCTTGTTGATTTTTTTTTCTTTCTTCTGTAAAGAGTTGAGGGTGGGGAAAAGAAGCAAGTGTGGTAGGTGAAGGGGCACTCCCCGTTAAGCCCTGCTCCTGGAGGAGCACATGAGAACTGGATTAGTATTGGAGCTAAGAAACTAAATGAGTTTTTTTTTCTTCTTTAAATTAAAATTTAATCAGTCCTACCGAACTACAAACACGGAAAACGACGTAAAGGCAATACAAATGGCTCTATTCTCGGATGGGCCAGTATTGTATTCATGTGAAATTGAAAAAACAGTACAGCCATTCGTTAATGCCATCATATTTAAACAGAATAAGGTGGCGGTTTTGGTTACGAAAATAAAATGGCAATGGTGTCACTAACACGGGGAAAGCATGCAACAACAAAACAAAATTATAGCTAATGCGAAGGCCACGCCGTCAGAGGACGTATTTGACTGTCGTGAAATAGAGGAAATATCAGACAAAGAGAGCTTTGCATTTGATCTGTATTTTCATAGGGGATTAGGACCTAGTAAACGTTAATACATTGTATCGATCAACAATTCAGAAACCAGCGCAAATATTTTCTGGTACTTTGTAAAACCCGCTTCACCGCATTTCACGATTATTTTTGTTATTTTCGGATACAGACTTATTCTTCTCTCTGAAATTTATCTTGAAGAGACTACACCAACCCCAAAGTTTCAGTTCCTACTTTTGGCCCTGAGACAATGAAATGACACTTTCTTGACGAAAAGACTTTTCCTCATAGCTCTGCATGTGGTTGCCTACAGAAACAAATATGGCCGCCACCTCGTAAAATTTAGTGGTGAACAGGCAAGTCTCTTTACCGGTTCGTCGAAAAGTGTACGCTAATGAGTGTTATTGTATGTTTTCAGCAAACAGTGAGATACCAAAGGATCGAAACTTATCTCAAAACAGTATAGAAAATAACGGATGAGACTAAGAGTTGATGCTGATATTAGATTCAAATTATTGACTGTTTCCGAGTCTAGCTTGCTTCAAACCAACCTATTCAGAACATTGAACCAAGGAATTTTCTCTGCAGTAGGAAGCACAGATTTTCTAAGATATTTGACTGCCGTAGATCTAGTTTCTTTTCAGTCGTCTGAATGATTATGTCAATGGTGATTTTAATACTTTGAGTTCTGAATTAAATAGCCTAAACTTGAGGGTCAAAAAGAATTTTTGGGAAGAGGACGTACATCACAATCACCGAGTTTACTCTCATCCTAATGCTGTTCCTAAGCCAAGTCTTATCATTAATCTTAACCTTAGCGTGGTGCCTAACCCTACTCTTTGTGGTGTACCCTTTCAACCCCAAACAAAAGGAAATATATTATATATGTAGGTCTGTAGGCCTATAAATGAGAGTTCAAAATGGCCACAGCATACAGAACTCTTTCCGATTTTTTTTCTTGCTTTTTTTTTTATTTCTCATGTTGCAGACTGACAAACTGGTTGAATGTTTTGTTGTGGGTTGCTGGCACAAAAATGTTTCCAGGTGATAGGCACCACAATAATCTTCGAAAGTTATGCAGCTTATTCATTCATGATATTCTATGTTTCTCCAGTCATTCTTCCCTCAAGGAGGTAAATCAACCGAATTTACAATGGCAGGGAAGAAAGGAAAGAAAGGCAAGAAGGGGAAGAAGGGGAAAAAAGGTGGAAAAGCAAAAGAACCGCAGATGACAGCACAAGAAGCAATATTAGCTTACCAGTAAGTAGCAGATGTTTTTCACCATGAATATAATTGTAAAAGTTAAAAGTATAATACCAGATGAGATTGTGTTCATAGGAGTCCAATTATGTGAATCAATCTTGCATAAACTACTATTTATTTAATTTCAATGAAAGCTTATCGCAATTAGTCTATCAGAGAATTCCAAGAATCTTGTCACGTCCTCATCAGGGGGATATGGCTGTTCTTATTTATTTGAATTTATTCAGCAGAAAGATGTACCGGTAAACCACTCAATTTTTGTGTGTGTGTTTTTTCTTTAAATGTGTACAAGTTATTGTATTTGTTTCTGCCATTGCATACTTTCGTCTCAAATTTCTGAATTTGTGTTCACTCATTTCCGGATAAAGTTTAAATATTTCAATCATTGCATACATTCAGAATAAACAATTTAAAAACTGAATGTTTACTGCAGTAGTTTGTATGTGATACAGAACACTGAAATTCAAAATTTATTTTGCAGGATAAATGTCGTAGAAAAAAAGCTTGAAGACGTGTCATATGAGATTCGGGAATGGGAGGAAAAAAACAGAAGAAATGCGGAGAGGGTGAGTTTTTTCCATGTTCACTTTTACATACAAGTATGTTACATTTGATAAAATGGGTCTCTCTTTCTCTCCCTTCTCTCTCTCCCTTCTCTCTCTTCTCATTCTCTCCTTCTCTCGCCTATTCTTGTCTCTCCCTCTGTTTCTCTCTCTCTTTTTTTTTTCCCCAAATATATGCACCTTGGAAAAGTTAACTTTTGATTGAAGTCTGGTGACCAAACAGTATTATTCTAATGTCAGAAGCCTTGATCTGGGCAAAGGACTGGTTTCTCCACATTACGCCCTTCTCAATAATGAGTGTTCTGATCAGCATATGAAGCGGGCCTTCTATGGGTATAGCTCAAAAAAGTCCCCAAATTTCTTTGGAATTAAAGCATAACATCTAATCAGTAGTTGAAAGATGTAGAAACAGAGATTGGTAATATTTGCGGTAAATTTTTCATTTACAAGAAAAAGAAAAAAAAATGTTTGCATGCAACTCTCACTCCGTTTATCTTACATTTTTTGTTCCATAAAAGAGTTAGCTCTAAGTGGCAGTGCTGATGGCTCTTCATTCAGCTTGCTTTTAAGTTGTTTTTTTATTTTGTAGAATGAAAAGCTGAAACAAGAACAAGAATTGTTATTGAAGCACCTTCTAAAAACGAACAGAGATGTTTCCAAAGTCTTAGCAGAAGAAGGAGTGAAAAATAGAGAGGATGTCACAGATGCCATGAAAGATAAATGGAAAAGGCAGAGGGAAAGAGAGCAAGACCTAGCTGGTAAGGGATGGCGCATGATCCAGAAGAGTTTAGTGCGATCTTTAAAACTCACTGATTGATGTACTTTTTTAGGATTTGACTTTGTTGGATAATGAAGAATAGATAAGTTGAAAACATAAATGACACATTATGACTACAAAAGTTATCCTCAATATTTGCAGGAGTTTTTTTTATACAATTAGAGAGAGAGTTTGAGAAATATGACAACCGAGAAACAAAAAGGCTGAAAAGACTGAAATGGCTTATTTGTGTAATTATTTTTTTTTGTGTGTAAAATATAATAGACTATCCTGAATAAGTGAATAGATAAGGGCAGTTGTTTCCTTTTCTAAGACATGTATTGAGTATTTATCTGGGATTTAGAAAGCTTTTGTGTAGAGAAATTATAGTTTGTGAATCCAATCTAAAGATCTCAGAAATTTATTTCTGGAAATGCATTAAATGACTCTGTATTTATTCCATCTCTAGAACTAAAAAGCCGTATTGCTAGGAAAGAAATTGAAATTGACACAGTTCAGAGGGAGGTGAACTGGTGGAAATCATTCCGAGATTCTGGTCAGCACAAACAACAGATGCAGATCAAACTGTTGGAACAAGAAATCAAAGATATGGAGAACAGTTTCATTGATATGGCAGGTGGGTATGAACAGTAGAGCTTTGATGTCCCCAGAAACAATATTGTAGATATGTCAGCATATTTTTTGATATTTTTCCTTTCCCTGTAACATAAACATATAAGGTATGCAAAATTTATTGTGGCACTTACTATGAATCAGACTCTTGCAATTTTCTGTGGCAAACTTATGGCCATCAAGCTGTTGAAAAAATGATAGTCAAATGCAAAGAGCTATAATGCCATGCACCAGGACCCACAGGGTGGTGGAATTCAGCAAGGAGTGTTTCCAGCATTCGTATTCAATATTAATCCAAGGGCCTTGCTTACAGTTTTCACTGTGACTGAGTCATTAAATAAAATTTATTACTTCAATATCTCTTAGTGCTCTACTTGATCAGGAGACTACCATATATTTCATGGTTTTAAATGTTTAAAAGAGCTTTGATCTTGACCTGTTTAAGTATCTGGAGTCAGACATCACCACTTTGCAGAAGAATTAACGGCATGAACATCCTGTTACAGATTTTTTTGTTTTGCTTTTGGATCAGATCCGAGTAATCTGTTTACTACTGACATTTAAATATAAATAGTTTTCTGTTTGTTGAAGAAATTCCATGAATTCATGTAACTTGTGGGTTTTGTTTTACTTTTTTTTTGGGAGGTCGGCAAATAATTTTAGACGATATTTAAATTTCAGCTCATCTGACCAGAGATAAAGAACAGGCTATTAGTGAAATTGAGAAATACACAGAAGATACCCTGTCACAGCAGAAAGACAAGGCTTCAGAGGTAAGGGGAAGAAAATTGGTAACAAGGTGAGAGAAACAACAAAGTTAGAAAAAAAAAAAGAGAAAGAGTAAGAAGAGTGGAGTATTAAATTGAGTGTAAACATGAGACTGACGGAGAGCTAGAAATGGATTACAGTTCTGTATAAGAATGTGAAAGTTGGCAGAAAATTGGAGAATGAAAGAGATGGCATTGGATGGATTATCCCTTTGGAGACAGGGGTATTTTGGATGTCACCCATCTAGAAAGATGAGTGTTCACAGGACAAAGAGTAGGTACCACCAGAGACGCCGCGCGTCGGGAAGAAAATGTCTCACTGCAGCGCAGTGGTTTCTCCAGTCGCGATTTGGAGCGTGCGGTATTTCGAGTTGCGCTTACTAAAATTGCGATACTTCGGCCCACAGATTACGTATCATATTAAAAGTAGCATCATTGTAAAGGGGAGAGATTGCCCATTATACCAGTACCACTTTTGATTCTCTTCAATGAAGGAGGAGGTCTGAAAATCTCGTGTACATTTTTCAATCACGTCAAAATGAACAATTTTTGGCACAAATTATTGTCAAAGTGCAATATTCTTTTTAAGTGGGATGTGATCTCTATTTCTGTGAAGTTTTAAGTGTCAGTGTTGCTCTTGGGCCGAGGTATTTCACATTTTCGGAGACCCATTCACTGACAAAGAGATCGAGTGAAAACCGTGAGGCGAGCCGGCTCAGGCCAGTCAGATTTGATTATGGAACACCACCCTCCGGATGGAGAAAGTACCAGTGTCGACTCAAAATTAGCAGAAACTGCAAATGACTTTGCTCTTTCAGATCATTTACGTAAGTTCTTTCATTTTTTCAAGTTAAATAATATTGATTATGTATAGAAATACCATTTTATTGCAAGGAATGACCTTATTGGGTGGTGTGGATCTAACGATGGAACAGCCAGATATAACACACGGAATTTTGACCGAAATTCCTTTCATTTAATTTTATTTTGTTATTCAATAGCCTATATTCACTTATTTTTGGATAAAAATGTTAATGCTGGATCAGAATGGTGTTGATTTTATTTGTTTTATGAATTATTTCTTTTGTTTTGAACAAGAATAGTCGCTCAAGTGTTGACCCATTTCCACGGACAGTGACTTTGTCTAGATCTAGATCTAGATTATACTAAGAAGATAGTAGCGGCTTATTATCCACGGGAGAGAGAGTGTGAGACTAGTGAGAGAGGATTATAATGGTGGGGAGCCCCCTACAAGAACTTTCGATTCATGATGGACGTGAATTGAAGTTTGATTTATATTATAATGAATTATTGTATTAAGATAAATAATTTTTAAAAAAAACAACAGATATAGATCTAGTGCAGCAGGCCCCCCCCCCCCCCCCCCCCCCCCACTTTTCCATATTGAGAGAGGAAACGGTGGTAGTGTCCAAAAGCTTAGCGTGTATGTGTATAACATGTATTAATAATACTCCCCCCCCCCCCCCCCAAACTTTTAGTTAGCAATAAAGTCACTGATTTATTTTTGTTGCCTACTTCTAATCATAATCTTTTTGGTCATATTGTTCATGCTTCAGTGATGTGTCACTCAACATGCATCTGTAAGCACAAGGCATTTTGGCAAGTCTTATTTTCTTTATTTGATGTAATTTATATATTTTGAATTTGCAATACAGGTGATGACATCTACGATGGAATCCATAAGCACTACTTTGGTCGAAAACCGGGAAGATAGCACAGGAGATTAAAAAATCTGAAAGCAAGAAAGAAGTTTTTGACTGGGTGGTAGAGCTTAGGGGCTAATGCTCCAGCAAAGAACAAGTGGATCAGTTACAGAAAAAGACAGATAGGTTGAAACATCTGAAATATCAGACAAAAGCAAGAAAACTGATGTATGGAGAAGCAATTAACTGCACTGGCAATGTAAATGTTTTGTAATTGTATCAAAGGCTTCAGAAACATTTGGGCCATGACACTGCAGCTTCAACTTCAGGTCTACCAACTAAAAAAACATTTCTTTCCACTCATAAAGGTTTCTCTTTAAATGAACCCAACTTTGCAATATGGCGTAATTTTTTTACAAGAACTGGAATGGAGAAATTGTATTTTGTGAGGAAAATATTGTTCCTACATGAAATTTAACACCATTTTTGAAATCAGCACACCAAATTACCTATATGACACAGTTTTTTTCCTTATATTCTTAATATTTTAAATTTAATTTTAAAAAATGTTTTTGTATATGTAAAAACCAGGGTTTTTCTTCCCTGTTGCGAAATCGCACGATCTCCATATTTCAGCCGTTTCTATGTTCTTAGATAAGTAAACTAGATGGCTGAAAAAAATTGAGCACATACAATGTGTTGTTTTGTTTGGATATGCAAGTTTCTATGACTCTTTCTATTAGTGGGCAACTTATCGTGTTCCAAAAATGGATTTGAGGCTTTTTACGACAAACATTTTAGATGAAATGTACTATTTTACCGATGTTTGATGTTGCATTTTATGAACATGTGAAATGTAACAGCTTCAAATCTTTGTGCGAGGAATCCCAGTAACTTATAGTCTCTGAATATGTCAATGTTTACAATTTCACTTGAACATTTTTTTTTTACAATGATGTAAATTCGCATTGTTGTCATTTTTCAAACAACGTCAATAAAAAGTCTAAGTCCCCGAAAATTGATTTTCTCATAACTTTCTTATTTATGAATGGATTTACAAAATTTAAAAAGCAGAATGAATGGTGTGACCTGTTCTTTCATTATGTAGAAAAATCAACCAATTCCAAGGGGAATGAAATTTTCTCTTGTGGTACCTACAAAGAGCGATAGTGTGTTTAAAACAGCAGGAAGATCCACCATATGTACAGATCTGTAGATTTTATGAAATAAGCATTCTCATTGGCCACAAGACCATGACATGGCTAATCAAAAGTGCATTCTCAGTGGGCCGGCAATCAGCATGCTCATCTTTTTCACTAGAATACAGTCTGGCAAATGATCAGCCCCATCATCTTTTTCACTGTGAAATAATTGTGCCATATTGTCTTTTAAAGGTTAAGTATACTTGTTATGCTAGATTTGCTGTGAATGCATTGTTAGTGGCCTCTACTTTTTAAATTTAATTTGTTGTTTTTTTAACAGAAAGCCATGGCTCAACTGGACAAGAAAGACAGGCAAGAGGGGCTGGACAATGAATGGCTGAAGAGAGAGGTAATGGCAATTTTGAGAAACAAGGGACATAATATGATATTGTTAATGAGACTCAGACATAACAGTTGTCTCCATTTCATTGCTGTCTTGCATTTAGAACCATCGACATTTCCAGCGAAAGGAAAAAATGAGGTCTTGTGTGAATTTTGATCACTGGCTTGGAACTCACACAGCATGTGATTTTCATTATTAACTAAAGTACTTTTTCCATACCTGACTTGAATTTAGTAGCTGAGGAGCAATAAACACACCTTCACACCTTCCTGTTTATCATCATTCCCTCCAAAGTCTATATCTGGCTATTTGAGACTGCAGGAAGTTGGTTTTATGTCTTTATGCACAGCTCTGCCATATTTAAATTCATGAGTTTTGAGTTTTAGTTTGGAGGAAGTAGGTCGACACAACAAAGTTCACATTGCGCTAGGAAAAAGATCCCTGGGCCAGGAGGAAACTCTTACCAGAAGCACCCACCACCTATCCAAGGTTTAACTTGATAAAGAAACAGCATTATTGTTGTGATTATTTTGTCTGTCAGGTTGCTATTCATCGTGTGGAGACAGAAAAAGTGCAGCAGGTGGTGGAGGAGCTTGAGAAAGAAAATCTGGAACTGATGAGTGAACTGTTTGAATGTTCTGTCGAAGATCTCAAAGTGTCCAGGTATAGTTTTCGTGACTTAAATGTTGATTAATGCAGAATTTCAGTTCTTATTTTTATCATTATGTGTTAATGGAAAAGAGATGAAAGGAAGGCATTTAAGTTTAATTTTCAGGCCAGTTTTGACTGTTCTTGTTTTTCTTTACCACATTTCACAAGAAAGATTTCGTAAGTAATAACTCGCAGTGAGTTATTGGTAGGGGCTGTAAGTAATAAACTGATATTAAAATTATACTCTCTCAGAATATAATTTTTTCATTTCATTTTGAAACTTTACTTTGTCATGTCGCAACCATATCATTTCTCTTCCTCACTAAAGATTTTTTTAAAATATCAATCTGGCAAAGTTTGGCTTCAAAATACATTTTTCCCTTGACTTAATGGATCAAGCTGACCTTTCAGGGTAAGATGTTTTAATGAGGGTTTATATTGCAGCTGATATCACTCTCCCACTTAGGAGCAAGGCTTCAAACAGAAGACAGCTCATGTAGTTTTGTCATATATTTCTATGGTGAACAGTGATCCACTTTCATGGATTAGATCATTTTGCAATGCAGGAACAGTGTTAAAAATTTCAAATGCCTTTTTCCTGACCTGAGGGCAATAATTTCTCAGTTGTTCAGTACTATGATATGACTTTATTGTTTAATACAATGATACTGACGTGTAAATAACTAATCTTTCGTGCACCATTTTTTAATTTTTCATGCACACTTGTAAAGTCTTGCTGTGTTTTTCTTTCAGGAGTTTCTACCTTACTCAGTTTTCTGAATCTGAAAACTTGGACCACACTGGAATCTTAGAGATGGATCTGGCCAAGATAGATGTTCCATCAGAAGAAAAACTGGAGGAGCAAGTTTTCAAACCTCTCACAGGTTAGTTGATATCTTTAAATGTGATCCAAAAAAAAAAAAGGTTATATAACATGTAGTCCTACAATGCAACAAATAATGAGAAACTTATACATGAATTCCAGATGAAAAGTGACTTGTAAATGGAAATGAATTAAAATGAGGAAGCTTTCAGCTGGGAATTAAGGACTTCTGTCAGGCTGAAAAAAATTTGGGAAAAGGTAAAAAAAAATATGATAAATATAGGCTACTTAGCTTTGCTTGGTAGCTGGAAGTATCCTACCAACCAAAAATATATTCATTATATCATAATATGTTTTTTTTTGTGTCTGTAGCGTTGAGTGGTAAGTTATTTTTACACATGATATTGAATGAAGTTCTGTGCTGTCTCCACCAAAAAAAAAAAAGGGGAAATTTCAGCATTTAGAAGTTTCTACCTGATATCATCAATGTGCTTCTCAACTCACAGATAGACCAATGAGTGCAACCCAGAAAGCTGTGGAGGATAAAGTGTTTTCTCTCATTTCATACAGAACGTCAGAGGATGATACAATAGCTGAATCTGATGAAGGCAAGTCTTGGTATTTTATATGTATTATTTAAATTGTAAACTATGTTTGAAATCAGCCCATATAGTTCTGGGTGATGGAGGGGCTATCTTGTTATGCATATCTTATTATAATGGCATTATGTGGACAGTTTCTGGGAGAAGTACCAGCATGCATGAAGTGTGATACATCATAGTTTTTCTGTGGCAAGAATGTTATTCAAATATAATGAGGTGTTTTAATGCTTTCATATCATCAATTTGATAGTCCTCATCCAACATGAAACAGAACAAAGAAAATGGCTTTCGTCATGTCCATTTGTGGGCATGCAGCCATGTAGGCTTGATAGTGGGCGAAGATCTATAATAACACTTACAGGGTCAAATAAAAATCAAAGAGGACATATGCAGATTTTACAGTTCACTAGGTTATAATGGTTATACTAATATGCATTTGGGTTAACCATCAGGAGATGACGAATTGATTGGCAGCTTTTAAATTGCTTGTGTATATGTGTATTTTCTTTCTTTTCAAAGTGGCCAAAAGTCAGCCTAGTTCCTGTCTCACTAGAGTGAAAATGCGTTTAATCTACTGATCACACTAGACTTACCTTAAAAAGAAACACCTACAAATAGGGAAGGTTTTTTCATTTCTATATTTATTTATTTCTTATCTTAGTTTCGATATTGTGATAGACAGGTTTACATTTTGTCTTGTGTTGATTTGTTTTTCAGATGCAATGGATGCTGAGTCACAGAGTGCTTATTATGAAAACTATTTCTTTGAAGAGGAAGATTTTGAAGTAAGTTAAATGAAAAGTTTGTCTTTTTTTCGCTGCCAGCAACTAACTTTCAGTAACAATGGTCACTGCTATTCCAGACATAACTGTGTCATGTGAAACAGTAGTTGAAAACAGCTCAAAATCTTTTTTGTGAGCATGATATGTTCTTTCCATCTTTAGTGAGCTGACCAGTGGTGTACCTAAAATTTTTATTGCTTTCTTGTAGTTCAAGATTAATTACATAGTGGCTGTACAAATTTCATTTTTTGTTAGAATAGAATCCTGGTTTTGTTTTAAAAAAAGTCGAATTAAAATTGGCACATAAAATGACAAAGAAAGAATAAACTGATACAAAATAGGGCTGCAACAAAAAAAGCAAAAACAAACACTTCCTTCTAAACTCGCCCAATCAGTGTGGAATTTTTATTTCAATGAGGAGTAATCCATTTAGTGATTTATAAGTGCATTTATAAAACTTGTTCACTCCCTTTGCTTGGTTATTCTGATCTTACATATCAGACATGGACAACCTGTGTCCTGCTCCAGCCGGCTCCCGTGGTTGATTGAAAGTTACTTTTCACACAGATCAAAAAAAAATCATAAAGATAACACACAAATTAATTTTTAAGAGTACTTTCCTGCATCTAAGCAGTCATGCGATAGTCTTACCCTAGCCAACAGCCCTATGCAAGCCCTACGTGTGATTGACATCGAGTTCGCACACAGGAATGATAATGTTCCTATATAGATCCACTAGTTACAACATCGCTTTGACAATTGATTTGATGTAGGGAACCCACCACTATGGTAACCCTGCCAACCCTACGGAAATCCTGTACAAATCAATGTCATTTTGATGTAAGGATGTAGGCTGGTAGATTTTCTTACTTTTTGAAAGGTTTTGGGGTTCAGCACAAGGCATTCATGTAAGTTTCATTAACAGATTTAATTTGTGGGAGCAAAATTTTTTGATGTTAACTATTAAATTCTCGCTGCTTTTTTTTTCTTATCAGGATTACCTAAAACTTGGTCCTCTGGAGTTAAAACTTCTCAGTATCACAGGTCAGCAAATGACCATACATGAGATGGAGCCACCATCAGAGGAAGAAGTCCAAGCTAAGACCTGGAATCCTGAGGAGTGGCCAGTGACGCAGCCTATGCTGAAGGGGAATCTCATCCCAGAATTGTCATAACTGTACAAGGCATGAATGTGAAATATGATTTGATTACAAAAGGGAGAGATTGAATGTGAGAGTCAGAAAGAGTGAGACTGAGTGAAATATGGAAAGAAAGAAAGAGGGCTGAATGAGAGTGAAAGAAGGAAAGGATAGGAAGGTGAGTATGGAAGAGCTAATGGATATTTTATTTCTTATACACCATTCTGTTGATGAACGTAATAAATGTAGTTAGATTTACTGTTTTACAATGTCATTGAGTTAAAAATTACATTCTGCTCGTCATAAATATTCACCATTGCCACAGCCATTCCAAATAGCTGTGATACAATCATCAGATGTTATAGTAATAATTCATTTATTTGAATATTTTGTTACTTAACCCTTTTGATGCCAAGCCCAAACACCCTCCCTTCTTTAGACCACCAGGATAATGGATTATCGGGTAGAAAGACAGCTGGAAGTAGCATTAAATTTGGAGTGCAAAACATGCCGGGACAATGTGGGCAATAAATCGGCCATGCAGCAGTCTCCCGCAGCATATGATAATATATGATCAAGTATTGCTCCTGTAGCAGCAAGAAGGTTAACAAAATAGTGTGTATAATTAGAGTGTTGAGAAAGTGTATTGATGTTATCAGAGGTTGGAGTGTCCAACTGCAGCCACTTCATGAGATAAACACTCAAATTTTGATGTACGGTTGACAGCTTTTTGATGTGAATAATTTCAAAAGTTCAGTTGGATGTAAGTGTATTTTAAGAGTCTTTCCTTTCCAAGCCATCTCCTGCTTCATCCGGCTGAAACATCCTTAAAGGGTTTAAGAGCAAGGTCTCATCAGTGTATGGCACTCAGTGCTGGTTGGAGTTTGTGGTGGCCCTAAACACTGTGATATTTTTCCCGAGCTTTTATGTTAATGATTTAAGAAGTAATCTCTAAATTATTTGTTTGATTTCTTATCTTGATGTCATTTCATAATCTCTTCTTGCAACATGTGCATTTATGTAAGGCAATGTTGGAATCTAAATGTATTGGCTGAAATTGTTGTATGTTCAATAAAGATAAACTGGTAATCCATTCTTTCCTTTGTCAGAAATGGAATTTTCTTAGAGGTAAGTCAGACCAACGCTGGCATAGGACCCACACTGGTGGCTCACCACCTAATTATTATGCATCACACTATAATACTACTAACTGCCCATACCGTCGCACTGGGGGTTGTGAGTAGTGTTTTAGTGTGATGCATAATAATTAGGCGGCGAGCCACCAGTGTGGGGCCTACGCCAGCTTTGGCCTTGCTTACCCCTCAGAATGTGTCACAAACATGAATATTAGCTAGATTTTTCTAATTACATCTTTGCTTGGCAAGTGCATGGCTGATCACATTGATTTTAGAGAAATTTGAATGAGCCGTGTATATGTTGCTGTAGAGGACATTTTTACCATACATATTGACAGATTGCTGCCATGAAATCCTCCAAGCAGTATCGCAGGTCGTTTTTCACTCAGGAATCAGAAACGTCTATAAAATTCATAATAGACTGGGTTGGAGATTTTGCTTTATTTAATCATATTTTTATTGTTATATCATTAAAATTGTCAGTCAAAGATGGCATTAACTTTTGAATGAAGTTTGCACTGTATTGATGGTGTTTAAGTGTAAATTGTAACTTATATAGTGGTAAAGGGATTGATGAGCAAAACTATATGGAAACAATGAAGGAGTAAGAAGGAATTTTGTTATAAAATTAACCTCATTAAACATAATAAGGAAAAAGTGACACTGGAACTATTTATTATGTATGATAAATCATTCTCATTTATTTTACCAGCTGGCAAAGAGCAACAATTCCTCAAAATGAAGACAACATATGGTAAAAAATGACATATATTCAAACAACCATGCAAGGAATTGACAACTGGTTTCATGGATTACCTCAGGGTGTCAGGACAAAAAGTTTCAACAATGTCAGTGTGTGCTTACAACAGCAAGCAAAGCATAGTTCGCTAATGTCAGCCATCTAGTCGTGACAAACATTTGTTTCAAAGTAAATCATAAATAGTATAATCATCCAACTTCACAAATTCTGCGTAATATACATTCTGCGTAATAAACATTCGGCTTTCATGATAAGGTATGTCAACAGCAAGACAATGGCTCATGAGCATCTACGCACAAAGAGCAAATGAAACAATGTCTCGCTCGTTTCACAATTGCCCCAGTCATTTTTTGGTGTGTTTTGAGCCTTCTATTCTACTGCAAATTCCCCATTTGCCTTTCTACCATTCAGACATGACTGATCAATATAATGCATTGGTTTCCAATTGTATTAGGATGGTAATGTTAAAAAAAAACAATAGTTAAAACATGCATCTGTTGTTGTTTTTTTCAAATTTCTCAAAATGTCAAAAAGTGACAGGTAAATGGAGAATGAGCGTGATGATGAGACATTCAGAGTATACAATCAAAGAAAATTCCAAGGTTTGCTCCTTCACAAGAATGCTTGCTTACCCCACCTAAAGTACTGAGACAGAAAAACAAGCACAGTAAGACAGACAATGCATATGTATAGGCTATAGACAGTTCAAATCATGAGCTTTGCTCCAACACCCAAATCCAGAGCCTCTGATTAAATCCAATACTGATGAACAGAGAAATTCCATCATTGCAGCGATCAAGAAAAGCAGCTGTCGAAAAAGTCTGGTTTACAACTCAGTGTCAAATATTCAGTCAAGCTGACTGTGTAAAACCCAATAATAATAATCAGTATCTTTTTTTCTTATTGTCAAACCCGATGGCACCTGAGGATTTCTTCGTGTAAACAATGGCGATGTGAAAAATCAGTCCACAGCACCATCTTTTTGCCTTGCCTTCCCAAGACCCAAAAGCTCTAGAAAGCAAAATGGGACATGTACAAAAAACATTCTTGTATTGCAAACTCATCAATCACACACATGAAAAATACATAAGATCATTAATAATTCATATAAAGTTGGACATTATTCTCTTGGCAGTGCATCTTAGTAACTGCTGGAATATTCACAAATGGAAATATGAACTGCTTCATTAAAATCCAATCCGATTAAAACAGATGGAAGGATCACTGACCATTGCTTTGCTTTAACAAGAACAGTATCTAAATTATGAAATATGTTTTCTGGACATCTAAACATCTTACTCTTCGGCCAATCAGAGACCCTATATGAATACTTTTGACAAAGAATAATCTATGCAACTATTTTTAAAAAAATGTATGTCATAAAAGAATGTTTAAAGTTCATAAAAATGTACAAATTCTAGTTCACATGTATCTTCCATGTTGCTAGTCACAAATACAACCTATTTTAACCATGAAGTTTTCTTTGGAAAAGAACCCTATTGTATGTTGCATTCCAGCACCATGTGTTACAATCAGAGAGTACAGCAAAAAAAAGGTAAAACAACTCAAATTTGGTGGTAAATGTCAGTAGAAATACTGAAATGATTTACATTCCAGGACCCTTGACTTTGCACTGTGGGTGATTCTCCTGAACAGCACTTCAAGACACAAGGCTGAAGATCCTGCCGCCCCCCACCCAAAAAAACCCCCCTGAGTTTGTCTAAAGTACAGAGATATTCATCTGCTAGTGTACAGAAACTGCATATTTGCTGATGTCACAACAGACCACTTCCACCTACACACTGTCTGGTTCAAATTTTGGAACGCCTAAAATTAACCTATAGGCATAACTTCCCATACTGATGTTATTGCATGAGCTTCTTCTCCTAATGATATATATTAAATTAATGCCCAACCAAGTCTAGTTCCACTAATTTGTTTCCAAGTTCAAGAACAGTTTCTTTGTTTAAAAGAACCCACTGTCGTCTCTCTTTTTAACCCCTTCGTTGCTACGTTTTTCCCCCCATGTTTGCTGAACAGCGCACTACCTTGAATTTCAAACGTACACCATATGTCCTTGGCACACTTGCACTACCGATTTTAGAATGTACACTACAATATAGGTCTACAGTGCAGTGAAGGGACCAAAGAAACACAAAAGTAGTGGGGGAGGGCAAGTTCAAAACAGGATATTTTTCACTGAGAATTCCAGATGCGAGTATTAAATATAATACACATATTGCACCCCTCTGCAAGAATGAAAATGCACATAAAAATCTGAATCAAAACATGTTGGCCACATATGAAAGAACTTAATGATTTGACTGTCGCAGTCACAACAAAATTATGTAAACACGACTATGACAGGTTTGTAATAAATGTCTTAGGAGCTTTGTTGTTTATGCGCTTTTCTGATAACAGTGTAGATTAAAACTTAGTGTCAACTGGTTTTGAATTCGTGCATATTAGCTTGACAGTGAGTACACTCATTCAGTAATATTTCCACACACTTCAACAAAAGTGAAAGGAAAATGGTTTCTAATACTGGACACTGAAAACAAATCATGCTGTTGCTTAGAGATCGGCTATCTAGGAAAAATTATGCTTCAAGTTTTCTCATGCATTCTCACCATTGCAAAAACTCAACAGGTCAAGAAAGGCTAACACTAACATATATTTGGCATGATTAGGACTGACATGCAATGCGTCTGACAAGCTCTGAGTATGACAATTAAGGCAAGTAAATGAAAACACAAACAAAACAATGAAATTTAAAAATAAATACAACAATGGAGCTAATATGTATATATCTAGTGTCACTTACTGTTCAGAATAAGAATAACATATCTTAAAAGACCACTTCCGAAGATATAGTGCTATTGATACTGATGTAAACTGTCAGATAATTAAATTTGCGTATATTTATTTCAAACATTTTGACTGACATCATTCAGAGTTACAATCTATGTAGTCGGACATAAAAAAATAGCAGTTTTAAAAGTCTTGAGCAATGTTTGAAACTAAGGTAGGCATTAAAACAGTAGAAGTACACTCCAACTCAAGACTAATTTTTCAAAGAAATTTTACACAGTTGGACATACTTTATGCATGGTGAACAGTGATGAAAATTAACTTTCATAGACAAAATATTGATGTAAAAAGCAAACTGGCAATAGTTTAGGAAAATTAACAGGGAAAGCCAAACAATAATGACTATGTCAAAGCACAGCACTTTAACCCTTTTCATTTTGCATGTTATTTTACGCACATATTACAGATTTTGCAGAGACCTGAACTGATGTATTGACATACACACTCAACAAAAAAAAAAAAAAAGGTTGTCATTATATGTCAACAGCAAGTTTTCATATTATACCAATACTTCTTAAGAAATGTGAGCAAATAATTTTGGTAGCAAGCATGTGCAGGACTCTGGGATCAAATTATAAAAACAAATATTTTTGTATTAGCAACACCCTTGGAAGCCTGCATTTGGTATACTTTGAAGGAGAAAGCACCTTTAATTAGCATTTTTCTATGAGTAATGCTGTGAATAAAATATTGCAAACTTAAACCTGATGGTAAGTGATTTTTGAGAAATGACGAATCTGCGTCTGTCTTCAATAATGTATTTCTGGCTGTGTGTTTCATTTTGTAATAAATAAAGCAAGTTGAGCAAAATGGAACGCTGTACAATGAAATCAAAACATTCAAGCAAAAATCAACAACGAAAAAAAAAAGCTAAGAGTTGCAGGGGCAACAGCAAGGAAAGATAACAACAATACAGAATTGTCCTTTATGTGCAGAGGAGATATGACAAATACTTTATCTCTAAGTCCTCTCCAGTAATATTAGCAACTTCCAAAAACGTTTTTGCATGAAAACATTGTGTCTGAATAGTCACATAGGTTATATAACAAAGTTGCACATATTTCATAATACCGATTTCAGCTGTCACTCGGATGTCAAAAGAACATGATCACAGAAGAAACACCTTCTCCAATGATACTCTACAGAGAAACCTTGGAGATTTGTAACCAATGTATGTATTTGTACTGCATGTATTTCAGTATGAAATTTTAATTTAAATGCTGAAGCATATTGTTACAATCTGGTTATAGATGAAGCAGGTCATGTCTAAAGACGGGGATAAAAGCTGTTTCTTCTTTCTTTCTGTCCTTTTCCATTAGAAAAACTTTTTGAAAATAAAGTAACAATTATTGTTTTGCAGTTGATTATGGCATAACCAAACCTCATATTATCTTTTTTTATCATATTTATCTAAGACTTCCTAGTGTTTCCACCACACATATTAACTCTCTGGTGAAGCTC
This sequence comes from Onchidella celtica, assembly GCA_963931925.1. NCBI lineage: Eukaryota > Metazoa > Mollusca > Gastropoda > Systellommatophora > Onchidiidae > Onchidella > Onchidella celtica. The sequence goes on from OZ007570.1 coordinate 27,457,198, forward strand.
AGAATAATCATAAAACTACTATTCATAAAAATATGTCTTTATAAATATATTAACATGTAAACTGATTAATTTCAATGTTTTTACTTCATTATAATGAGCAAAATGTCATTGAAATTTAACTTTCTAAATATTTGAAGTATTGTTTTTTTCATGATATTTAAGAGGGAACAGTATGGTTGGCAGTTGTCTGAATTCACTAATATCTGTGTATTAGTTTTGACATAAATTACGGGTAGGTCGCATTACACAAATGTTGACCCACAGCAAGCAAAAGATTCAAATTTAAACAAAAGCAAAAACACAAAAGACAATACGGAAATCTCACTTGAAACACAATGTTGATTTTTCAGAATAAAACATTCTTTCGATTGGCAAAAATGAAAATTTTATAAATTAATGCTTTCAAATACCACTGTCAACTCAATATCTCGTCAAACATTTTATTAACGTACCGAATCAAATCAAAATTGTTAGTTGATTGAGAAAATCTTGCTACGCCTTGACACTATTTGCATGGACACAGTTTATTTCAATGGACATGACAATACATGAGCTGTAACAGTGGCAACATTTAATGCATGCAAAGCACTCAGACTGTCATATTGTTTGGGTAAAGTCACTAACAATCCTAACATGATAATATTTGGATGGGGGAGTATTTAAGTAACTTGACATGTTATACAATGAATATGAAGGTTCCTATGACTCCAGTATGGTTAAACTTTGTTACGAGAATGGATTCTCTCTGCCAGGTAATCAAGTGGTCTGCTGAAAGGAATATGACAGACTGTATAGATAGACTTTTTTTTTTTTTTTTTCAGTAAATTCCGTAAGCACATTAATAAACAGAAACATTCAAGTGATGCCTTATGAGACATCACTCTCGGGCCTGAAAAACAGCTTTTGGACAATAAAGAGTCTTATATTGGCTAAATGAAAATGTCAATACCTGAAATCTTCCATATCTATCTTCAGTGAGTTGCACATCATCTCACTCAAATCATGTGTAGGAGTATTATGCAGTGCAGAAGGACACCTGATTTTGTAAGGCGTATTAATTTTGTCATATTTTACTTCGAGGAAAGACAAAAATCAACCCTGTAGGCCTACATAAGGAGGAATTTGGCAAACCATAGTCCTTATTCTTTATTCAGTTTAAACAAAATGTTAAGGTATCAAGCTATTTTGTCATCATGGATTTACTGTCTACCTTGACTTTCGCTATTACTGGGTAAAGCAAACTGAATGCATTGAAAAATGGAAAAAAAAAAAATGATTTAAAAAAAACAACACAGGATTATTTACAACTGCATCTTCTTCTTTGCAAGCTCATAAAAGGTCATTTTCCAATTAATTTGAGTACAGTAGTTGAAAGATGTGTAAGGGTGAATCCTGAACACAAATTTTACAATTGATCTTTTCACACATTTCAAAATGACTGCATACTCTATTGTGGACATAATAAAAATATTCATGCTGAGTGTTGATCTTCTCATGGTGTTCTTTGAACATGTGATGAACTCAAATTAGTTTAACCATCATTGTTTTCTTACCTTATGTCACTGATTTACCATGAATGTAGACTTCTTTCGTTTTGTACGATTTTTTATTCTTGATGAAATAAAAAGGAAAAAAACAACCTGAAATGGTGTTCCCATTTCTGTTGTTGTTTTTGCTACAATTTCCTACATGAGAAAAACTGAGTCATGGGCGCTCTTCTCCAACTTTTACTTCCTTTAATTGATCGATTAACACTGTACAATGACAGCCAATGAAATCAGTGTTCCTGAAAAGTACTTTTTGCTGGGGTTTCCAGGTCAATGCTGGCTCCATATATCACTTAAGGGGGGGGGGGGGGGGTGGGTCCTGAGAGTGATATTCTAAACAACACAGAGTAGACAATTTTAACTTCCATATTTGAATTCAGCATGTCCAAATTAGGGGAGAAAAGTATTAAAAAAATACTTGGACTTATTGGTTACCATGGTAACGCCGCCATCTTGAATTTCGCCTCCATGTAAACAGCTATTTTCAAAACCTAAAGGCTCCGTCATTTTTCAACAAATGATCTTGAAATTTCGTATGCTTATATTTCAATACATAATAAAGATATTTTAGTCTTTTTATTTGGATATCTTTGATAGATGTTTTTCTAAGAAATTCTGAAAATTGTATATAGCGTGTATGCATTTTTCTTGATTTTTCACCACAAAAATGATAGATTTCTCGTAAGCTATAAAAGTTACTCAAACGTGGATACTAACTTTTTTAGTATAAAATATAAAGATGCTATAGTGCAATTTTCATCGAAATCCAACAAAATATAAAAAACGAGTTAGGAAATTAACGTAAAAAAAACGTTTGAGAAAAACGCGTTTGAAAATTTGCAAAGGTTTTTTGGCTGAAAAAAGTGTCTGAACGTTTACCAAATGTCTTAATACATTCCTGGCTGTTCTGGATCATTCATACAAGTGGGAGATTCCAATATAAGGGTCGCTATACCACAAATCAGCCAGAAATGGCGTTTCATTGTGTCTTGAACTGGCAATTATAGCGTATTTTCTTCGATTAGAAGCGAATATTTTACTCGACCCTCTCCCATGAAAGTCTTGTTTTTTTTATGGAAAAACACTTAGCTAGGTCAAATGAGTATCAAAAACGTAAATAGAAATGGTTGAACCTTCCGAAAATCGTCAAAAGCAAGAATCGGCATTTTGAGTCAAAAACTCGATTTCAGGACCCCCCCTTAAGATTACCACTTGCATCCCGTAAATATTTGGTAGTGTACATAAAGGTGAAACATGGACCATTCCTTTCACGACTGTATGAAGTTTCACTTCAATATAGCAAGCTATGAAAAGCAATATTATAAATATCATTAACATGATAAATGCCGGTCTTGTACGTGGAAGTGAAGCACTTGGAAGTGATCAACGAATTTGATAATGGAGAATAACACAACCAAAGGTAATTAAATTCTTTGATTAGAGCCCACGAAACTGTTCAATAATTATACATGTATTTATACATTGTATATAACTTGATACTTGCACTTTTATAGCACAGCACAATAATACTTTGCTGTATTGTAGCGACTGAATGACATTTATTATCAAAATGCATCCCAACTACATGTTTGAGTTTGAGACTACAAATGACTTTGGCTTCTGTTCAGCTTAGAGTTTAAATAGAATATCTGGTATTAAGTCATAGCATTCAATTCAGATATGAAGGCCACTAACTTTTCTGCAAGTGGCTTTGATTAATATGTGACCCCAAACTGGAAGAAAAACAGAAATAAATAATTACCTGCCAGAGAATCTCACAAAACAAAATTTCATATTTCTGTTAACTTCTATCATAAATATTGCCGGTGGAAGAATAGGATATGAGGATATAATCCTCCCTTTCACTTTCCACTTTGGTTCTGCTCCTTTGAAGCCACTTAAACTGTTTTCAAAGTTAGTCAAAGATCAGAAGCAGATATTTAATATTTGTGTCATACACAGCTCCCCTGAAGTTCTGATCTGCTGTATGTGCAATGTATTTGAAACCATGCCAGTGCGGCTAGCTGCTGATATGAAGAAATGCACACCAGCTGGCCCTGAGAAAACGTGTCTCTATGAAGCAAAAACAGTACATCTTTAAGCCATTTGCTCTCAGAGAGGTTTATGAGATAAAAACCACATGAGACTTTTGTTATGCTTAAAAAATGCTAGGAACATATAAATTCGTTTTGGCACACACTGTAGGAATGTAATCATATCATATTATTCCTCAGACTTTCTAACTGCTTGTAACTTTCTAACATTAAGGGCATGCTCAATTTTCCATTGAGGTTGCATGCCTTATAGTAAAGGCATTTTGATGAATTGGTTACTGTTTCACTTCCTTATTAAGCCTGTTTTTTTCCATTCAGAAGGTAATTCAACTAAGGGTTAATTCTGATATCAAGTTAGTCAGTGAATACTCGCCTGCCTCTCAAAGAATCGCATTCCCTCCCAAAAAGTGAAACTTTAAATGCATTCTGTTTTTAGAATGTACTAAAAAAAAACAACAAGAAACAGGAATTCGTGCAAAAAATAGTTGTGCTGCAAACATATTAGAGAATGATAGGATCTTCATGTGCAAATTCATATTAATTAACAATGAAACAAATGTATACAGACCGAGGATAAACACGAAATATTGCAATATGGATCTTGTTTTTCCATGGTGATCCAAATTATATTGAACATTCTCATCAAAACAAATGGTTTTGTTAAGTTTATGTACAGGTAATGCTTACTTGGGAAAAACTACTTTCTGGACATTTCAGTTTCAATTTCATTGACTTATAGATGAGATACCATCATAGGAGAGCCAACAAGACACATCAGATACCTATAATAACTTAATATTATGATCATTTAGGTTTTGTTCTCTCTTAGAAAATCACAATTTCCCAAATACTAGTGTCCTCTTAGTTGAAAGAGAGACCAGATGGACATCAGAAATCTGCTGATCAAGGTCACAGTAGGCAGCTGTCCCATCCAATCACTTTCAAACGTGTCTGTTTCTGACATGTTTAAGATTTCAGTACAAATCTTTAACAGTAACTGATGGCTACCTTTACACATGTTGTATACATTCAGCATCTGTAAGCTTAATTCAGTGTACCCAAGTAAGCACTATCCCATATACTATGGCATACCAGTTGTCGAATCACAGCACAAGCATCAATGGTATAGTTCAATTCATGAGCACCAATACATTCAATTCAATGAATTCAATAAAAGTTTGGTCTGTTGAGACATAGACTTTAGTCCTAGAGGCTGTTCTGAGATTCATGTGAATGACATTTTCTGGGATTTGAGTCCATCTGAGTTCCTACACCACATAAGGGCTCAGTTCCATATTGTGCCTAAGTCACAAGATGCTATATATTTCACGCATATCTAGACTGACAACTTCAGCTCTTTCAAGGTGTCTCACTCTGATAATAACAGTCCTGGGTCAATGCACTTTGCACAGAAGACAATATACTCACTGATCATTATGCACGACTGTGCAGATTGCTTTTGAGTCCAGGTGGACTTAGGCATAATATAGACCTAACCTCTTCACATATTGCTTATAAGATAAACAATTTACTCTGGCAGTGAACACAAAAACAATCAGTGTGACCTACTATCTAACTGAAAAGCCGGCAGACAACAGTAAGATCAAGTTCTCCAGACCAACAGATTTGCATGTGCCATATGAACTCAGCAAGGAACAGATTTTGCAGAAAAATGAATGAAGAAAATAAAATGTCCCATTCTTACGGGGTGAGCTTTAGCCTATATTTATTGAGTATAGTTAATCTTTTTTGTGGGACCATGTGTTGCTGCATTCCAGACAAATCCAATCCATCCATGTTAGCCAGTCCTAGTTCCTTGAAGAACATGAACTTTTTATTTTCAAATATCCACAAAGACCAGAAGACATTCAAATGTTTATTATCAATACTATAAGGGCAGCTGAAAAAAATAATGATATTGTTCAGGTAGTGCCAGAATGTTCACCCCATTTATTATGCTAGAGCACTTGGCATTCACACTTCTTTATTCTGAGGAAGTGCTGTGCCACTGCTTTGAGACTCAAGAAGAGATGACCTTGAAAAAAAATATTTTGATATTGCAACCACCACCAGAGAATGATGTACTTTTTTTTTTTGAGGCTTGGCAGCTCTCTTTATTCCCATCTCCAAGAGAATGAAAATATAAAACTCAAAGACATGCTGACCTACTGATGTGTCGTCAATCCAGTCTCCGCATTTCTTTATAATAATACCACAAAACTGTATTTTTAGGGGTTCAGAGGTCTCCAAAATGCCCTGTCCAATTGCCACCCAATATTTTACAGACATATATATATGTGAGTGTGCCTGAGAAAACCCACATAAAGTCGGCAGAGCTGATTTTGAGAAAAACGGCTTTGAAGTGAAAATATGGGTCCGACACAAGCTTCCAACTTGGCTGTTGTTTAGGGGACCGTGGCATGTTACAGGGTAAACTGTAGACGAGCAGTGAACACTACTCACTATGATCTCTATAACAGCTTTGTAATTAGACTACGGTCTCCTAACAAGATCCAAAAACTTCCGACTTGGCTGTATTTTAGGGGACCGTGGCATGTTACAGGGTAAACTGTAGTCGAACAGTGAACACTACTCACTATGATCTCTATAACGGCTTAGTTATTAGAGTACGGTCTCCTAACAGCAATCACTCCAATATTACTTGGTCAATTCGCTATTGCCACTTATAGGATTAAATGCCGTTTTCTCAAAATCTTGTTTTAGGGAGGTCACTGACTTCAATTTATCAGAAATGTCTTGTCTTTTATTATATGTACGGAACTCAAAATGTCATGTTGCCGACTTTTTGTTGGTTTTCTCAGGCAGACACACATATACATAACACATGTACTTCCACGATGATACAACTAACAGATGTTTTGTATTAGCACGTTTCAATTTAAATGAAGAATATTCTTCTTGATTCTTCATCTAAGCAGAGTGTCTTTATTCAGATTGCGTTGCTTAATCAAAGGCCATAAACACAGACACTCATTTGCAAACCATACACACAGACATCACAAATTCACGAACGCTCTATTACAAAAAATAATAAAAACAAACAATATGGGTGTAAATGATGAATGTTCATAAATGTATTTTATGAAAAAAAATGTCAAAAATGCCTGGACAATGCACTCATTCATGACATCATATTCACTTGTTTCTTGATATGCCTCATATTTAAGCCTATTTCCAAAGATGATCAGACAATTTTTTTTTTTTTGGTATCAACCTCGATGATGGATATGTTCATTCTTCCTCTGAAATTATATAAGTATGTAATTTACTGTTGTTTCTCCTCATTCAGTCCTAAGCCACTTCAGGTGTTTCTGATTAAATTCATTATTTCTGAGCTGTTATGTCTTTAGGCATGCACTTCAAATATGCAGACAAACAGATGATTATTACTCTGTTTGAACTTCAGTTCCAAGTTGGAATGAAATTGCCTGCTAATATGAAAGAAGTCAACATAAGACATGTTGTTTATAAGAAAAGCTCAAATTCTGTTTGATACAGCTGCTTGGATAGATGTTATCTGTTTTGCCAACTTTTCCTTTAGCTGGAAGTTATTGAACAGCACGCTGTTACATTCTAAGATGGCAATCCATATATGCATTTATAGCATTTTTAACTTTTGTTGTTCACATTGATTTCATATACTAATAGAGCTGTCATTATCACACACAAATATTCAACATGAGAACAAATCTAAAACACACCAAACCCAACTTCAATGTCAGCTGACTGGATTCACAAAGATATGAAAAGCTGAATATCATAACATACATCATGATGTAATCAATTTGCAAAACCATAAGAAAATCATAAAATTTAAATCTTCAAAATGAAACCTTTAAACACATCATAAATGATAAATTATAAAACATGTGAAAAGAAAATTGGAAACACTTCTAACCAAATGACATAATGTTGAGTAACCAATTGATATAATGTTAAGAAACGAGATGCCTGAGCTTTGGTTTACCCACAAGCATACACTGCTGACTTGTTTCTACCACATTTAAAGCTCGTAATTGCATAATCATTCTTTTCATTCATCCAAGTCCACTGCCCATCACAACTGTGCTGACACATGTGGCTTTAAACCTCACTTCATATAAATAAAACAGTCAGAAACAAAGAGTTGCAGCTAGTTGCATGAACCTGTGACGGTGAATATACAGAGTGAGAAAGATAATGTTACTCTCCATTTCTGGAAGCAGAGCTGTTTATTTAAGAAAGGATGTTCTCTCATTGTTCATTGTAAAACAAGCAGTGGCTGGACATCCTCATTATCAGATCTCTGCCAAAGAGCCTCCACCACTCACTCAGCTCTCAGTGGAGAAATCTGAGAAAAGCATGAGTATTTCCTTTTACATACACAGAGCAAGAGAAGTGAGACATTCACAAATAGGATTTCTGTTCAGCTGATTCGGCCAGGATAGAGTAAATGTCAATTTTACCTATGCCTACATTACAGCATTTTCAGCTCTAAAGCAACTAGCTGAAGCCACAGACAGATATCATCGCTGAAATGAGTGTTGAAACTACCTTACACATTCTGGTTTGGACACTGACCCTCACATGCACTTAGTGGTCCTAAATGATAATTATGCAGATAGCAAAGAAGATATTTCAGATGCAAGCAAAGACTACAGCTCTAAACAAAATTTCAGAATCTATTGGATTGAGGATACATCCCGCGAAGTCGAAGGTCCTAACAATTGTTGCACCCCTAAGCGAACAAGTCACAGTAGGAGATCAACCACTGGAAGATGTAGAGTCCTTCTGCTATCTTGGTAGTATCATTGACAATAAGGGAGGAACAGAGGCAGAAGTCAAAGCACGAATTGGAAAGGCACAGGCAGCTTTCACATCCTTAAGCAAGATTTGGAGAACCAAGGATATATCTCTAAAAACAAAGCTGAGGATATTCAACTCGAACGTGAAGTCAGTCCTGTTGTATGGATGTGAGACCTGGAATGCGTCCCAGGCCTACATAAAGAGAATCCAAGTTTTCATCAACAGATGTTTGAGGAAGCTACTTAAGATCAGATGGACAGACAAGGTCAGCAATGAAATTGTATGGAAAAGAACAAGACAGAACCCAGTCAGAGAGGAAATTGGTAGGAGGCGATGGAGATGGATCGGCCACACTCTCAGGAGGCCAGGAAACAGCATCACGAAGAAGGTATTGGACTGGAATCCCCAGGGCAAGAGATCAAGAGGAAGGCCGCGCGGAACGTGGAGAAGAGCCAGAGAAAATGATGTGCAACGAAGCGGAAAGACTTGGAATAATGTAAAGAGGCTGGCCCATGATAGAGAGGGATGGAAGGTGTTTGTTGGTGGCCTATACCCTGATCCAGGGTGAGAAAGGCAATGATGATGATGATGAAAGAAGATATTTGACTAAATGACCCACTACATGAAGAGGTGTCAGAAGGAGGCACTACATACAGATTAGATGGTGTAAAATTATGCCACAAATAACAAATTGTAAGGACTAGATTCTCACTGAACGCAGCAGTGCACATTTCCAGGAAACACTTTATCTCCAAAAATACCATCACTCACATTCATTTCTCCAATGCCACAGAACAACTGTGGTCTGCTCCACTCTTTGCAATACATTTTCAGCCCACATTGCTTCACTCTTAATAACTCACTTCCAGCCCGTGGGCCTGAGAATAAATATGTAGAGACCATCAAATTCACTCACCAATACATCACAACTGGGCACAGGTTCACAAAATTGGAAGGCAAAGTTTTTTAAGACAAATGAAAGATCAAACTTGGTAATCTCTGATTTGCACATTCTCCCTTAGGAAAAAAAAACAACAATCAAACTTCCAAGGCTCTGATCCTACAACTCAAGGCATGTAGGCAAACTGAATTAAGATAACAATGCCTTCTTGAAAAGCCAGTGGACCCTTGTTTTAAGAACTCTTGCGTCACTGAATGTTTCCAGCTAACCACTCAAAACTGCTGATCTACAGGCCAAGGATGTCTAATACTTGCATTAAGGTCAAGGACGCCCAATATCCACTATAAAATGTGTAAACAGCTTCTCCTCATGAGTGGTTAACAGTTTGTATTGAACATTATTTAAACCCTCCATCTTGCTTCGTCTTGCAGCTGACCGCAACAATTTCATTCTGAAAGAAAACATAGTGATAGGAATTTGGATGAGTAAGTCAAAGTACAAATGTAAATATATACTATTTGTTGCTTTTTCTCTTTTCATAGTGCTCAATGACCAAACAGTCGGTTCTGAAATACCAGCAGTCCTGTAGAATATTAAAGTTTCATCCTTATTCAGAACCTCTAACTACCAAGATATTCATCAAAAAGAAAGGTAAAAAAAATTATGAGCACTCAGTTGTGCTCATATACATGTTACTGAAAACTGATCACTGTTCCACAAATTATGTTTGAAATGCACCTAATGAAGGTTGGTAAAGATCTAGGGGAAAAAATTTACCCTCAACATTAGTCCCTTGAAGTGTTTGGTCCAGAGGAAGGATGTTAAACCTGCTGATTGTTTTGGACGATGTACGTACAGATCAAAAAGGTATGTATAAAATCACAAAGCCTTAATGGAAGAGTAACAGTTGTCGATCATGATGGACATAAATCTCCAAAGTTCTGTCTCACCTGACTGCCACTTCCGAACTCTCTCGGCCATCATGTTTGACCATCTTGTAACGGGCTATATTGCTGGGTGGCCGATATATCCTCAAACCTCGGTGAAGTATACGTGTGGTCATGTCATCATCTTCAGCTCCCCAGCCCCAGTACATGTTGGAGTAGCCATTGACCAACTGGAAATGTTCTGTTTTGAACATCAAGACTCCTCCCACTAGGCCCTGATATGGGAGACTATCAGTGGTGGAAAAAAGACAATAGTCAATTAAACAAGATGGCAGGGAGCTTGAAATGATTACAGTATATCCTTGATCAGTGTCTACTTTACACAGGAAATATGGTTATTAAGAAAGTGAGAAGTGAAACACAAAAAACTTTTAAGAAAAAAATCAGTGAGAGTAGAATGTGAGAGAGGGATTTTTATATCAATATTATTAAAGACAACATGATGCCCACATCAAATGACTTACTGGTCACATCTGAAAGAGCTGCACAGCTCTATTCCTTTGTTCTCACTCAAAGCTGACATAGACAATGACAGCCCTTTGAAATTGCAGAATCTTTTGATGTTAATAAATTCACTGTTGATTGTTATCCTGGTGTATCTTCAATTTTTCTGATGCGTTGGTAAACAAATCAGGGATGCGAGCTACTGACAGAAAAATTTCCTGAACTTTTCTTGTAATGGGTCAACATGACACTCAACTGCAATACCATCAGTATACATGCCTACATATCCTCATAGTCATACACTGGACAACACACAAAACAGTGTTTACTACTAATAGTAATACTTTTTCCATTTAAATGATTATGAATTAGAACAAGAACTAAAAGAAAAGAGAAAAGGAATGAGAGAAAATTTCCACTCAGGGGGGGAAAAAAAAAAGTAAAAGTCCAGGAATCAAGAGAAAACCAGAGGATTCCCAACTTTGAATAAAAAACATTTAAGAACTCACTGATATTCAAATTTATCAATGCTGAGTGACATATGTTTTGGCTGTTCCGTGCAGGAATACATGTTACGATCATCCTCCGGAACAAGATCAACGTCGTGAAAAGTCACACACTGAAAGTCAAATAACTTGAGACCTTCTCGGAATGCTGCGTTCATGATGCGGCCCTTATTGAACGTTTCATTGCCGTGCTGAAAATGACAGAGAAGAAACAAGTTAGTATGTAAAGGAAAAGTATGGAAGTATTGTGATGTATTTTATCATATTTCATATGAAGTTAAAAGAATCAACACTTCAGAAAAGTGGCCTTGCTGTGAGATCAAAATCCATGATAAACAATTTGGACATTCTAAGACTACTGAAAAGAAAGGAACAGAAAGAATAAGGTCCTGATTCCCTTGCATTTATAACTACTTTTTAGGTCTTTCAGGGTAAATAAAGGCTGATGTATGTTAACTAGTATTTCCTAAAAGTGGCCTTCAACACTGACAATGTTTTGAATCGATAGAAAAAACAAAAGTGCGGTATATCTTGTAAAGAGAGAAGATAGTGAAGAGAGAACATAAGAAATTTCAATACTGTAAAATCCATGGCATAAACATTATAACTGAGTATGGGACATCATTATATTCGAACAAAATGTCAACAATTTGAGAAATGACGTAGCAACGACTTGAAGCGTTGAAGGGTATAGTTATAACATGTAAACCTGCAGTCCTTGATGAAAGAGTTTCATAAACGGCCCCATAAGCTTCCCATTTCTCTGTAACAACGTTCCTCAACAAACAAAGTCTGTAAACAGCTTGAGGGTTCCTCAGCAAATTGCATTCATAATAATGAAGTCCTTGTTGGGAAAGTTAAGAGGCACAATTGCAAATCAGCAACCTCTTCAGGCAACATTCAAGAGCTTGGAAAACTTATGGACGGGCGCCCGAGAAAAATGAATTGTTTTTCATGGTCTGAAAAGCCTTGAGCCAAATCAGAGCAGGTTCCTATGAAAACATGATCCCTTCGTTGATTGCATTTCTTACAAGGCCATGGCCGTGCCCCAATGATTTTGAATGGCACTGCCGCACTGTGGGATATTTAAGGGAGAATCTCGGAGAACTACATGTAAGTACAGGGTTCCTGCACATCTTTGAGAAGATTTCCCAGGGCCTAGCCTGAGCTAAACTATTCATTTCCAGGGCTACGAGGGTGAAAGCAGAGACATTATTTATTTATTTATTTACTGGCTGAGGTACCCGGCGCTGCCCAGGACAAACTTCATTAGTTTCAGCTGTGGGTGATTAGAATGGATCTGCTTCACCCCGCCCGTTCCTTTGGCTTTATTTAGATGCTTGTTTCAAGTTAAGTCTAACTGCACTCCTGTTACGTATTACTGCCCTATGCATCTCGTTGACACTCGAGACAAACATTGTCGTGAAACGGCAATAATCTGCGCACTGGGCAGTGTATTTAATATTACCACACACCCAGAAAATTGTATCGTCATGGGCTCATTGTGTTTGTGGAAAAGGAAGGATTGGGGAGCAAAACCAGCGACACAACGCAAACTCCAAAAAACACATTCCCACCATTTCAAGTATCCAAATCATTTAAGACTCTGCAAGCCAAGACGAAAGGACCCAAAAAAATTCTGGCGGATCCAAACTGCGTGAGCGGCCGTGGGTCTTGTTTAAAATCACGCGAGTTTGCCTATAATTTAGATTTATTTTCTTTGTGTTCAGATTTTCCCCCACTTTAAAAAATTTTTTAAACCAAAGGGGAATTTCAGGGACTTTTCACTATTTCCAGGGCCTTTCCTCAAAGTTGCAAATCCAGAATTTTCCCAGGGATCTGGAATACCAGGGCTGCGCGGGAAACCCTGTAAACAAGACACGAAGAGAACTCAAGAGTCTCAAATTCGATGACCCTCACATTTCAATGAAAATCTTTGTGTGGTGGAACAATCCACGACATGGCATGGATGGACAGACGTCTGATAATATTCATGAAAGAGAAAATTATTTTATTATAAACAAACAAACAGAAAAAGGGGGAGATAGGTAAGTGTTCACTCAAGATAGACCCATTAGGGGATGGTCTCACACTCAATAACAACAACAAAAATGTTTAAAAAAAAAAAAAATTTAACATTGAAGGCCAGACATCTGGATGAATAATACAGACCAAAGGATGAATTTCCTGACTACGGAGATGCAGGAACCACAACTCACACAAAGGGATGGACAGTCACACAGACAGATCTGATATTCAGTTACAAGCCAGTACTTCCATTACTAATAAACAGTGCCGATTTTTTTTTCACTGCTCAATTCCGTGAGCATCTGGGAGACATCTCTTGGCCAGGAATGAAATATGCATGAAGCAAGCGCTCACGCCGTCGTTGGCTGCGGCTCTAGAAATCTCTTGGGTAATTGAGGACGCGCTCCAAATGAGGTTAATTACTCTCTTTCCTAATGTCCTGGTGTATTTTCTTGCTCAACTCTCTTCTTTCGTTCTTTCCCCTTCACGTTGCCAGACGTCTGTCAATAGTCCCCCCAATTGTTCCAAGTGCTTGTAAATGGTTCTAAGTGCTTACACCCTCTCCGTGTATACCAATCAACAGTTACGTATTAATGAAGCACAAAGAGTAAACACATTGCCTAGCACTGGTATCTTTCAGGCTGAAGTTGTTTCCTTCAGGGGCCTCATAAATTATGAGAATGTTGGGAGGACAGAGAAGAAATTATTGCCCTGGGGCAGGAGGTTGGGGGAGGGGGGGGGCAATGCTCCACCTTGCAGAACGTGCAGGTTGCACAATGATGAGAAACAAAGCATTCTTGCCCTGTCAGAGACGGCTGTCAGATGCGGGAATGCGTCTTGGCATAATCCCTAGGGCTTTTAAGGTTCTGACTGTCTGAAGCTTCGAGCTCTGAGCTCGGTGAAATGTTAACAAATTACAGCAAGAGCAGCACACACTCTTAGGTTTTGACAAAGATATCTTAGTGTAAGATATCTCTGGTTTTTGATGATGGCACGTGGAGAGGGGTAAGGCGATGGGGGTGGTGAAAAACTAAAAATGAATCTCAGCTCTATAAATGTTTTCTATAAGTCTCCATCATCCCTTGATACAAAAACGTCAACAAAATAATAAAACTATCAACGGCCAGAATCCCCAAAAATCCTGCCGGAAAACGACGGAGAAGTGACAGATTTTAATCATCAAAGGAAATGACGATGCCATAATGCGTATTGGGAGGGTGTCAGTGAAGAAAAGGAGATAACGCGCGACAACCTGAATCACTGTGCTGAATCTCCGGGCACATAATTATAGACCTTCCTTCATTACTGTGACCCGACTTCCAAACAGGTGATCGGGATTTTCCTGGTGAGCTTTTAACGATCAATGGAACAAACATTGCATAGGTGACGTAAAACATAATCATGCTTACATTTTCAGTGGCACTAAGCCATGAGCAAAGACGGTTCAGTGGACATTCAAACACAGTGCACTACTTTGATCTAAATTTGTGTACCTGAAGGCATCAAGAACTGATCAGGCAAACGGGGACAGCAAGGGGAAATCAATCCTTCAAGATTGACATTCGTGATCTTTTGTAAAGAAACTTTGAATTGGAAGAGTTCTTTTGACCTTCTTTCATCACCCCAAAACACCGAAGGTGGGGAGGAAAACTGGGCTGATGAGCGGAATTTTAAAAAACAACAACATGCATTTCCGAATGCACGAAAGAACTTCAAGCACTTTTCAAAAGGCATTTTTTTCTCTCATAAAAATTCTTGCAGCACTCGCAGAAACGATATAAAATCGAAATCTTTGCTGACAACTAAAATTACGACCTTAATATTATGGCGTGAGTTCATCATGTGCTTGTAATTGTCGTTGATCAGATGTGGGTATTTCGTTGACTGTCATCATCAAATCTTTCTGAGCTTCCAAGAATTTTTAATATCATGGACAAACGTGCGATGTAATTTTAATTGCAACAACAACCACATTAACTGTCAAGCTTGACATTTCCAAAAAATCCCTAGGGATTAGGAAAACATGGGCAGATTTTATTATGTTATTACCAATTTTGAAGTACATTATTCTGCATTTCAAATTTTTACATACACCGGTTTTCTAACCCATTATTCCGTGAAGCTACAGTGTTGTGGACTGGTTTTGTCAGCATTACTATCCCACGGTGCCCGATTCCTACCCATAATGCACAACCCGAAATGATAAAATTATACAGATAACTTCCCCTTGCAAATTATCATCATGTAAAGTGGTTGCAAGGGCAATTACCGAACATGACATCTGATGTTTTGTTTTGGGAGTCACTCATTGACATCCCTTGCATTTTTGCGTAAATGCCCTTCCATTACGTAATCATTTTTCACTTTGTCTTCATTCTCCCTCTAGTTTCAATCTCTCCTCGCCATCTTCTTCCTGACATGCTGTTCTTTCACATTTGTTTACTACGTTTCCATGGATATTTATTATTTACTACTTCAAAACAGAGACTTGAGCCAACTTGCAATTCCTCTCTGGGAAATCAACTATAATTAATATTTTTTCAGAGGCACCCACCATGTCCAAAACTTCTCTCGAAATGTCTTAATTAGTGTAGGCTGTAATCGAATGTTCTCCTGCTACTTTCTTCTTGCGTGAGCCGGTAGCATGGGGGAAAATAAAACAATCTTACCCACCACCCACAATACTACTCTCGCATTCACAGGAGGGAGACACAAAAATGCTTACTGTCACGCAACGCGCTCCTTTATAAATAATTTCGTGCGAGCTCGTATGGCCGCTCAGTGAGACTTGCACAAGTAAAAACATGTGGCAGTGACGAAAGGGTCCATGCTCACTGACTCAGTGTCAAGTTCTGATTTTTTCACCTCCCAGTGAGTTGCGCCAATTCTGATCTCACAACAATAAAGTAATTAGCTCCTGGCTGGCGCTGACAATCGATGGCGTTATGTCGTAATAATTGTCAAAACAGGTAGGCTTACTGCCATGCTCACGCTGCGAGATGCAGTAGCACTGGCTGACGTTCGTACATGTGAACTTACTGTACAGTACAAATAACACAGCAATCTTGCGTAATAAACACAGGAGATGAGGTGTTATGATTTAATGAAAAACACTGACAGATGTAAAGGTCACTAGCCATGCGTGTATACAATGCACATTTAACGCCTCTCTCCGGTTGTGTGTGAAAAATGAGAGAAGGACAAAATCTAAAATGCTTTCCCGATCAAAGGAAAAGCACGCCATTCGAATACTGTCATAATTATTATTATGTGGATATTATATTTTTAGTCTTCAAGCACTGGCTAACATGCCATTATTGCAGGGAGAGTACGCCAGCCGGAGAACTGCCTTGAGTGCAGAGTCATGGAAACCGTAAACTTAAAAGAATTGCCTAAAATAAATGACAACCTTAAGATATGCTTTCGACTCCTTCGACGTTGGCATTTCCAGCTTTGTCATTTCAATTTTGAAGTTGAGATCCTTTTTTTTTTTTACTTAAGCTCCTCGCCCAAGTCCCTCCCCCCCCCCCCCCCCCCCCATCCACTTTCTCCCGGGACTACATAACTGTAGAAGTAACCGAATCTAAAGGGTCCACGCGTTTACCCACGACCTCCATTTCTGCTTGTCTTTCTAATCTACTCTTCCGCCCCCCCCCCCTACTTCTCCAACCATCTCCCTATCGTGTGTAATGCCGTAAAATCGATGTTCTTGTGGGGGGGGGGGGCGGGGGGGGGGGGCAATTTCGCGTCTGTATCTCCCTTCCCAAATCCATAACGGTTCCAATGCAGTGTGCCAAGTTCATTTACTGGGTCCCGAGTTGTGGCCCGCCAAATCAAGAGTGAGAGTTGTGTCCCCTGCTCCATCCAGTAATGGTCGAAAGGGAATGACAGACCGACTGAGCGACTAAACGGAAAAGGGAAGAAGATGATGGATGTCTGGATGAGCTGTGACGACGGTTTCAAAGATAATGTTTAGTCCTAGCATTTCCGTTACAAAATATGGCAGAAATAACAGGAGAGGTTGATGATAGTCTAGTAGTGCTACAGCAGCTAAATGATGGGGTGGGTGGATGGTGGACGAGAGGATAGATGGATGAGAAGACGGGTGGATGATAGATGTGTGGTGGATGGATAGATGGATGAGAAGACGGGTGGATGATAGATGTGTGGTGGATGGATAGATGGATGAGAAGACGGGTGGATGATAGATGTGTGGTGGATGGATAGATGGATGATGAGTGGATAGAACGGACGGGCGGATGATGGATGAAAGGATCGATGAATGGGTCAATGGAGGGATGGATGAAAGATTGGACAGGTATATCGAAGGCTCAAAGGACAGATGGGTGGGTTGAATGGGTTGAAGAACGAGGCACCAGGAAGAAAGGAAAGACGGTTGACAGATGTGTCCACCAAGACACTTTGTTTTTTGTTGCTGTTGTTTCTTTTCGGTCGGGAGGAACCAGGCTGCCGTTACATATTCCAGACTCCGCCGCTAGCGTAATCAGTAAGGGAGACGAAGATGCATAATAAGCAGGGAGCTCGGGGAGATGGGTATGCATTAGTTACGCGCCACCAGTAGAAGAGCAACATCCCAAGTGTAAAACCATTCAATAAAGGTCAACAAATACGCCAGTGGCGTATAATGAAGTAAATAACATTTTAATAAACTCCCAAGAGGTGCGTGATTTCCAGGCTGCAGTGAAATAATTATGATAATGCATTACTAGCATCAGTTAGGGAACAATGGTCTAATTATAAAGACGAATAGTGAAAAAAACTGACTTCTATTCACTGCTGATCTAGAGCTTACCATGTAAAATGCTACGGTCCCCTAACAACAATCGCTACTATCTGCCATGCAATGGAAAAAGACCGTATTCGTCCAAAAAACAAAGTTTTACAGGCGGCGCTAAAAACTTGGCTATCCGCTTTTTTTGCCCTTCGTTGAGTGTCTATTGTATAATGACTTAAAGAAACTACAGTATTATCAATGGTACAAAATTATAACCCAGACAGAAAGACAGAGGATATTTCATTCCAGAACATGAAGCTGAAGAACAAATTTGATGGAGGCGTGTAAGGTCTTTTTCTGGAACACGGCAGTCAGGGACAAGGTGGCCTCTCATGCCGATGGGTCCGGGTTCAAATCCCGGTCGATGCAGACATGTTGAAATTTTGAGCTTTTTCTCATATTATTATTTTCCTGTCCCTGATCCTATGGTAGGTAGAATCAAGCACCTAGTCTTCTCGGATAAGGACGTTGCGCACGTCAAAGATACCTCGGTCGTTGGAAATCGAGAACAGCAGGCCGAACAGGCCGCTCCCCGGGCAAAATTTAAATTTTAAAAACCCAACTACTGCCCCCCCCCCCCTCTCTTGGTAACTGGGCTGCAATGGCACTGAGACAAATTTCCCAAATGGGATGAAAGAAGTATACAAAATAGGCCTACAAAAATCACTTGAAGATGAACTAACGGTTCGTTCATAACGCAAACAAACAAACTCCTCGCAATGTAACCAGCAGGAAGCCATTCCCTCTTACGTTTCCTTCCTTCCTCCCCAAGAAAAATGACCCTCAAAGGTACCACAAATTTCAACCTGAGGGCCACAGAACAACGAATTTACGACGACGACAACCACAAGATAACACAGGACAGCAGCAGCTACACTGATGAGAAAATAACAATAACAACACCATCATCAAGGCAAAAATAGGAAGAATTGTCAGCCCGAAGGATCTAGGACGGCCGTTGTAAGATATCGGAAGCCGTGCCACAGTTGCATTGCACTTTTGACAATGGGCAGCGGAAAGTAAAGAAGAAATCATCCAACAACTGTCAAGACTAAGGAAGGCCATAAAAAAACAAATAGTGATTTTTAAAAAAAGCCATAGAGAGAAAAAAAAAATCTGCTGACATCATGTCATTTGATGCTCTGACGTTCTGAAAATGGATGATGTGGGAAAACAACAACAGTGGGATGGATGCCAAAATGGAAACAAAACCTAAGGGAAGCCGTATAATCAAAGTGCCAATCACTGGGACAGAAACCACGGTCAACCCAACCATTATCACTTCTCCATCTAAGTAAGCCGGGGAAGTGGTTGTGGCCTATGCAGAGTTTCAATTCGCCTGAACCCTCTACCGCTCACGAACAGATTAGTTGGTCCCAATAATAATATAATAAAAATGTACAAAACGGATTTTAAAATAATGATCACTTGATTGCAAAGTTGAAAACTTATCATAAGAAATTTATAGACTGTTTTCGAAATCAAACTGCATACCAAGTTAAAAAATCATGCTGAAGTAGGCTATGGAACACTGGGCGCTCAGAGGATTATCCAAACTGATTACCCCCGTTCAATTTTTCTTTTTAGCCACAAATTTTATGACATTCGCATTCACTTTACGACACAGAAGCAGACTGCTGAGTATTCACTTTTCTTCAGCTTTGGCCACGGAACTAAACACAAAAACCAAAAATTTACAAACAAGTGCAATATTTCTGTTTGTATTTTCATTCATGGATGCTCTCATCCTCGTTTCAGATTTAATTAACCTTGTAACTGCGGATTTCGTAAAACTGATTTTTTTTAAACAAAAATCCTGTTTGCGTTTAGATCAGTCTAAATTACAAATGACTGAAGGGCCATAATGAAAATCCCAGCAAGTCTGTGTACCACTGATTTAAGCTGGACCAGCGGCCAAAGCTGTGACTTCACATCCATCATGACCACTGGCTGTGTGCGATCCAACGGTTGAAAATGTTGTGATGAGTTGAGATGCGCTGGTTTATGTAACATGGCACACCTGCCTTTTTCTTGGGTTGCGTTGGTTTATGTAACCTACCCCTAACCTTTTCTCGTGTTACGCTGGTTCATGTAACATACACGTAACTTTTTCTTGTTTTACATCAACAATGTAATTAGCTCTTGTTTTCCGTTGGCGTTGGCGTTCCGAGCCAAAAAACGATTCAAGCGCGATTCTTCTCTGTTCTCTGTCTGAGGAACTCGATTTTTCGTGTCTGTTTGCTGATATAAACAAAACAGCTGACATTTCAGGGAACTGAATGTTTATCCTATTTTTCAAAAAAAAAAAGGTCAAACGTAGCATCATTTTATTGAAATTGCACCGAAAGGCAGCATCTATTACATTTATGAGCTTTACGTTTGTTACGTTAAAGCGGGCGTAAGGGCGGGTGAGGTTGAGACGAAAAGGCACAAACTGTTTCACAGAACCAGAATGTGAAACTTTTGAAGGACTGACAGGCCATTCGGCTGTTTTCTATTATTTCATAATCCTAATTCGCTATTGTGTTCTAAGTTCCCCAATTATATATAGTAATTATTTTTTCGCTTCCAAGCTTGAAATTCCCTCCCAGCCGTGCAGGGTTACAGAACTAGCCCGGCTGATCTATTCACCTTCTTCTCCCCTCTATTACCAGCATCGTCAATTTCCAATAACTTTTCCTCTCCCTAACTTAATGGCAGCCAAACACGCATGCACTCTTGCTCCTTCCCAGATCTACCGGTATTGCCTCTGTCAATGGAGGGATAGACAGACAGACAGACGAATAGACTGAAGGGCAGATGGATGGATAGGAGGATGGTGGATGGATGATTGGATGGATGACTGGATGGGTGGATGGATGAATGGATGCATAGGTGGGTGGATGGATGGACGGACAGACAGCCTTACAGATAGATAGATAGATAGATAGATAGATAGAGAGAGATAGATAGATAGATAGATAGATAGATAGATAGATAGATAGATAGATAGATAGATAGATAGATAGATAGATAGATAGATAGATAGATAGATAGATGGATGGATGGATGGATGGATGGATGGATGGATGGATGGATGGATGGATGGATGGATGGATGGATGGATGGATGGATGGATGGAAGGATAGATAGATAGATAGATAGATAGATAGATAGATAGATAGATAGATAGATAGATAGATAGATAGATAGATAGATAGATAGATAGATAGATAGATAGATAGATAGATAGATAGATAGATAAATAGATAGACAGAATCTTCATCCACTTGAGACCCTTCCTGCTATAAAACTACCACACACTAAGTTAAGCTTTTGATTTCGTGAGCAAAGAGAAACTTTGTTGGCAAACCTGATGGATGCCCAGTGAACTGATCGGGTCAAATTCGTCACTCATTTTCAGACATGAAGTAAACACAGACAAGTTTACGCCGTGAGGATTATGCGAGAGGTTTCGTTTTCACAACGTGAGCATCTTTATGTCTTATCTATGTGCTCGTCTGCTGCATGGTTATTTGCTTTCTTGACGAGATCCTTTGTGATTTTGAACATTATCTTCCTGTGGTTAAGTTTGGGAAGGGTGTGGATTCCCTCCAGCTTCAGAACCGTGTATTTATCCCCTCACTCATCGATCTGTCCTTCCTCCAATCTCAAAGTTACTCACATCTACATAGAAAACAGCGCCGCCCTGACTGTACATGGAGTACCATGGAATACCCTGGCGGGCCAAGACCATCAAGCGGGATTGCCTGCCGACTATCGATCACACTGCTCAACCACTTTGTCTTCCTCCTCCTCCTCCCTCTACCGTTCAATCTTTCAATCTTCATTCACTCAAATCTCCTTCCGAAATCTCCGCTTATGTTCAGACTCCGGGGACCGTTCTTGTAATGTCGGTTTCCCTCTCATTAATAATACTAGCTAAAGTGCCTTTCACAGAACGGTGGTCACTGAATCTCAATGAAAGTTCAAATCATATTTTGCATTCTACTCAACGAAGACGCGTCTCTTTTTGCAGCTAAAAAAAATAAATAAACCGTAAATAGATAATTATGTGTCCACGTAACCTGAAGCAGTCCACACAGTTTCATAATTTTTGGTAGCGTAGACACGAAGCTTTAGCTGCGTATATTATACACCCACTGGCTCGAATTATAGTACGATTCTTCATGTACTTGGCACTCCTATCTGCTACTGCTGTACGCAATACTTTCCTCGTCCCATGTGATATATAAGCATGCAGTCATAACAAGTATGCACGGTCATAATATAGTCCGACGAATAAACAGGTAGACAGACAATAATTAATCTGTATTTCATGTCTCTACATGTATCTGCATTCCGTTGTAACCAATACTTTTCATCTGTAAAGCAAAACTGGGCATACAGTCATGTCATCAGAAAATACGTGGCCGCCTAGTTGAACAAATAAAACTTGCATTTCGTTTCCTGCATGCCGCTGTAGTGTAAGCAATATCTCCCTCGTACAAGGCAAAACCTACAACATACTGTCGGAATAATCACGGACTGGCGGCCAAGCAAATAAACACACAGACAGGCATGCAATTACTTGGTTTTTATACTTGCATCCCCCTTATAGGCAATATCTCTCTCGAATAAGGCAAAATAAAATAATCACAGACAGCCAGTCAGACAAACAGGCAGACAGGCACAAGCTCAGAATGATTGTTAGTTGAGTGGATCATTAGGTAATAGATTGCTCAATAATCAGTGAGCCCATCAGTAAAAGACAAAAACAACTGCAAAATACTTGCAAGTCAGCAGGAAAGCAAGAAAACCAACCACTGGACGCCTTGCCAAGTAGTGTGTTCCAGAAGTATGCCAGAGAAAGTCTCTTTCTCTCTTTCTTTTATTTTCTCTTTCTACTTGGTTTCTCTTAAAATGTATTTTTTTAATACTTTTTATGTAATCTTTTCTTCATTTCTTGGCAGGCGCAGGATGAACTACCAACAATGAAAATGACAGTGTTATGTAGTCTACTGCTCAGCCAACATGCACTGAGTGCATTCGTGTACCACACAATATTTATGTTTTGGTCAGCAAGTGCTGCAGAGCCCAGAATGAAGTACAAGAGGAAAAATGGGAGAAGGAGAGGAGGTGGAGGACAGGATAAGTTAACGTGAAGCAACCAAGATGAGAAAATTGAGAAGACAGAGAAAAAGAAGGAAATAATATGCCACACACGAATCAATACTCACTCCAGCATAACATATAACTCAACGACAACAATGCACTTAACGAAAAACGAAAAACAAACACTAAAAATCTGGAATGAAACACATGACGTAACCAGTACCGAATAAGATACAAATTGTTAGGCTAGGATAGCTGACAATGCCAAGCAATAGCTTACCTCCTCTCCCACACGGCGACATAAAAGGTAAAGACAGGAATGGAAGAAAGAAACAGAACCGTGAAGCTACTACAGTGTAGAAAACGAAGGCGGCAGAGAAGAAGAGGAAGAAGAAAAAGAAGGAAATATAGCCTACCATACACAAATCAATATTCACTCGAAAATGAGAATTGAACGACAATTCCTTTCATGAAAAACAAAAATCGAGGAATGAACCGAGTATTCTAACTATTATCGATCAAGACACAAATAATTATGTTGGCTATGATAGATGACAGCTCACAAGGGCTGTTTTTTCTCTCTAGTGTTTCTCTCCCCCCCCCCCCCCCCATATGGCGACACGAGAAAAAAAAGGGGGCCGGGTGGGATGAGCAAAAGGCTTTACCGCTCTCTTTATCCCCGCTTTAAAAAACCAATAAAGCGACACAGTAGGAAAAGGACAGGATGAATAAGAGATGGGGAATACCATATAGAAATGTGAAGCGACCAAGATGACGAAAACGAAGGCGACAGGCCAGGAGAAAGTGAAAAAAAATATGCCATACATAATCAATACCCACTGGAACATTAAGAACTGAACAATAATCCACTTAGCCAAAAAAGAAAACAAGATAAAAAATCTCGAACAAAAAGAAAAAAGAATGACACAATCTCGGAAATGAAAAAGCGTGACGTAAACAGTATCGATTAAGACACAAAATTGGTAGGCTATGATAGTTGACAATACCTATTGTTTATCTCCTCCCCTATATGGTGACTCAAAAAGTAAAGACAGAGATCGAGAAGAGGAGCAAAGATACAGAAACGTGAAGCAACCACTAGGCAGACAACGAAGAAGGCAACGAAAGTGAAAAAAAAAAAATATATATAATATTATATTACATGCCACCCAAGAATCGATACCCACTCCAACGTAAGAACTGAACAAAAATCCCCTGAATGAAAAACAAAATCCCAGGAATAAAAAGAGCGTGATATAACTAGTATCGATTATGACAGGAATTTATTGACCAGGAAAGCTGTCAATAGCTGCTGTTTCTCTCTTCCTCCTTCCCTCCATTCTCGGTCGGACTCTGATGATGTAGAAACGCCGATTACCCTAAAGTTACACAACTGTTGTGGCAGCTGCTTCTCCTACTTCGAACATCGCTGATATTCTTCCAGCCAGCAGCGGTTCAATAATCACAACTTCCTCCATAGTACTACCGATGTTATGCAAGTTTCCAGCCTCGGAACGGAAGCCAAAGTCATGTTTCTCAACACCCCAGCGGTTCTCGTGTTGGCTTCGGTGGGGGTTCGAACGTGTGCTCCGGCATGCACGTATCGGTGCGTACTTAATAGCCCTGAGATATCTGTTTGGATCTGTCTTACAATATAGCCGGTGTGGCATGGTTTAACCGATTGCTCTCGTCTTTGAGAATGTTATTGATGTAATTTTTTTTTGGCAAGGGTTTCGCTGAATGTTCGCTGAGTGCCAGACTCACGACTTCACATGCTCTTCCGATTAAAATTTTTATGTAAAAAGAAGTGCAAGAAAAACAAAATCTCCCCAACCTATGCGAACATTAATTTTCAGGTCCATCATAAAGATCCAAGTCCTGGAAAGGTGTGAAAAGGGGCGGAGGGCAAACTGGCCAATGTAAAGTCTTGCACTTCGCACCGATCAAAACCATCATTCGAATTATGATGCACGTCAGTCTACTGTTGCCGTTTGGTGATTTTGGGGGGGGGGGGGGGCATATTTCCTTCTTTTTCTCTGTCTTCTTTATTTTCTCATCTTGGTCGCTTCACATTGACGTATCTCTGTCCTCCACCTCCTCTCCTCCTCCCATTTTTCCTCTTGTGGAGCTGGAAGAGAAGAAGATGACCACGAGAGGAAAGGAGTGGGGATGGGGGAAGAATGGGTTGGGACTGAAGAGCGAAATTCTGAAAACCAAGAAACAATATTGTACTTCATTCTGTGCACTGTACCACTTTGCTGACCAAAACATAAATATCGTGTTGTACACGAAAGCACTCAGTGCCCCCGAGAAACCAAAGGACCTCAAACCTTTCGAGTTTAGAGAAAGCACGTCGACACCACAATGCTCATATTGTACTAAGAAGCAGCAAGATAAGAGACAGAATATAACAACAATGATGGGATAGAAGTAGACCCTACCAGGCGCACCCACCAACCCACTCGTTTTTGGTGACGAAATCAGGGAACCTCGATGCCAATCTACTACCACTCAATTATTTCTGACCTACTTAACCAAAATGACAGGTTGGCGGGCGCATAAATACAGACGTCGGGCGACATCCAAAGCCTGACAATGGATTACTGATTTTCAATTCCCCTTTCTTTTCGCTACCACAGAATCGAATAGAAGGGGAATGTGCCAACTGATTACACACCCAGCCACTGAACTTTTCCGCCAGATTGGTTGAAATTATCTGGATTCTTTGCCATTTTCTTTGAACTTGTACAAAATGTCAGTGCTGAGCCATGAGGTGGGAGCCTACATTCCTATTTTGCTTTTCTTCTCTCTCTCTCCCCCCCCCCCTCCCCATGCCATCAAGTGGTCGTCAACAACCGATTTATTGCCAGTCAATCTATGAATCTCACAGGTTTTGCCCACCTTGACTTGTATCATTCTTGTTTATTCCACAATCTATCCATTCGTCCATTGGTCCATCAATCTACGCAGGTCCCTTATGTTAAAACCTCTCATCTCCGAGCTTTTTCTAATATAATCTTTCAATCTACCATTCCCTTTCAGTGCTGTTTTAATTCTCTCTCTCTCTCTCTCTCTCTCTCTCTCTCTCTCTCTCTCTCTCCCTCTCTCTTTCTCTCTCTCTCTCTCTCTCTCTCTCTCTCTCTCTCTCTCAGAGTCCACCATCAACAGATGTATGCAATCTCAGGTATTACATTGTTTCGTTAAGAAATTTGAATTTTGTTAAAGTTGGAAAAAACAGCAACAACAGTAGCAAAAAACTGTATCAAGCCTTAGATCAAACAGTGAGTGTAAACACTGATTATTTGTCCGTTTACTTCTTGTATTCTCAACGTGTTTGCCATTCCTCTTAATCTGATCTGAAGTCTGAGGACTGATCTGAACTAAAACGAAAACCAAACAAACTTACAATAGCTCGTGCACACACACACACACACACACAAACAACATAAACCCCCCCCCCCTCAAAACCCTCCTCCTTATTACCCCCACTCCTCTGACCACTCCTCCAAAAAAAAACCTTCCCACTATTTAAAAAAAAAAAAAATTCAGGATAAAAGACAGCAAACTTTCCCCGGTTGCCATCTCTCGCCTCCACTCTCTCTCTTTCTCTCCATCTGTCTATCTCCATGCCCCTCTGTCTGTCTGGCCGAGGGTTTGTCTCTCTCTCCGTCTCTCGTTCTCTCTTAGTCTCTTCTTCTCTCCCCCCCCCCTTCCTTCCTTCTCTTTGTCTCTCTCTCCCTCCCTCTCGCACTAATCCTCCCGCCCGCACAGTCAATCAGCACACGCCGGCCACATTAGCATGAATCTATGCTATTGACAATCCACACGCGCTGCAGCAATGACAACAATGCAGGTCAGAGAAGTCAAAGCTCATCTCTGGCAACATCACTGGCCACTCGCTTTTCCTTCTCCTTTCTCTCTCCACTCGCTGTGTCTCCCTTTACTCCACCCGTCTCTCTCCCTTTCTTTATACCACCTCTCACTCCGCCGCTTTCTACCTCTCCCTCTCTCCTTCTCTCTCTTTCTGCCTTCCTTTTTCTCGTTCTCTCTCTCCTTTCTCCATCCGCCGTCTCTCCCTTTACCCCAATCGTCTCTCTCCCTTTCTCTCTTTCCCATCTGTCCCCGCCACTTTCTCCATCTCTCCCTCTCTTTCTGCCCTCCTATTTCTCCTTCTCTCTCTCCCTCTCTCATTGCGCCCTTTCAAATTCCCCGTGATGACCCATCACGCATTTAACTGCTACCTCTCTATCTTGTGTCTTGTTTTTCATCCCCGGAGCCCCAGCCTGCCCTTTCTATGTTTTTCCTATCTCTTGTTTTCTCTTCCTGTCCATCCGTCCATCTTGACCTAGCCGTAATTCTGACATTCTCAGGGATTCGTCTGTACAAGAGTGACCGTGGCCCAGCACTCTGGGTATAATGGAAACGTCTAGAGCAGTGGTTTTCATCTTTCGCATAATGAACCCTTCGAGATTAGTAGGTGGGGTATCAACAGCGCACAATGGTTACTCAAAGAATGCCAAAATGAGCAGAATGAGAGAGAGAAAGACAGACAGAGAGAGACAGGGAGACAGACAGAGATAGGGAGACAGCAAGATAAAGAGAGACACAGAGAGAGACAAACAGAACGAGACAGAGAGAGAGAGAGAGAGAGACAAAGTCAGAGAGAGAGACAGCGAGAGAGGGACAGAGAGAGACATGCAGAGAAAGAGAGACAGAGAGAGAGAGAGAGAGACAAAGACAGAGAAAGACACACACACACAGAGGGTGAGTCAGAGGGAGAGACAGAGAGAGAGAGAGAGAGAGAGAGAGAGAGAGAGAGAGAAACAGACAGACAGAGAGATAGAAAATGTTAACATTAATAAAAACATTTCACGATCATCAAGAATTCCTTATGTGACTCATTGAACTCAATTTCAAAAGACATCCCCATTTTCAATACAATTTAAGAAAATAAGCAGCCTCCTCTCTTTCCGGCAACCAAAGTACCGGTAGTAATTAGCACGATCAATTTGTTTTCCTTGTATGTCTGTGGGGGTATATTTTTATCATTTGTGTTTTGTGTGTTATCCGTGTACCAACGTGTGGGACACTGATTAGAACCAAAAATACCTACTCATTCTATACGGAAACATTTGAAGGTGAGGACGGGAACTCTCAACACTATCCGGTTTGAAATTTAGATGTAGTTCAACGATGTCGTTTCTTTCACTCAGTATAAACACAAAACATAATACATTAGACATTAAAGTAAAGGAAAATCAATGAACCAGGATGGGATTCAATATTTTTCTAGAAGTTGCGTTAGATTGTCATTAATGTTGGAAACTCGGTGTCCAATCGAGCCGAATATTCGGCTTTCAGTAGCGAAGCGAAAATCCGTGAGTCGAATATTCGGCTTACCGTAGCGAATGAGTTGATTAATACTCTTAAATGGGTTTAATTGATCGGTTGTCAAACAAAATAAATAATTTCGAAGATTGTGTAAAATGAAGGAAAATGCCAACGTTTGATAATTATGGTTGTTGCAGTTCCGGCTGCTGTTGTCGTTGTTGTTATTTTGCTACTTTTGCCGTCTCTTTATCGTATTTCTTCCGTAACTTACAAATTAAAATCTCATCGTGACGCATGAGTCGTGAAAATATTTCCGATACCCATAAAAACAAAAAAATCGATGAAGAATTGCGAAGGTGTAAGGATGCAGCACGTGTATTCCAAGGACCACTCGACACTAGAATGCCCAATTTGCATGCCAAATCATGAAGTCAGAAGTCAATACAGCCTTGCTTGTCAAGAATTTTTTTATTTTTTTTTGTATGTGAGAATCTCAGTGCAAGATCGATATATCAATGTGACACACTTCTGGGCCCTTCATAAGCCAGGAAACCCATCGAAGAACACAAAACAAAACCAAAACATTCCCCAAACACATCTATTTTTATAGCGGCCACCCAAAACACAAGGAGACGACAGACATAGATATGAGGCTAATTGGCCCAATCATTTCAGCATGCACGCTATAGCAACACAGCCAATGGATAACCGGACCTCTAGAAAATTCCACATAGTACGGCTGGCTTGGGGTTACCAGGAAACTGGGCCTCGCAGTTCACCATTGGCTGTGGCAGATGACAGGCTGTTGACACTTAACCTTCTGGGGCCCAGAGACAGATTACATTGGCCAAAATTCCTGAAGCATGAAAAAACGATTTTAAACGTCGCAATGAATTAACCCAAAAACGAAAAATTATTTCTTGATTAATTAGATATTGTTCCAAACTTAGATGATTTTTTTTTTTTTTAACCACAGAAAATCTATTGGGTCGCAGCAGAGCATAGAACAAAGATAAAAGTACGGCCCAAAAAAAAAAAGAAAAAAAAAGTTGTATGTTGCACGCAGCTCCACGTTAGAAACAATAAAGAAGGGTTACAACACATCGCAAAGGAATTAGAAAGGTCCAAAAAAAAAAAAAACTTTCGGTTCTAAGAGACCTTCTTTAGGCGAAACAATAGTAAAACTGACATTAAAAATAAAAATGTTTTTAAAAAATTAATTATTTTGATGGGCATCAAGTGACGTGTTTCAAACAATGTGGCACACTGGGCGCTTAGGGTTAATAATCTTGTCATTTATAGAATGTCTGCCCTCTGTTCCTGTCACTGTCACGGGCAAAACTGCCTATGGACCTACAGAACTATGGGCCCATAATTTTATCTCCGTCTTAGAGACAAATCTGTTTCATAAGACTTCGGAGTGAAGATGAAAAGGCTCAAGAAAAATAGAAATGGCAAGGAGACAGTGGGAATGCTCTGATCTCTTCATCCTTTCTGACAAACAACAACAACGACAACAAAAAGAGAAAGGCACATTGACGGAGTCGGCAAAATTAGATGTGCTGTTTTGATGTCATTGAAAATCACCAAAAAATACTGTGGGGACAGTTATGATGAAATATCGTTAAAAACAAAATTACTGTTGGTGCCAGGAAAATGATGCAGTGAGAGGTCTCACAGGTGGGAAGCAGAATCTTCACAGGGCTTAAAATGAACCCAATCCTCTCGACAGGCCTGAACCTAGCCGTAAACTGGCATGAAAATTCATATTTTTATGAATACATGATACATAAATATACCATACATACTGAGGGTCCTGGACAGGGCTGAGGTCAGCCGTGAGAAGGACAGTCCCCACCTATGGGTCAGTACAGGAGACAACCATTAAAGCGATGACGCATGAGCTCATCCAGCATCAATAAAACTTGGTACATGTATTTACTTGTGTCACGTGTATGTAAATGAAAACAGAAACTGTCACTCGAGAACTTCAAATGACTCAAGAAGCGTCTCCAATTTCCTGCGCATCCTCAAATATTGTCTTTTGTCCAAACTCTCATAAAGTTTAAGGTGTCATTTTCCTTCTCTATCTCGACCAGTCATTACTCCACTTTCTTATCTTCAAGATACGTCCATTTGTATGTAAATGAAAGCAGAAACTGTCTTTCGCGAGCTTTAATGGATTCAACAGCGTCTCAAAATATCCTTGGGATCTTCAAATTAATGTCTTTTGTCTAAACTCTCATAATTTTTAATCTGTCATTTTCCCTCTCTAAAGCGCCTAGAGCAAACAGTTTGGATTGGGCGCTATATAAATGATCTTCATTATTATTATTATTATTATCTCCCTCAATAATTTTTCCACATCTCTTTCATCTTCAATCAACGCCCACCACAGCTTGGCTCACCGAAAGATGTGACAGCTGTTGCAAATAAAGAAAAAACCGCGCCATATACCATAGAACAAGTGTGTACAAATGAATGATGGAAGAACGCCAGAGAAGTGTTTCTTCATTTGAGAAATTCAGAACACAGCTAACATCTGTCCAGTGGCATATCTGAAATATCTACTGACTGACTAAAAAGTAATACTGTCTCTGCGGGCAGTTCAATTAAGGAAAAACGCGCGCGCGCGAGAGAGAGAGAGAGAGAGAGAGAGAGAGAGAGAGAGAGAGGAGAGGAGAGGAGAGGAGGGAGGGAGGGAGGGAGGGAGAGAGAGAGAGAGTGATATACAGACAGACAGAGAGTGAGGGAGGGAGAGAGGCGCTGCACAAATTTACTCCATTATTTGAGCTTCTTATTTAACTGATCTTTTGACTCCATCACGACATCTTCTGCTGACACTAAAAAGTTTAAATTTCCTAAGATGTATCATTAGACCAAGGGTGAAAGATCTTTTTCTTTTCAAGAGCCTACGATTTGCAATTCTCTGCCTCTCTCAAGTCTCTCTCAAAGAGAGAGGCACTGAAAATTTTTATGACTTTTAAACATCAGCTGAAGAGTCATTTTTTTACACTCTGAATGTCCGTCTAGTTTTTGAGTATGCCTGTGCAGCGTGTATGTGATTTATATGATACAAATGTTGTAAAGCGCTTAGAGCCCGGTTGTTAACGGGATGAAGCATAATAAATGCTATGTATTATTATTATTACTGTCATATGAATTTTTCTCCGCTATAACAATGAAACATATTTAGGAAGAGAAATATGGCCAGACAGGAAAAATAACAATGTATGTGCTAGCCTAACAGCTGTCCGTGAGTACAAATGATAGCCACCAATGGATAGAACAAAAAGCAAACAGACAGAAAAAAAAAATAAACACAAGGAAAGCTGAAAAACCAAGACAGACAGTAATTTCCTGGAAAGAAATTACGATAGGGAACGTATTTATTTGTGAGAGGGAGGGAGAGGGACGTCTTCCGAGTATCCCGGGGGTGGGGGGGGGGAAGGAAAGAGTTGTGGGAGGAAGAAATACACACAAACTCACGGTAAGAACACAAAAGAGCAGAGGAAATGAAACCTCCAACATTAACACAGGAGTAGGATTGGGGGATTGGAGAGCAAATGGACACTGAGAAACGCCAGGACCAAGAGCGATGATAGTAGACAGAATGAGATGACTGTGAAAGGGGCAAGGGTGAAGAGTGGATGAAGAAGCTGCAGATTTCAGTAGAAAAATCACCAAACTGGCCCAGCCAGCAGCACACAGTCATATGATTCAGTTCTATAATGACATGAAATCACCAAACTGTGAGGGTTGAAAAGTAAATTATTTTGACTCTACTTTTTTTTTTTCTACTTGGCCAGAAATCGACATATTTTGTATGCTTGTAGTAGTCCTTGATAGCCTGCAGATTATGTTACAAGCTGGGCCTTAAATTCTAAAAATTAAGGGTTAATTAACGTACTCAAACGATCATAGCTATTATGTCTGACGTGGACCCGCAGCGCATCTTTTTGACGTTTTCTGAAAGAGGTCAAACTTTACAATTCGATTTAACAGTCTATTATCATATTTACAAAATTCATAGACATATTTTTCAACACGGGCCTTTTCCTGTTAGATTTTTTAATATGGGCCTTTTCCCGTTAGATCTTTAACTTAACTTTTATCTGATCTTACCTACACTCAAAATGAGGGCTGAAAGATAGCCCAAAGAGAGGTAACAATGAAAAGGGTGAGAGGCGCAGAGTGGTCGTCATCGTGCCGACGCGCCGTTAAACTCAAACTCAAACTCAAACTAGATTCTATATCTGACAAAAAAAGTTCCCCAGTTTTTTGCCTTTCCTGAAAAATCTGTTCAAACCGAATTACCATAGCTTATTATGACTGTGGCCCTCGATAACGAGGCCTTAAATTCATAATAGACAATCTTTTTTTGTTGTTGTTTTTTTCATGTTATTCGTACAGTGGCATTTTATCATCCTGTCCTTCAAAAACAAAGCAGACAATAATTATACATCATTTACGAGTACATTAGCATATCATCCCATC
This sequence comes from Onchidella celtica, assembly GCA_963931925.1. Taxonomy (NCBI): domain Eukaryota; kingdom Metazoa; phylum Mollusca; class Gastropoda; order Systellommatophora; family Onchidiidae; genus Onchidella; species Onchidella celtica. Next base: position 27,490,148 of record OZ007570.1, read on the forward strand.
TTTAAAAACACCCCTGCTTTTACATGCGGCAATGGAAGTGAGACGATGTCGGTTTGTTCCTCATTAAGAGTGTGTCAAATAAATTATAAGTGGTAAAGAAAAACAATCACTGCTTTCCAGGCGACGTGTTTGACCCGTTTCTATGGCAACTAAAATACACAAACCGAGGCCAGCGTAACGCTCGGACTACGAAAGGTTTTACTGGCAGAAGATGGTTCAGATCAGTGGTTCTCAACCCTTTATCAGGCAATCGCCCTCTTAGGCTCCAAATTTTCTGTCACCCCCCCACCCCCCCCCCCCACCATAGACACACACACAAAACCTACTCAAACCTAACAGACACGTTTCACAAAAAGACAGACTACACACAAATTACGATGTTACCTTTTTCAAAGCCTTATCAAATTGATGACAATAGGCACGCTGATTATTCATTATAAAACAGATAGCATTCTTTATCAAATGTCCTTTTCTGTTCATAAAACCCATCTACGCTTGCTGCTGAATAGTCGTGAACAGCCCTAAATTGGTCCTCCATTCAAGTCTTCGCCCCCCCCCCCCCCCAACTCTACGCGCAAGGCACAATAATAAACACATTTTGATCTGATACAAAAGGTCTGAAGATGAAAGATGTTCCTGGCGCCAGGAAATATCATCTCCTTTATCTTTCCTGCTTCTAAAGCAAAATCCTTTGGCTAGTATCAGAGGTCTGAAATACTGGAGCCTTTGTTCAGCTTTTTTGTCTCAATTATCAGGAGCTAACTCGTGCTAAAGGGAAAATAAATGAAAAGGTGTAAGGTCCCGGAAACTTCGCGTCCTGTTGTCATTGTTCCCCGGGCCATGCAGACATTGGTGGAGTACAGGGAGATTATTTCAGAATCAATGTAGCGGGTTAACATCTTACCATTGTACAATGGATAGAGGACATGATAGATAGATAAGACAGATAGGGTGGGTAGACGGATGGATGGACAGACAATAGATGGATGGATGGACGGACGGACGGACAAACAGGGAATTGACAGATAGATAGATAGATAGATAGATGGACAGACAGACAGACAGACAGATAGACAGATAGACATACATACAGACAGACAGACAGACAGACAGACAGACAGACAGATAGATAGACGGACGGACGGACGGACTACAGGCGGGCTGGCAGACAGACAGACAGACAGATAGATAGACAGATAGACAGACAGACAGACAGACAGACAAGCCCTGAGGCAGACAGACAGACAGACAGACAAGCCCTGAGGCAGACAGGCAGACAGACTGATCTAGGTAAGATGTGGGGGAGAGGAGATAATTGCTCACGCTTTCTCACTGCAGGAGAATTTAATTCAATGATAACAATTAACACGTGGAGAAATTGTTCCGATTCTCGTGGGCCGTGGAAAAAGCTGCTAATTTTCACATCTCCCATACTGAGACAGGGAAGCTAATTATCATGGACAGGTGTATCTAGCGTAATTGCATTCACAATAAGAAAACAGGAAACTAAAAGAAAAACAAATTTTGCATTTCACTTTGAAAGGATTGATAGATTTGTATTCTTAACCCAGGGTGTTTTGTTCATCAAGGCAGGACACTTTCGCTTGTAATGAAAGACATATCAAAATTTGTATTTCTTGCGGAGGAAAATGTAGGGAAAAATTGCCTGCATAATTTCAGCAAGAAATAAGTTATGGGTATTGTGTTTTCACTGGCCGGTTTTTCATTAATTTTGATTACTAAATGCTGCTGTTTGCTGGAACATGAAATACCAAACACACTGGACGTACAGAAAAAGAATTTTAAAACAAATGCCGTGTTTCACTCTGAAAGGGTGCATATTAAATAATGTGTTTCCAACCGTGGCTGTCGATTGCTGATTGTGAAAAGGAACCGTTCCTCGGAAAGCGAAACTCAAGACATAACAGATCTAATTACTTTATTATATGATCTGTATTTTTTCCGCCAGGCAAACTATCAAGAATACGTCTGTAATTCACTCGGAAACAGTTCTGGAATACCTAGAAACACGTGTTTTCAGCCAAAGTTATGTATTGCTTTTGTTGATTGTGAAAGGGAGCAGTTTCTTGGAATGTGAAACAAAGAGATCTGTATTTGCCGTCACGCATAATTAACAAAATTCTGCCTCGATTTCTCCCGGAAACAGATCAGGAACACTGAAAAATGTGTTTTCAGCCAAAGCTAAATGTTTTGTGGATTGTGAAAAGGAACGGATTCTTAATTGGGAAACAAAAGAGATCTGTAATTTTTTGCAAAAACAGGGATAACTAAAGAAAATTCGCCCGAATTTCTCCCGGAGACAGGATCAGGAACACTGAGAAATCGAGTGTTTTCAGACAAGGCCAGGCGTTGTTTTGTTGACTGTGAAAGGGAACGATTTCCTAGAATGTAAACAAAAGAACAAAATGCCGTAGTGCAAAACTAACCAAAATTTGCCTGGATTTCATTGGGAAACAGATAAAAAACACTGGAAAAACACTTGTTCTCAGTCAAGGCTTTGCGTTGTTTTGTTGATTGTGAAAGAGAACGACTCGCTGGAATGTGAAATACAAGCTTGGTTTGTGCTGACCGTACCCCGACAGCGATACTGGACACTGGACTTGATGGGGAAATACCGACAACCCGATGCGGCCTGTGTTTGCGCGTGAGTTCCATCAACTCTCCCCCAGCCCGGGGAAACGCCCAGGCTATCAGTTTCTCATTTCCCACTGGGCACACGCAAAATGGTAATAAAGTAGATAAATAATCGCCTCATCGATCAACTGATTGGATCGATTGATTGTAGGACACGGGTTGATTTAATTATGTTGTCAAGACTTAAACAAGCATCTTTCATGAACTACATACAATTGATTAGTTTTATTTAAACATTATTGATCCCTGAAAGATCTATTGTGATAACTTCAAAAAATCTACTCTGATAACTCCCCCCCCCCCCCCACACACACACACAGACACATAAAGCAGCCATTGAGAAAAGAAAAGAATAATTTTACTGCTAAATGCGAAAAGTCCCACTTTTAAGACACACTGGTCGGCAGCATGACGGTGGCCCCCTGCTGTTTACTGCTATAACCTTATTTTTGTTGGAGCAAAGACAACATGTATTCTCGAAAACGGCAACGTGTGCAATATGATTTGTGTGTATGTGCTCCTCCCCACCAACTTACCAGCCACCCAAATTCTTTCCAGTATAGCTCGACCACGCACAATTTCATTAATAAAGAAACATGACCCTGCACCAGAGGGCAGGTTTTGTATAACATCAACAGTATGCTTCTTGTAAATAAACACCGCACATTTTACACTTCATGGATCAGCTTCCATTATAGCTGCAGTGGTATTCTAAAAGATGTGAAATTCAATCTTATAACACTGTTCGCTCTGCTGGCCAAATAACGATCCAGTGGGCGCTCGACAGCAATAAGATTGTGCACTAACCATTAATAACAGAAAAAGCCCCAAAACAAAATGCCAAGATTAATGGCCTGGACAAAAAAACAGGAATGCTACACTAAATTTCTGGATCGATTTCTGGAAACCTTTATCGCCCAGCTGCACGATCCATGTTCACAGAATAAATATATAGCTTTCTGTGTGCATGTGGTTATCATTTCAGTTCGTTTGTTTGTTGTCCTTCCATGAATTCGATTTACGATAAGATATATGTTGCATAATAATACTTCTCTCTCTACACCAGCCTTCAGAATTCCAGAATATCAATTTGTTATCTATCTCAAATAACAAATAATGGCCGTCCCACGGGCAAGAAGGCTCCCGAGATTTTGTTTCGGAAACAGTCGCTGTCATGGAAGCTGGATGGACCATGGTTCTTCAGATGTTTTCTTGGAACCTCGTTCAGCGGTTTGCAATTTTGAGGGGCAGTTGCCACAGTTATAGGTGTCATTTTGCCGATGTTGAGGTTTTGTCCATGAAAGGGTTCTCTCACTCCTAATTTCATCATGCATAATAAATTAAGTGTCATTCCATTCGGTTAAAAATTTTCGAGATAATTACTTGTTTGTGAGGTAACGTTTTATGTGTTTCAGCCCTTTTGCCGATCAAACTTCAACATTTTCTCAAAAAGGCAAAAATGAAAATACCACAATATGGCAAGGGTCGACGATTTTGCAGAAGCGTCAGCATGTTATGTGTTATGTTTATCTATCACTCTTGTTTATTATCATTATCACAATTATCACCAATATCATCTTCATTTGGATTGATTTGGCCAAACAACACTCTTGGGAAGCCGTTAAACGTGATGAGATTCCAAAAACAGGAAATGAACTTGATGAACATGCACATCTGATCTAGGAAAGAAGGGAAATATCGACTCCATGTTCAGCATTAATCGGAATTTATCTGCCCATCGTTGTCTCACTATCGAGGGATGCTGGGCAGTGGAACGATAAAATAATATCGATCTCGCTTCACATTCACGCCACCAAGGCGCCGATCTGCAGACCGCCCTGTCGTCTGCTAGGGTTGTTGGTGACACATCTGCACTGCCTCAAAATCTCATTTGGGAAACACTTTGGCCGGCCCAATGCATGAACACAAATGGAAGTAAGGGGATTCTTTCACGAGGGATAGGAATTTCCAGCAAGGGCTTGAGTTTCCATTGCGAGCTTGAGTTCCAGTGTGAGCGATAGTAATAGGGAATTAGGGAGGGGGAGGGGATGGGGTGAGCCCTATTTCTGCCAACCCAATAACAGAGGTTTGATACGCTGTATTCACTAGTAGCGAAATGGGAATAGGGATGAAGGAGAGGGAGATTACTCCTCCAGATTAAATTGCGATAGGGGACTGTACTTTGATTTCAAGGGAAAAATTACTCCCCACGGACACCATGATAGCTCTTCGGTATAGCTGGACCCATGTTGAGGCTAAAGGATAATGCACAACCATAATTAAGTAAAGACCTTGGCTCAAATTACAGTGTCGCGTATATGTAACACAATTTGGTAGCTCTTTGAATATTAAAGTAATGTTTACCGTAACAAAGTACACTTTTGTGTGTGCATATGTGGGTATATGTCTTCCTTATTGCCGTGGTCTGGAAAAATACATTATACATTAGTCTGGGCCAAATGACTATTGACATTTTGCACGTCATGTAATAATAATAATAATTGATTTATATAGCGCCAAAATCCACTTAAAGTGCTCGGTGGCGCTTAACAAACACATAGAATACACAGTCTCAAACACTCCAGTATATCACACCTACACACTAACACATCCAAAGATACATTTCAGTAACAGTTCTAGTATCATCTATAAATCATACACTTTTTTGAAAAGCAATCTTTTGAGTTTCGATTTGTAGAATGAAATTTTTAATGTGCTTCATTTTTTATGCGGCTTGTAATTTTGAAGGCTTAATAAGTTCCTGTGGTTAATATAAAATAGAATGTGAGCAAAGACAAAACCAAAGCGCGACGAGTCTTGTTTTTTTTTCCTTCTGTTTCTGGTTTTTGCATCCCTTTTTTCCCCACCATAACACAGAGCGGTATTCTGTCACCGCCATTACCTGGACAGACAATTTCCAGGCCACAAATGTGTCAAAACTGAAAGCCAACGAACGTGTTCGACAAGAGGACAGTATAGTTACACAAATCCTACCTGCTCCACCACGAATATCCTAAAGTGGATCTGCTGACGTTTGAGCGTGGGAATGAGGTAATGTAGCAGGACCTTCAGATGGTTCCAACGGTCCCTATATGGAATGATAATAGCCATGCGATGCCGCGATATGCATGAGCTGGGCTTCCACTCGCCGCCCGGGAGGACATCACTGTTCCCTTCTATAATCTCGTCAATGTCCAGGGTGCAATTGAGGTTGACCTCCGTGGTGTTCCCGACTGTGGAAGAACGAAAAGATGATTAGGTAAAGCCAACGGTTGGGGTTGGACGGATTTGAGTTCGAGTCTGGAGAAAGCGAGCCGACACGACAACGACCATATTTTGCTAAGAGTAAGAAGAGGCAGGACCACAGACTAATAAATTAACCAGACTGGAAACGCGAGCTTCGGGCTGTGTCGTTTTTTACGGAATTTCCCGAGCGGCGACGGTATAACCAACATGGCCGCCGCTCGGGAAATTCCGATTCTAGTTCTATCTGTAGTAGAAATGTCTTTTCATTTGTCAAGATTGGTTGTACATGTATTAATTTCTTGGTGCGGAACCAAACTTCCGCGTTCAGTAGGCGCGTCAAAATGGTATCATTCAAAATTGTACCTATGTTGAAGCGTCGGTCGCTACCTTAAACCTATAATGGCGGATGGTTCATGACCTTTCGCTGTTTTGTGACGTCACACAATGGGATCATCCAGTCTGGGTATTTTATTAGTCTGTGGGCAGGACTACAGACAAACGTAATAGAACAACAAGACAAAAGGAGATCCTGCCAGGAGAGTCCGCCAACCAGTCGCGCTCTAGTCGGGTGAATTTTGGAACTTGTTAGATTCTCATCGCCAGTCACGTGAGCCTCGCTTCCAAGAATCTAACATTTCATCTGAAACAACAACAACAACAAAAACAGCCGTGGCAGGGGGAGCAGCAGCAGCAAGAAAATTAACTAAGTGCAAAAGTAGAAAACAAAATCTATAGGTCTGAACTGGTATATTGGAGAATAAGTAAACGTAAAGTTTTGGCAACCTCATCTTGACTGTGGAGGTGAACAGGTAACCATGGCCATCTTTGGCATCGATGAAAAATTCGTAGTTTTCTTGCTTTTTTCCCCCTCACAACCGTTCCCTCGTATTACATTCGCTAGCTTCACAATAACAATGGTAGAATGAACACCGGACTGCTAGCTTAGCGATAGGTAACCGATTGCTTTCTGGCACAATCATAGACATGAATTATTCAAGATTATTAGTGTGATCGCGAGCTTTTGCCGGAGTGCATAACTGATTAACTTTTCTTTTGTGTGAATATGAATGTCGATCTAGGTTAGGGGAGGAGTGGGTGGGCAAGTATTTGAATGGTACTGACTGATGATTGCTGCATTGGACATAGCAACTAAGTTATATTTTATTGTATTAATATATTATACTAGATGACCTACCCGGCATTGCCCGGAATAAACAATAATGTGCTCCCCCCCCCCCTCTCTCTCTCTCTCTCATAGTAATAATCTAGGGTCTTGCTTCAGAACACATGCGCACCAGAACACTACGCACCAAACTGAACGCTTGATACGGTTCCTTTTTATGACATGCATGGTACTATATATTACGAAACAAACATGCAAAAATACAGATGTTACATAGCAATGAACATTGTTATTTTTTAAAAATACACGCTTGAAGTTAACAACTTTTAATTAAGGCCATCATCTTCCTTATCTCAATTGCCACCTTCCTACCAAATTTAAGGCCTGAAGAGTGTATAGTTTGGTCAGTTAGTCATGCCAAAGGTTGCAAGTTACTGAAATATATAATAGATAGATATAATATTGATACAAATTAATATTGGCAGCAAAGGACCGGAGAGAGTGGGCAATCGAGTGCGTTTTTCATTATTTTCAATGTTCCCATGCATAGATGAGTCACACTGAGCTGCAGCATCTGTCACAAGAAAGATTGTGCATTAGATTCTAAAAATTGATTGATATCACGGTTTCACACCATGTCAGCTATAATAATACCGCAACATGCGCACCCTACTCACATGCTTAACCTGCTTCTCTATGGTTGAATAATGAACCTGAGATCGATACGCAAGAGCATGTGCGCAACTCAGATTTTTTTTTCAATGTATTCTAGTTCAATAATACTCTCATCAAGCATTTGTGAAAATAAAAGTCCCCTTCTGGTAAAATCCATACATTTAAAAGGGCCGGATTCGAAAGTTTGGCGGACGTTACACGTGTTTTCACTACAACGATTGTGTGAATTGAATAAAACTAATCAGCTATACGGTATTTGCTGCGCGCGCGCGCTCTCTCTCTCTCTCTCTCTCTGTCTTTTGCTTTGAGGCTCACCTCTGATAAAAACAAAAAGAAAGTAAATAAAATGAGACACACTGGGCGCCTGAGATATACAGCATACAGAGATACAACATTCCCAAAGTGATTTCCGCATTCCGTTTTCTCTGGCCATACAGAGAACGACAGAGAACGACAGAGAACAAACAGCCGATTAAAACTATGTTTCTTTCTTTCTTTCTTGCCTGATAATTTTTTCTTCATCTTGCAATGAAAGGATCCCCCCCCCCTTTTTTTAAACTTAAAATGAAATGCTGTGGTGCAAACAAAAGGCCTTAGTTAATCAGCAGTAAATTGGGGAACTAAGTTTCAGAAAACTTTTTATTAAGCCAAACACGCTCCCCTCCCAACCCCAACCCACAAGTAGACAGAAAACAAAGGGCCTTTAGTTGTAATGCACTAAACGTGTAATAGTCAACTCAAAATGCCTGGGAAAACAATTATACCGGTCCCTATGAATCTACATCCAATGCATTTATAACTTCATTCACAGCCCTTCCTGCTCCTTCAATCCTAGACGCATATTTTTTTCTTCTTCTAACAGGCACCTCTAGCGGGGGTAATAAGTGCACTAACTAACCACATCATTCAGTGCTGGAGACAAAACAATGCCATTGGAGTCTCTCAGCTCACTCCCTGCCCGTCCGCATTACAAAACAAGCTGACAAATAACACTGTCAAAAATGTACATCAGGTAGTGATTCGACCAGGACATGCGTGAGAATTGCACCTTCCCAGCGGTGAGAAATTCTTGATGATACATCATTCTGATGTATGGGGAATGCAGTGATGAACATCGATAAATCCAGTCTAGTCGTGGACATTGTCACCTAACCTCATTCACTAGCGCAAAGTTGGTCATCATAAGGAAAGGAAGGCGTGGGACAGATAAAGCCTTCAATCTAACTCTATAATTATGTCCGCAATTCTTTCCCTGTCTTTACACCAAATAGCCAACCAGTCTCCAGACTTCCATAAACAAACCCCCGCTGTCCCCTTTCCCCATATCCCCTTGCATTCAGTATTGCAAACTCGCCATCCTGTGTCGAAGGACCGACAACAGCGACGTTTGAGGCCTTTGTTTTGGGGGGACCTCTACCCTCGGCATTTGTACCTAACTTTTACTGTCGTTGTTATGTTATTCTTCTGTTTCCTCTTGTTTTCTGCAACGTCTTCTTCTTCTCATTTTTCTTCTACCTGTTCCTTTTTTGACTTCTTAGCCCTCGGAAAGGCGACGTGGCCCATCAATATTCACTGCTTTTACCAAATTCTTTCAAAACGTGTTTTTTTTTCTTCTCACATTTTCCCAGCTTGTTTGGCCTGATGATGGTCTTCACTGGCAGACATACTGACTAGCATAATTTCTTTCAGGTCCATTCTGTCACTTTCGGATTTTTTTTACGTTTGAGGTTTCTTCTTGTTTGTTTGTAAAGCCGGCCGGTCTTTGCCAACTACACTTAAGCTTAGAGTTGCATTTGGAGTTTGCCACCCTAATCTTTCGGGGACAAGGTGGTCTAGAGGCAAGGTGCTCACCTCTCATGCCAAGGGTCCCGGGTTCAAAACCCGGCCGGTGCAGGCATATTGGAAGTTTTGGATTTTTCTAATATTTTTGTGTCCCTGATCCTATTGAGGGGTAGGATGGAGTACCTAGTCTTCTCGGATAAGGACGAAAAAATTCGGAGGGCCCGTGTGCACGTTGCGCACGTTAAAGATACCTTGGCAGTTGGAAATCGTAAAGAGCAGGCCGAGTCCAGGGCAAAATTAAAATTAAAATTCATCCTCCTCATCGCCCCCCCCCCAAAAAAAAACCGCCGATCGGCGCTGCACTGTGGCGACGATGTGCCTGCTCCAGTTATCACTGGGCTGCAATGGCACAAAGGCAAATTTCCCAAATGGGATTAAAAAGTTATACACAATACGAAATACAAATACAAAATAATCAGATACGGAATTCCTCCCATTCCTGTCATCAAAGACAGATCTCCCAAAACTCCTCAGGGACACAGTTTAATCATCATAGGTATAAAAAATACCAAAAGCCGGGTGATCATAGTGTGCCGGACATTCTTTGTGTTGTCAAAGTCATCCGTAGACACGAAATTTCAGTTACGAATGTGTACATTTGCTGAACGAAGAACCACACCAGCAACAAAAAAAAAAAAAAAGGCGAAGTGCTCGGGCACTGACTGACATCTGTAATAAATCCTGCAAGCGTCAACAAACTCTCCACCGTTAATCAAAATATTTATACGCAGCTGTCGGCCACAAATTTAGAATCGTCACCATACGGCATTGTGCTTTATATATCTTAAACATTACCTGCTGTGTATTATTTATAACACAACTATGCATTACTCTAACATGTGACAAAAACCATACACAATTTATTTTACCCACCAGGGCGTCGCAATTGTGCATATTTACATAGCATTATGCACACTGATAACGATACGAACATGCACGTCGGTGCCCCAGTTCCAAGATTTGTATCAGTTCTGTGTTAATCATATGACGTACAACCTCTGCACTCAATTAGCATCCGTCTACATTCGTCCACAGTTGGGGACATGATTGTTGCTATTAAGTACATAAAATTTAGTGAAAATCAATAAATTTGTCCTTGCTACCCGATCCATCCATCCATCCATCCAAATATCCACCCACCTATCCCTCCATCCGTCCACCCACGCAAATATCCACCCATCAATCCTTCCAAATATCCATCTTTCCATCCATCCGCCCAAATATCCATCCATCCTTCTTTCCACCCATCCATCACTCCACCATGCCCCATCTATTCGCTCATCCGTCGTTCACCCCTTCATCGACTGGTTCAGCACACCAGCCATTTATCCATCCATTAATCTACCCGACCACCCACCCGTCCCTCCATTAAGGCACCGATTCAACCAGCCAATCAAAGTTCACAATTTCCATTTTCCGGGGCACCCCATTATGCACGCGCCATCAAACTCTCTCCTCAAATCACTGGGAAATTTAATCAACACACAGCCCCATTTGTCAAAGTACACGACTCTAAAATCCCAAGTTCCGGTGTATTGAAGAAAAAAGGCGATCTAAACTGGAAATAATGTTTCATGGAAAAGTAAGCGGACAGCGACTAGACCACCTTGCTGTTGATTTTGGCACAGTGGTTCTCACATTTTCACTGTTTGGCTCAAGGTGGCTGTGATATTTTCTCTCAAAGTGGCTTTTGATATTTTCTCTCAAAGTGGCTTTTGATAGTTTCCCTCAAAGTGGCTTTTGATGTTTTCTCTCAAAGTGGCTTTTGATAGTTTCTCTCAAAGTGGCTTTTTCATTCTTTGTTGATGTTTTTTTTTTTCGTTTTTTTTTCTTCTGGCCTTGATGAATCAGTAGTTATACATGGCTACCAGTAACAAATACATCTAGATCGCAGGGGGTAGGGAGACGCTGTTCCCGGTTGCGTGATTTTTTTTTTTTTCGTACTCACTTTACCAAATTCAGGAGCATGGCAGCAACAGCTCAAACATATTATTACAGGGGTTTTCGGTGACGCTCAGAGTCATTTTAGGGTTAGAGTCAGGGTGCACAGTCCAGAGATTGCAGCATGCACCCATGGCAGTGTTCGGTAGGACGAGAATTCCCTTAGCCGATGACCTGTGTTAGGGGGTGTGTTGCTATCCCGCTCCTAAATTTGGTAAAAGTGAGTAAGAAAAAAAAAAAAAATCACGCTTCCCGGCCCACTATTACTCTTCTGCACTTAATCTGAAGTTTAAGCCGCACAACTGAGTTTGGGTTTAAGTTTGAGTTTGGAGAACGCAGGTCGCCATGACAACGGTCACATTGGGATAGGAAAATGTCAGGCAACAGACAGAATATAACAGAATGACAGTACAGCAGAAGACCCTACCAGAAGAGCCCATCAACGACCCGCGACGAATCAAACAAATGTCTCTGGCAAAATCTTGTTTTCGCAATTCTTGTCTACATCCACAGACATATTATTACTTATTTCAGTTTTCGAATTAGGCTGTGTTTTCATGTCTCTGGAAACGGAAAAGGCAACGGAAAGGTCGCAGACCCTTCAATCAATGAAATAGAAAGACTGTTTTGATGTGTACAGAAACGCCAGTTCCGTACACATGAAAGCATTCATTTACTATTTGACTGATTTTTGCCTTTTCCGCCTTCGTTTCCGCACACGTCAAAACACAGCTTTACGAGCTACAGACTTGTCCATTGGTATTTCTTATGATAGTTTCCCTAGATATAAATTATGTGCACCTGACACCAGAATTCCTGCACCCCAGTCTGCGTTGTGCCCTAGGGCTTGGTAACCCCTGACTGAGGACTTCGATAAGGGACACAAGTAGGAAAGAGATTGCGGACAGCACGCGAGACAGAGTGATTGATGGCACACGGGGGGATAACCACTGGAAGACAAACAGAATCCATTAGGAAAATTGTAAAATTTGGCAGCAACAAAACATACATGCCAGAGAAGAGGAAACAGAGGCAGAGAGAGAGAGAGAGAGAGAGAGAGAGAGAGAGAGAGAGAGAGAGAGAGAGAGAGAGAGAGGGGGGGGGAAGAGAGTAAAGAAGACGAAGAGAGAGAGAGAAAGAGAAAGGGAGACAGACAAACTGACAGACAAGTGGTCAGAGACCGACAGACCAACAGTATCATGTGTGACAGAAGGGGGAGACGGTAAGAAAGAGAGAGAGAGGCAGACAGACAGACCGACAAAGTGTGAGGGCGAGAGAGAGAAAGAAAGATAAAGACCCGAGAGAAAGAAAGAGACAGAGGGTTATATGGAGAGACAGAGAGAGAGATGCCAGAGAAAGAGAGAGAGAGAGGGAGGGGGAGGAGAGAGAGAGCACTCCTGGAAAAGGAATCCATAATGACGCCGAGAAAAAACCATCCAGATAGACAGATAAAAGATAAGAGAAAAAAGTAAAACACAAATTTTCAGATCCACCTTGGGAGTCCTCTATGGCAACCTCTTCCTGCTCACCACTCCCCCCCCCCCCCCCCCACACACACACACACACTTTCCATTTCCCACTTAACTCCAAAATTGGAAAGGGGAGGAGCATGGAAAAACACACAGAGAGCAAAAAGACGACCTCGGACGACATTTAAATGATCTACAAGTCCCGTCTAAATTCTCTGCATTTCTTCCAAAAACAGCAAAGAATACACCAAAAAATCGTTATAGCCGTATGCAGGCACTGGATCGATGCAATGACGCCACCCGATGTTACATGGAAAGTGATATTACAGAAGCACGATGCAAGAATTTTATATGATTGGGTTTTCTCTTTATTTATTTTTTTTCTTTTGGTGAGAAATTGCAGCGTTTCCCCCCTCTTCTCCAGGTCTCTTTATCGTCCTCAGAGTTTTCCCCGGTGGAATTCTCTGCGTCCAATACTGTCGTTTTAAAGAAGGGTTGAGACGAAGAGCACAATAGTTCTATCCTCTTGATCATGATGATGAAGTTGCCCTCCTTGGGCACTCGTTAAAAAAGAATGTAGTCCACGGAGTTTAACAAAGACAATTGTGTAATGTTTTGTGATGTCCTGTGAAACATAATTTAAATTACGCTGTTGCCATAGTAAGTAGGTATGCACCCCAAGCGCTTTGCGCTATGGGCGATTACGCATAAGTACTATCTCTAACCCCGTCCTTATCCCCAACCCTAAATCTTGTCGAATCCCCAACCCTGCCCTCTACCGTTTCAACCAAAAAACAGGAGGAAAACAAAAGAAATTCTGAAAGAATAATTAATCATAATTAATTAAGGCGGTTGTTAGGAGTATTTCGGGAGGAGCTCTCTAGCTCTGGAGTAAAAAAAAAAAGGCTTAAAAGTAGAGCCAAAAACTTGGGGGGACGTACATACTTGTAACAACATTCTTTTAATTGACATGTTCTGTGTAGGTGTGAGTATGCGAAGAGCGAATGCGCTGGCCTAGAAATGGGAGCCCAATTTAATGAATGCATTTTAACCACCCTTTGCAGATACAGTTGTGTGCCCAATTTAATGAATGCATGTTAACCACCCTTTGCAGGTACAGTTGTGTGCCCAATTTAATGAATGCATTTTAACCACCCTTTGCAGATACAGTTGTGTGCGCAATTTAATGAGTGCGTTATAATCATCCGCCATGGATACCGTTGAGTCGGCGCTGTGTTTCTTAGAAGGATACTTCAGTAAAATAATAATAATAATAAATAAAATAATAATCAACCATGATGAGTGAGACTGAACTAACTGCAACGCACCCTTGAAAAAAAGAAATGAAATTAAGATGGTTGGGTGGGGTCAAAATGGAGAATTCCACAGGAAGAGGGAAAAAAGGAGGTTAGAAAAGAAAAGAACAGGAAACGGACCACTGAGTAATGCAATGGGAATGGACAGAAAGACATCAAAACAGTGGAACATATGAAGTAATGGAGATGAAGGAAAGACTAGAAGATGAAAAGAGATGGACACAGCAATCTTACCTAGAGAATCTGGTTCTCGAGGGCAAACGTCCAAGCCAGATCCACTGAGAATTTTGAGTTTTTCTTCGTCTACATACAATTCCGTACCATCCATAAATTCTTTTTTTACTTTGTTGTAGTTATCCTCATATTCAGTGGATATATTTTCCTCTCCATAGTTTTGCGATGTGGATATCACGTTTTTGAGCTCGTACTCTTCAGACCTGTCGAAGTCTTTGAAATGCTTCAACGGCCTGGGGTTACTTTTCTGTGCCGCATTAGCAATTTCCTGTCCGCTGTGTGGAGTCTCTTTCTGGTAGTTCAGTGGAAGTCCAAACTTACTACTGGGGTAAGGCACTGGTCGCTTTTCATTTCTCCCACCCTGGTCGGAAACTTGGGCAGATCTTTCACCACTGCCCTGGATCTGCCCCGGTGATGGGCCGGGCTGTCTCAAACGAGATCCATTCATTGGAGCAAGACTTCCCTCTTCCGCCTGATGGATGATGTCCCCGATTCTCCGCGCGTACAGCTCATTCTGTAGCTTGGCGTTGGACTGGTCCGGCGAGAGAACTGTCTCCCGCATCAGCTTAGCTAGAGATTTCTCCAGTTGCCGCACTTCCTGCTGCGCTCGGGCCCGAGCTCGGCTTCTGGCCTGGGCACCACCCACCACCACCCGACGTTTCCGTGAGGGTTCGGTGCGGCCGTCGTCATCCGACAAGCCTCGTTTAGCGATCAGCTGGGAGGCATCGGGAGCCCTCACCTTGTGGCTGAAGACTATGATTTGTGTGATGGAGACGAAGACGATGAGGAAACAGCCAACAAAGACACATGCCTCCACCGACACGTAGTGTTTCCGCAATCTCATGGTCCTGTGGGGACAGGTCTACTCTCCCCTGACCACGAGGCGGTCACGTGAGGGTGTCTGATGGCTGAGATGCACGCCACGTTGTCTACGCATGTACATCCAAGCAGGTACACTTCCTCATTGAATTAAGTGTCGGTTGCACATTTGTTAATGTTCTAATATCCTAACCCAACCTTCACATCAGGCAGTTCCTAGATATAATGAAGTCTCTGTTACTCAATAATGATTTATAAACTTAATAAACTTCACATAGTCAGATTTTACCCTTTGGCAATATTTGTTTCACTTCACAGAATGATCACTGTAAAATGGAACACTGTATTGGTAATGTTGCTCAGTCTAAATACACTACATATTTTGCTACCAAATTTGCTCAATGGCCTTCAGTACATAACACAACTTATCATTAACACAAACTACCGTAAAAATAGAAGAACGTCCACCCACTAGCACGATAGTCGCATGACAACTCAGTCAAAGTTTAACAAAGGACACCAAAACAAGCTATTTCTGTTAAAAAGTAAAAGGCAGTGGCTACGTTTACGGCAGTCAGTGAACGCAGCTCACCATTTTTCTTTGTTCGGCTTTACTCCCGTTCGTACAGCAGCGCTTCCTTCCTTTGGTTTTTTTTTTTTTTTAATTGGGGTATGAGGGTAATCTGCCGTAAATGTAGCCACTGCCAAAGTAAAAACCAGTTCACCGTGCACGCATGGGACGCCAATGTTTGAAAATACCAGGATAGTTATTATCCGTGACACAAATTCAGCACACTGACACTTACGAAAGATATTATTTACTAGAAATAATAATAATAATAATAATAAAGCCCACGATCCGCTCACGATATTTTCAAATGGAAAACATTACAAACAGCCTGGCTTGTCGCAGATTTTTGTCCACATAGTATAATGGGCTTTTTCATTTATCTATCTTTTGGTGACAGCGTTCATCCGTCATCAGCAAACACAATACACAATTACTGTAAACTGTATGTCAAATGAGGAGGGAAGTACTGAAGAAAAAAAAAATGGCAATGTTGTGTTCGCTTATTTAAACAAAGAGTCAACGAGTAACTGATTTCACCATCGGTGAAACAACAACCGTAAAGGACAAATAACAGGAACACACTGGTATTACTCGAGAGACCTCGCAAAACTTCCATTTACTTTCTGAAGTGAATGCTGTTTTTAGGAACTGGGGAAAACTGACGAAGAATCTAGAAGGTTTTCAAATGCAAATGAAAAACCAACCAGAGAATTCCGCTGGTTAGGGATTTGGGATTCCAGTAAGACTTGGTATTTATGAGAGAGATGGCATTAGCTAATAGGTCCGGAAGCTAAGTTTAGGAATAGCCACGAAACTTGGCTTAGAATTTGTGAACCGTCGTAAATTGTTGACGTCTTTGGTGCGGGAAGGAAAGCCCACAAAAATAACAAAAATTTTGTTTATAAAGTCATGCAGTTTTCCCCGGAATACGACACAAATCACCAGAGTACCCAACCAAATTCAGCCGTTTTGAAAGGTGATTACATAAGAAAGAGCCCGGTGGTAATTTACGCCAGAAAATAAATTAAGACAGCAAATTTTAACGAAATATTTACAAACTCAAATAAGAACGATGTCAGTTGTCAGTTGATTGTTAGGAAAAAAGTATCTTTAGCATATTTTCAATATCTCCCGTGCTGCTGCTGACTGAGCTAATTGGCTAATCTGCTGAGAGATTCCTCGAACCGACACTGTATTGTTGTGTACGCATCACCGGGCTTGCAACATTCAAGAATCCCATTCAAAATGGCGTTTGGTTGGCTTCGGTGCTCTGGCCTGGAAATGTTTCCCCCACTGCTGAGATCAGACTGATAGCCAGATGTATTTTTGGAAGCTGTCGTGACAGAGATTAGAAGAATGCCGAAAGTTAAACAATGATAAAACCACGATTTTGATCTAATCCCCGGTTTTTGTGATTTAGTGTGATGGCCAATTCCGCTTACTAGGAAAGTAAAACAGACGAGATGCTTGAAGACAAAAAGAAAATTAAAAAATCGGCCAGCGTATTTTTTTTTTTTACACTCTCTTATCATCCTTACTGTACCTCTTTGCTTGTCTTTTCCCGATGATATTTCCGTTCTATGTGAAACCATTTGACTATACATGCCTTAAAAGGAAATGAAAAAAACGAACCACCCCAAAACTTGCACTTCTCATGATAGAATCTGCCTCAGAATCCCAGACATGATTTCATAATGGCGCAAATGTCTTCAACAGTTATCTTCCCTTTCCACGATCTATTTCCCCTTCTCTCCCTTGCCTGCCATCTTTTTCAAATCCGCTTGTTCCTCTGTATTCCGGAGTTTATATAAAAAAAATTCCCCAGTGAGAGTTTTAATTTTATTTAAACTGCCGGGAATAGCTACATCCTGCTTCTCCATCCATCCATCCATCGGTACATAAAGCCATCCATCCGTCCATACATACATACATCCGCCTCCCTTCTTCTATGTATTCCTTGCCGGTACGGGGCTTGGTCATATTTTCCAAATGCATGCCAGCAGACACATGGGTAAACACGTTCTCCTCCTCTCTCACATACTGTGTCGGACAGACACGGACATACAAGCTTATGACTCACAGGTTAAAACAACACTATCGACCTGCGGACAAATTAATCTGACAAGAAATATTAAAAGAAAAAAAAAATAGAGACCCAATTAAAATGCCAGCCAGAGACAGTTCAGGAGAGGTGTCAGACTGAACCGATCTTGTGAGAATGGGCTGAGTTCGGACAAGGCAGATCGACACGATAACGCTCCTACTATGCTATGAAGAAACGAGACTTGAGAAAGTAAAGGACGGGACAGAAAGGATTTTGTGAGAAGGGGGACACGGTGGTCCAGAGACAAGGTGCTCGCCTCTCATGCCGAAGGTACCGGGTTCGACCCCCGGTCGGTGCAGGCATGTTGGAATTTATTTTTTTTTGGAGGGAAAAATGTTCCTCACTGCTCCTAGTCTTCTCCGATAAGGACGGAAAACTCTGACAACCCCCGCGTGCACATTGCGCACGTTAAAGATATCTTGGCAGTTAAAAGTCGAGAAGAGCAGGCCGAACAAGGCCGCTGCCCGGGCAAATTTCTAAAAACGAATCCCTTCCACAAAAAACACGCCGAACAAGAGCAAGGAAAATAAAAACAAGAAAAATGAGGTGTAAATGCCAAAGGCGGAAAAACCTGTTAAAATAAAGAGCTCAACATCTCACAGTCTATGAGAAAGAAACATCACAGTCTATGAGAAAGAAACATCACACTCTATGAGAAAGAAACATCACAGTCTATGAGAAAGAAACATCACACTCTATGAGAAAGAAACATCACAGTCTATGAGAAAGAAACATCACACTCTATGAGAAAGAAACAGATCTTGTCCTACACAATATAATTCGTACACTGTGGACAGGTCAAATCAGCTGCCACATTCTATTTCCCCATCCCCTAGGGAATTGATCGGAGCTTAGTTTATGCCAAAAGCATACCGCACTGAAGGTCTCGAATTGGGAATTTGAGAGCATAGCCTTGATGACGAGGAAAGAAAACATCTCTATGATACAGAACGTGTAAGACAAAAAAGAAAGAGGGAAAGAGATGATGAATCTTGAAGATATCGAAACTAAAAAGAAGAAAAAGATGCCGTTCCGAGAAAGTTTAAAAAGAGTGTTCAAATCACAGCACGAATGTAACATGTCTATGAAAATTAAAGCAAGTATTGATGAAATGTTGGCATACAAGACGAAGGAAAATATGATTATAAATGCAAAAAGGAACAAAGATGATGAAAATAATTTATCTGTGTTCTTTGTTTAAAGGCTGAAAAATCTGACTCTCTCTTGAATAAATCTTCATGAAGAAATCACAGGTAACAAAATAGCTTCGTCCGTGGACAATTCTGAACTTCAGCCAAACTGTAAATAACATAACGTGATGCTACCTAGATAAGAAAGCCCTCCAGATTTCACTTGCACATTTTTTGTTTATCAGGCAGCTAGAAACAAAGTGGCAGATAGGGAATTTTCTGTTTGAGCATCTAACAGTTAGATAGCAGCAACGCTTATATTTCGTTAGATGGGTGAAACTTGTTGATTCAAACTCAGTAAGTTGTTCAAACATTTACTCCGGGTGCTTTAGAAACACAAGGATAGGAAAACTGAACTGAGCGCTTTAGAAATGGACCAAAGTGGAAAAACAAGACTGAAAATTTCGTACATGTTGTGCATTCTGGCTGGAAGTTTTTAAAAGCAATCTTGACAGAGCTCTACACGTACATGAGTGGCTCAGTATTTGCTGACCACACCATCCTCTACTCCGGGTACAAGCGCAACATACTGGCATTAGTGGCAAGGTAAATGAAAAGCAAACACTGATGCATTGTCTTAACAAAAAGCGAAATCACGTCCAACCAATTAGTATACCGCCGCCAAGGGTATCACTTTAATAGCTGCTGCTAGTTCTCTTCAAGTGTTTTTTTTAGAGTTCCAGACATGCACGTTATGTTGTTTTGCTAGTATTAGCGTTTACTCTGTCAAAGTTTTCATTATTCGCATGATTTTGTTGCTACACCGTAAGCATTTTGCCTCTTTCTTGCAAGAGATTTTACAGTCTTTCGGGGTATTACAAGTAATTTCAGCTCTCTCCATGAACAAGACAATCTCTTTACAATCTTCAAATTCGACCCAAAAAGCATGAAGTTGCCATATTTTAACTGTGAGTTTTAATTTTGTGAGTACAGTGAGTGTCCTATACCACTGACAGGCAGCAAACAAAATAATCCAAGCTATGAAATATTGCCTGACAGAATGAAGAATTGTTTCCCGAATGCGTCACACTGTCGATCATTCTTTAATTTGGAATAAACATGTCTCCACTAAAAAAGCTTATTCACCACTATTTTGATACCTCGGGAACAGATAAATAGATCACAAATTGCAAACCAGTTAAGGAAACACCTCTACTGTCACTGTGCTGACTATTCTCTAACAATGCTCGCTAGCACTTGCATGGCCAAAGGCAATTTCATTTTAACTCCTCCGCGTGTACCGTAGTCAAAGCTCAATGAAGACACTCCTTTACCGCAGATACTTGACCACAACACACTACGGTATGAAATAAAGATGTACGACGGCTAACTACTGAGAACAGATTGTGGAAAGACAGTGAATTTGTCCACTCAAGAAGAACCCGACACTGAATAAGAAGATAACTACATATTGCGTGGGATCAGTGATAACGTCCACTATGGAGCACACATCTCTTGACCTGGGTAGAAAGTGGCCCAGACATTGTTAAGTGTGAATTGAAAACATGAGAATATAAAGGCGGCAGAACGCTCCAGGCTCTACCCACACTGTCGACAACTAACGTCGACAGCTTATCCTCAGGTTGCCCAATACAAGATTATTAATTGTTCAATAATAACGCTCTCGAGAATGAACAACATCTCTTATCTCAAGTCTCACGTTGTGAAACTCTTGAAATGAAGTTAATTAGTCACGCAGTCCCGCTATCAATCCGCAAGACAAGAAATATTTTCGTTTCATGCACAAGATTCATTTCGTATATCAAACCTATCATACGCATTCAAGATATCCCCAAACAAATATGCAGTTCACGCCCGCCCAAACTTAATAATATGTACAGTCCCACAAGACCGGATTCAATTTCGAACTGAGTTCCTTACGAATGTATCGCAACATAAGGCGGCAGGATCTTAAAACTGAAAACAAAATGACCTCGACGCCATGGAAACCAGCCGGGCACTTATAATGTAAAAATAAACTACATGTATAAGGGGAAGGGAGAGGGGAAAGCAAAATTATAAAACCACAACACGTAGATCTGTAACAGTGAAAACAATCTGACAATGTTCCAAAATGGCAGTCCTACATACGTCTCTGAGCAGGAAACCGGCAGAAAAGTTAAATCCAAATCTTGAAAGTGACACTCACACATTATGGACTAACGACACCACAATGAGCTGTTATTTCATTTCCAGAAGGGAACAAAACATCCACACGTTGTGTCTCCCTCAGGTAAAGCATGCACTTCATGGTGCAGTTTACTCCAGAATGCAACAATATAACGTATTCCATATTTCTGTAGGTAAAGGCCGTAGCCATACAGAGAGGTTTTTGCTCCCCGGAAATTGTCTTATCTGTGATGTATGCTGTGTTCATGAATAGACCATATTGGTACATTGTGGAAAGGCGTAATTTGTGCTGCGCAGCCCAAGCGCTCTGGGACATACGTTTAGCTCCCTTTACTTTGATTTATCTCATTGGCCGATAATAATGATAATAATAATAATAATAATAGCGCAGAGCTACACAATACATAAAAAGTCAAAATTGGGCAAAAAGAAATGGTTGTATGTTACTGATATCATCAATAGAAATTCATTTTTCATTTACGATTTAAAGTCATTTCGCTATGTAGCCCTACTATTAATTCTGTTTGCTTGAACATGAAGGAAAGTCCCAAAACAGTAAATATTTCGCTAGTCAAGGATATTACCACTGATTCAAGGATTGCACTATTTCACCTGATTGCATCTTCATCACAACGCCCAAGTGCCGGGTAAAAATGGACCACTGCACCCAAACGACCCCATGCTTTTGTCCGCATTTCATCGACTGATCCTCTTAAGAGCGCAGCCTGTCACTCCACTCACTGCGGCAGCGTGGCCGGACCTCTCAAAGTTTTCCGTTAATGAATCAATTACCCAGATGTAGCAGCGCAGTCTGGCAAACACCAGACAAATTAAGATATTCTCAAAGACTTAATTGAAGCTCTGCGCCGTGCTAATGCTACTATCGATGAGTAGTAGGGTTTTGTTTCCGTACTTAGGCTGGATCACGAGTCTGGAATGAGTAAGCGCTATGACAAACGACTACCGCAGAGAGGACAAACACGTCTACCTGGCAACAAAATACAGTGATAAAAAGCCTAATCTTCATACCGTTCAAGGAGTACTTAAAGATTAGTAAATTTAACAGGTTGCCTATACTTTGTTGAGCAGACTGATGACGTGCTCTCATAAGGGGGTATTATCATGACATGGCTACATTATTTTAAGAAAAGAGAAGCTGTGGAACACTCCTTTCCCCATTCTTCTGCTAATAGCAAACTTCTTCCAAGCACTGCAATCAGTATAAGGTTTATTACTATTTCTTGACAGTGCGGTAAAAATACACGTTTCAGGGATAATCGTGCTCCGTGTTGACTAAACAAATTGTCCAGAGCAAGCACTGCCCAAACAATCACCCGTTGAGCATTAATTTTGTTGCTGGTGGTGGTGGTAGTTTTAATCCCTGATGTATAAGAAGTGAGTTACGACAGTAAGACGTCTAATATGTGATGGGGCGAGGTAAGTACGCTGATTGGTAGTCAAGTTCAAAGGCATTCTGCTAGATTCTCTTGCATGTGCTAAATAGTTCACCTCATGACTATAATTCTCTTCGGCGAGACTAAAAGGCCAGCGTATATAACTTTGTATGAATTCCAAACGTCTTCATTCACACGTCTGAGGCACCATGCTCACTGAATGCCCAGTCAAAGCCCTATCCCGGACATGTATGTTTTTTGTACCACATCTCTTGTAAACAACCAATCCGTGCTTCCAGGTTCTCAGCTATAACTTGACACTTGGGGCACTGGCATCGAGAAAACATGCAAGCAGCGCTACTGCTCGCGACAAAACGGCACACAGTTCGCAGGGCAGGTGCTGCTCTTGTGTATCATCAACTCATCAGCAACATGATTATTTTCTGATTACGCGCAGTTAGAGATAAGCGGAGTGAAGAGCCTCCTCTGATCACTGATTGACGGATTGCATACACACTACGCTTCCACACTACTACAGACAGTGAGAGAGAGAGAGAGAGAGAGAGAGAGAGAGAGAGAGAGAGAGAGAGAGAGAGAGAGAGAGAGAGAGAGAGAGAGAGAGAGAGAGAGAGAGAGAGAGAGAGAGAGAGAGAGAGAGAGAGAGAGAGAGAGGAAAGCAAATGACAAATTCTACGCCAGTCTGTTCACACTATTTTTACGTAACACCGTTTTACCTGCATGTACGTCGCTTGCCAAGATCAACACATAGCCACTGAGCCAGCAGATGATTACGAGTGATTTTGTCTTTCTTCAGCGTTCAACTTTGGCGAGAGAAATGCATTATCGTAAAATGTTCACGCATCACTTATGCATACACATGGTGTACTCAGCTGAGTTATCAAAAATACTAAACATTTTCGAAGTTATGCATCTTTACATGATACACAATAAACTATATGTGTGTCAGTTGCCAGCAAAACCGCAGACTGAGCAACGTTAGTTTCTACATAAACTGGTCAACTCAGTGCATGTCTATTATGCAACATGCTTTAAATTACGGGTAGTAACTTCTTAAACACGTTCCACTGTTTTTGACCGCGGCTGCACTTAGTCCCTTTTCAGTGTCACTCATCTAGACAGTGAAGCAAACAGTCGCGTGGCGGTTTGTTCTCTACAATGACGTATGCAGATCTCCGTATTCCTGCGCTATATTAAACGTGCCCACTTAATGGCAGGGCACCAATCTGCATGGCACCTTTATAATGACCATAAACCGTATGTCACACAAATTGCACTCATTGGCTAACGAGACTGAAATTACCAACTAAAGTGGTCCTCTAGTTATTCCTGTAGCCGACTCACTCTGACCTTTTCGACAGAAAAAGCGAGTGCGCCCACACATAATTATATATATATACAAATCTTTCATACTTGTGTATAAATACAACCTCCCGTCCAGTTGCACTCGGGAAGATAAAGAACCCCAACCGAAAGCGCGTGGGGCGGGGGGGGGGAGGGGGGGGGCGGGAGAGGGGGAATTAAGGTCTTAAATATAGAGTAAAAACCAAAGCAAAATAAGAGGTGAACAAAGAGCTCTCATTCTGACTCAGACCATTAATGAGCAGAGTCATACACTTCAGCTGAAGCTATCATTTTTATCTGCTCACGTTCTCGATTCTCCCACTGCAAGAAAAAACTTCAACGATTACAGATCCAAACTCATCCATTCGCTCTCAGTAAATCACGTCACATTATGGTCATCGATATTTCCAACGTCCAGGGCCATCTGTAATTTAACGATTACGTTGAACGTTCTACTTGGGTCCGATTGATTGTCGTTTAATAGAGGACATCAAAGGCTTCGTTTCATCATGATCTAGATTCGAACACGCTCGTTTGACTTCAGATTTATGGCTCTCTCGCGTTGTCGGTCTTTGAACAGCGATTTCAACCCGTGCCTGAGTTCATTTAGAAGGGGAAAAAATGGAAAGAGTATCAAACCATTAACTTAGTCTTTCTTCCCCATTTTTCCAACCCATTTTCTCTCCAAATAAAACATTTCAAAGCAAAACAATTAGTAAATCTTCAGAGGCAAACATACAAGCACAAATCATTAACAGGGCATCATTACGTGTACATTAGCACAAGCCCACCAGAATGAACCTGAACCGAAATGTCTCCACTAATTATCGCTATTAATTATATTTCTGCACTTCCCGGCTGCTTTGAAACAACCAAATACTTTTTTCATCTTGTTTTCCATCATCGAACAAACTGCAGATTTCCATTTTGAGTGCAGTATTTCTCAAATTAACTCTTCAATATTCCACCGCACCGAAAGTACACTACGTGCGCAGTTCTGATACGCGATTTCCAGCTCTCTGAAACTGGAGGGCAAACTATAAATATATGTATATTTTTTTCTTTTAAAGGCAGGAAGTTGTTCACAATAGTTGAGAACTATTATCACTTCAGCAGATACTGGAATGTGAACTGTAACAAAGCGGTTTTCACACCTTTCCATCGTACCCATAAACACCAAGTTAAAAACAAACGTGAGAGGGTTTGTTTTCTCAAGCGTCTGACGTAATAAGTGGGAATGACGTAGATGTAGAGATGAACATTATAACGTAAACTCTTGAGAAAGACCTCGGTCCCTGTCCATGGATCCATTTTTCCTTCCACCCCCCCCCACCCCTTCTCCCTTCGTCAATCCACCCATCCATCCACCTGTCCATCTATCTATCTGTCCATCCAGCCATCTGTCATTCCATCTATCCATCCACCCATCCGTCTGTGCATCTGGCCATCTCTCCCCCACCGTCCTTCCCCCCAGCCTTGCAAAGCACCACCTAACATTTTACCGATCAAAGATATGAGAAAAACAAATATATCCAGAGTCATGTAAGGACCAGCTGTCATAAATCTAGCACACCGAGGGTTTATACAGTGCAATCTAAGAGTTCGAGATAACCTCAATGGTTACTTGCTGTCATGATGAAGTACTCTTCGGACAAAGAAAAAATCAATAACCATTTAACCCTTTGGAGCTAATGACGCTGCTATCTCAAGAGAAAAATCCATGCTTTGCCCGAATTACAAGCCAAATTAATGCTGCATTACATTTCAGTGATTCATACAAGAGGAAGTGTGCATTTCACTGGTTATAGCTCGCTTTCTTAGGTCCACAGGACAAAATCTGCAACTCGAAAAGATTTAGAGTTTAGATCATGATAATACTTTTCATCTATTTTTTAACAAATAGATCTTGTACACTCGATGACATGGAGCAACCTGAAGACCCAGAAAACTCACGAACTGGCCTTTAACTGACGTCACAGGTTATATCCATCACTTTTCAAGTTGTACACTTCTGTCGAGATTAACATGTATTCTTTTGGGCTAATCGCTAGGCAAAATTTAACCTCATTTCAATTTCAGACGCAAAGTGGCCTTACTAGATTCTCCCGCTGTTTTGGCTGTTCGTGGTAATAAAAATAATCTGATTATAAAAAAATAATAATAATAAAAACAGAACTGTTATACTGTCAATCACTCATTTCTAAATAAAATTATAAACTGCAAAGCATGAGTCCTAACCTTACATACTAGCAACCCAAGACGTTTGACAACTAATAAATATGAGGAGAAGAAGAAGAAAAATACAAGAAGGCTGACCAAGAATTAGAACAAGAAAGGTGAACAAACAGCCGATCTGAAAAGTGAAATATGAAGGGAAGTGAATCGAACGACGTCAAGAATATTGAGTCACGAACTCTGGAGGTCACAGACCTGAATTATATTGACAGATAACACACAATTCCGTCAGTGTCAGTGCAGAATGTCACAAATGAATATATATAAACAAACCACTCTCCTATTTAACAGTTCATTTATATCTATACCTCATCTTTTCTAACAAGTCCGGTAGCTACCGTGTTTCAACATTAACTCAGGGCAGTACAAATCCCAGACAACCATCTATCCTGTACAGTATCCATCCTCACGAATCCATCGAAAGCCTACGCACCCAAGTGTCCAGTCCATCCACAGGAAATGCTGGGATCGGAATGTAAGGGCACTGCGTTCACCAAAACTACTTCGACACAGGGCAGTTTACTTCTCCCTGGACATCTCCCGCTGCTGTAGTACCACACACATAACATCAGTTACCCCTGGCCGTAAAATAGATGGAGGGGCAGTAACCCGGATCAGACGGGTCAATGGCTATTGTCACAAGCGAGGGACTGAAAGTGAAAGAAATCAGCGCGGAAGAAGAAACTCGGCATACAATAAGATGGACGGGCAGTCAAACGAAAGGACATAGCATTAATTCTGCACGGGGTCCGCTCAGAACAGAGCCAATGAAAGGATAGAATGTAAGACAGTATAGTGGATGAGCACAGACACTGGGAGTATTCGCTGAACACATAAAAGAATGTGTGGGCCAGTTGTTTCCATTATAGTGAGAAGATGTAACAGTTTCAATATTTAACGGCCTAAGTATTTTCCCACCTGAAATGGCGGGTGATTGGTGGATGCTTCTGGAAGGGTCTTCTTATAATGTTCTGTAGTTCTGTTTATTCTGTCTACCGCCTTGCTTTTTCTTAGTACAATGCGACCGTTATCGCGTCGATGTGCTTTCTTTAAACTCAACCTCAAACTCCCCTGAAATTCCCCAAAAAGGAGATCACACCCCCCCCCCCATCCCCGGTTAAGAACCACTGAGATAGATGGACAGTCACGCTGAGCACTGAGCAAGGAACGGCTGCGAGGATGCGTCCACACTCCCCAGGGCTGATGAACAAAGAATCTCTCACTCTTACACAGGCGGGCGCGGTCGATGATCGAACCCCGGGGTAGAGAGATGACGGAGGAACTTTACAAGACGGCGGGGCCAGCGTAGAGTGTGTGTGGCAACTGTCAGGGGGATCGCCTAACAATAACAGATTGGGTGGTGGTGATGTGTATAAATATACACAGACGATGACAGGGATAGGAGGTGTTAGTGAGTGCAGAGGCAAACCGAAGATGAAATAAACTGGTGTCTCTGTCTCCCCCCCCCCCCCCCCTGTAGTTCTGTTTATTCTGCCTACCGTCTTGCTTTTTCCTAGCACAATGCGACCGTTATCACGTCGTTGTGCTTTCTTTAAACTCAAACTCAAACTCCCCTGAAATTCCCGAAAAAGGAGATCACATCCCCACGGGGGGGGGGGATGACAGACAGACAGAGCGAGAGACGGGGGGTGGGGGGAGTCGAGGAAAAAACCCCAGAAATCTCCGGAGCAAAGAAAGAAAGGGCCAACGATAATGTAACTGGACAACTGGGGAACGAGAAATAAAAGGCAGAGAGAGAGAGAGAGAAGGGGGGGGGGATGAGTGAGAGTCGAGAAAACAAAAACAAACAAACAAAAAAACCAGAAATCACTGCAGGCCGGAGCAAAAAAAGAAAGAGCCAACGATAATTGGTCGAGGGACGAGAAAGAAAAGGCAGAGGGGGAGAGAGAGAGAGAGAGAAGAGGAGAAAGAGAGAAAAGATGCTGAAACGGATGAAATAAAAACGATCAAAGAGGGAGAGAAGGGGAGAGAGAGAGAGAGAAGGCAGAAAGAAAGAGAGACAGGCAGGCACACAGACACACAGACAGAAAAACAAACAGCTACAGTGAGCAGTCAGTAAGAGACAGTATTGACGAGAACACTAAAACCTGAGTTACAGTGTGACAGTTACCAGAATGTATAGCAGTGATCACTAGAACGTAAAACACAAGTGAGCCATTTGTTAGACGCATAACGTCGAATCAATCCCAGGCAATGTGATTACTGGTCGTTGCTGCCACATCCATCACCCCTACATCTCCATCCATCTGGTCTCTGGCGACCTGAGCTAACTTGGGACCAGGTCTGGACACAGTGAAAGGCTACTGTGAAAGGCCTGATCTGTTCCTCTTACATTCATGTAAGCCACGTTAGTGTGTTAGAACCATTTTTGTGTATTCATCTCTGTTCTTTTACCTTATTATATTCAGTATTTATCCCCTGTCATAATTATATGCAACTTAACGTTATCGTAGGGTTAAAACACTAAACAAAACAAAATATAAGCAGATCCCTGAGACAGTCATACTGCCCACCGATTCACTCATTTGTATCAGTATCCATCTATCCATCCTTCCGCCCGTCCGTCAGTTCTTCCATTCACCCACCCACCCACCCATCAATCCACCCATCGACTCCTCCATCCACCCAGCCATCAATCCAGTGGACCGTCGACGATCCATCCATCCATCCATCCATCTATCATTCATCCACCCATCGATCCATCCAGTCACCCATTGATTCAACCAACCCTCCGCTCTCTCTCTCTCTCTCCATTCATAAATGATTCATCTTGTTTGTATTTCTCTAGTGATCATATTAGAATTACGTATTAATCCCCTCGCCGAATGGAAACCAAGAGAATCCTTTCTCCTCCCGGATTCTATTTGTCTGCCATTATTGATCTGTTTCTCAGAGCAAATATGGCGAGTGGAAAAAAGCGTTTTCTTTTTTTTTTTTCTAATTTAAACAGGAAGAGAACAAAAAAAAAAACCAAAAAAAAAACGCACTGGCTTTCGCAAAAATGAAGAGGAAAAAATCCGCAGTGATTCATTTAAAACTAGGAATGGGTTTGAATTGAAAAGAAACGAAACAAAAAACTCATTGGTATTTTTATTTTTTCTGCGAGTGCCAGGCTGAACTATGTGCACGACATCAATTTTTCATTTTAAATCCCGAGAGATTTTTCATAAAGTGGAAATTTAATTGTTAGAAAGCATTATTTTTTTTCTTTTGAATTTAAACAGAAAAAGAGCACTTCGCCCTGGCTGTTGCAAAAATGAAAAGAAAAACCTCAAAAATGAAAAGAATGAACAAAATAAATCCGCAGTGATTCATTTAAAACTGGGAGTGGGTATAAATTGAAAAGAAAGAAAAAAAGAAATAAACTCATTCAGACATTGGTTGTTTTTTTTTCTGTATGTGCCAAGCTGACGTTCAATTTGTGGGACATCAATTTTTCTTTGAAAAGTCCCAAGGGTTTTTCAGAAAGTGGAAATTTAATACCATAGACACAGAAAACGAAAGGCAATGCTTTACCGATTAATGTCGGTATCAATTTGTGACGGGATTAGGTTAGCAGGCGGCATGAGCCAAAAAAAAACACAAAAAAACAACTTAACGACGATCGTAAAAGTTTTCTAAGGCTTTAAACTCCAGCGCTGTAAGTACTGCACACTTCAAGGCGATGCGACATTGAATTTTTATCTTAGCATTGTTTCCTGCCTTAAGGTTTGGATTTTCCTTCTCACCGTCAGTTAATTTGAATCTCTCCAAGCCCAAGGGCGATTTTAACCTCAGGTGACATAAGTTACATTAAAATTTTTTCGAGAGCCTTGCTCCTGAATACCGACTGCTGTAAAGCTAATCCTGTATGAAAAGACACATTCATGATTCGACAATTGATCAATCATTTATTGTTGGGCAAAAAGGCAAAGAGGGGAGGGAGAGAAAGACAGAGACGCGGGAGGAGAGAAAGAGAGACACACGAAGTGAAAGAACAAGCGAGACACACGGAGGGAGGGAGAGAGAGAGACACGGAGGGACATGTAATACCCGCGCAAGTCGACGGACGGGCGGAATTTGGCGGATTGAACCGTCCCGATATCCCGTGTCTCGGGGTCCTACTCACGAGATCACTGAAGCTATCCAGAGATCAGTGTTGTTTGATGGAGAATGGATTCCTTAAGAACAGGGGCGAGACTTCCTCATAATCAAATAATCAGTGATTACCCTTCGAATATTAATTCTAGAATTACTACGCTTTTCAGATCGAGCCCAACTCCAAGTCCATTTAGTCAATTCAGCATTCTGTTCTACCTCGCTATTTTGGGTTTGTTGTTATAGTCTAACACCCCTCATCGAAAAACAGCTTTGTAGGGACCTACACCATATGAACTGGACCAAAATCAGTGATTAACAAAGACGAAGAAGACTTGACTACACCCAGAAGATAGCTTGAGCGTAGCCTGTATTCGCCGAAGTGGCGCCGCAGACAGCAAAATAGTGGGGGGAAAAATAGGATCATAATCAAAGTTTGACCCGATTTTACGTACCTATGCAGTTTTTTTACTGTGCGGTCGTTTTCATCCCAATCGAAAGGTAAAGAGTAGAGTGAAAGAGTTTGTCTGGATTTTTCTGTGTTTGTTTGAGGTAATCTAAGAATAATTTACTCTCCGCACAGCAAGAGCTATCAAAGCATAATAATGTATAGTTTAGATCTAGATATAACTATGATCAAAATCAGTAGAACGTATTATGAACATCAATTCACTTGATAGGTCGCTCGAACCTATACCGCAAAGGTAGATAGCCACTTCTCCGAGATCGCTACACATTGTTGTGTCACAAAGATGCCAGTTAAGCACTTTCTCCCTTTCACTTTTAATATTAATGGGTCTTTTTCGAGAAACTTTATGAGATGGTAGAATAACAAAATCTCTGGCTATGAATATGACAATGAAAACTTGCCGTTCAAATTATATTTTAAAAAATGGATAAAAAATATGAGTCTATAAGTCTGTTAGTATGAATGAATAGTTTTTCAGATTAGTTTGCCTTGTAAATTGATGCATTCCTGTCCTGTTGACAAAGAGACCTAAAAGAACAGGTAAATGCAAGTCGTACAAGAAGCTCAAGAGCTGGTAACCAGGAAGAGTACCGGGCATCAGCTAAAGAGGTCAAAAAATCAATTAAAAAAGACAAAGAGGAGTTCATAGGAATGTTAGCAGAGAAAGCAGAGAAGGCAGCAACAGGAGGACACATGAGGATCCTCTACCAGACTACAAAGACTCTTGCTGGAAAATATGGAAAACCTGAAGTTCCTGTCAAGGATTACAACAGGAAGGCTATTTTTGGAAAGGAAGCTCAGGCAAAAAGATGGATAGAACATTTTAACAGCCTCTTGAACAGACCTCCACCAAGCAACCCACCCGACATTCTACCTGCAAGAAATGATTTACCGATCAGTTGCGACCCTCCGACTAAAGCAGAGATTAATGATGCCATAAAGCAGTTAAATCGAGGCAAGGCAGCTGGACCAGATCAGATCCCACCAGAGGCGCTGAAGGCAGATGCTGCTGGGGCTGCAGAGGATCTGCACTCACTATTCTCGAGGATTTGGATCGGAGGCAAGTTTCCAAAGGACTGGAAGGAAGGACACCTCGTGAAGCTTCCAAAAAAAGGGGACCTCAGCAATTGTAGTAACTACAGAGGAATCACACTTCTCTCCATCCCAGGTAAGGTTTTCAATCGGATTCTTCTCAAGCGAATACAGAATGCAACAGACCAAAAACTTCGTGAGGAGCAAGCTGGTTTCAGGAGTAATCGATCAACCACCGACCAGATCGCCACGCTGAGAATCATAGTAGAGCAGTCGCTAGAGTGGAACTCCCAACTGATAGTGAACTTCCTTGACTACGAGAAGGCCTTTGATAGCATCGATAGAGAAACACTGTGGAGAATATTGAGACATTATGGAATCCCAGAGAAGATGGTGAACCTTATCAAGAGCATGTACGACGGGACAAGTTGCAGAGTCGTACACGATGGCGAGCTTACTGACAGCTTTGATATCAAGACTGGTGTTAGGCAGGGTTGTTTGCTGTCCCCATTTCTGTTTGTCCTGGTGATTGATTGGCTTATGAAAGAAACCACCAGTGGAGGAAGAAATGGCATACAATGGACCCCATGGACACAGCTGGACGATCTAGATTTTGCAGATGACTTGGCACAATTGTCGCACACACACGACCAGATGCAAGCAAAGACTACAGCTCTAAACAAAATTTCAGAATCTATTGGATTGAGGATACATCCTGCGAAGTCGAAGGTCCTAAAAATTGTTGCACCCCCAAGCGCACAAGTCAGAGTAGGAGATCAACCACTGGAAGATGTAGAGTCCTTCTGCTATCTTGGTAGTATCATTGACAATAAGGGAGGAACAGAGGCAGAAGTCAAAGCACGAATTGGAAAGGCACAGGCAGCTTTCACGTCCCTAAGCAAGATTTGGAGAACCAAGGATATATCTCTAAAAACAAAGCTGAGGATATTCAACTCGAACGTGAAGTCAGTCCTGTTGTATGGATGTGAGACTTGGAATGCGTCTCAGGCCTGCATAAAGAGAATCCAAGTTTTCATCAACAGATGTTTGAGGAAGCTACTTAAGATCAGATGGACAGACAAGGTCAGCAATGAAATTGTATGGAAAAGAACAAGACAGAGCCCAGTCAGAGAGGAAATTGGTAGGAGGCGATGGAGATGGATCGGCCACACTCTCAGGAGGCCAGGAAACAGCATCACGAAGAAGGTATTGGATTGGAATCCCCAGGGCAAGAGATCAAGAGGAAGGCCGCGCGGAACGTGGAGAAGAGCCAGAGAAAATGATGTGCAACGAAGCGGAAAGACTTGGAATAATGTAAAGAGGCTGGCCCATGATAGAGAGGGATGGAAAGTGTTTGTTGGTGGCCTATACCCTGATCCAGGGTGAGAAAGGCAATGATGATGATGTCCTGTTGACAAGAATAGTCCGCTCTTTAGATTTTGCAGCGCCTAGCACCCGTTTCATTGTTTTAGTCCCTGCATTTATTAATTATGTAAATATGATGAAGCGATACGTCCTATTATAAGGATCTTACTAGATTAAACTCTGATTACCCTCTGCAGAGGGCCACGCTTCGCCCCTGCTTAAGAAGTTGCCGATGAATTCCACAGTTTCACAATATTTTGTTTTCATCAGTCTAATTATGTTTTCAGAACAATTTATCCACCACAAAACAGCTCCCCCAGCTTATTGATGCCACAACATTACTATTCATCTCCAAATGTTTCATGACTGTACTTTTACTTTCACTTTCAGCAGTTTTCAAAGAAATACAGAAGAAGTTACCAAGGACAGTCCCCATAGACAGCTGTACATAATTATATTCATTTACTTATTTATCTACGTATTCCCATACTTATCTATTTATTTACCTAGTTCATCACTTTCAATTCCTACACGTATCTACGTACAATCACACCTCTGCAGGTATCTATTTATTTATTAAAATTTATTTAGTACATCTCTGTTCGCTTAATTATGCACCTGTTATTTCTTTATTTAGTGCTCTAATCACGGTCATGCGCAGAATGAATACATCCCAAATCGTATTCCAATCTGAGCTCTTAAAAAAATAGTTAAAAAAAACAACAACACAAATCACAATAACACAATCATATAATTTACAGCAAGGGTCTAGGTCGAAGTATTCACACAGCAATTTATGTATAAAACATCAATTCTGAGCCACTGCTTGTGTTTAAAATGGCTTAGAACCGAAATTCCAAAGGTGTGTCAAAAATTTGAACAGAAATGACAAGTGTTGTTACAGTCAACATTCAAATCCTTCTGTAAACGTCATTTTTCTCCAGGCAGTCAATATCACATCAAGTTTGACGAAACGCAACGCAGAAAATCAAACAACCACGGACGCAGAATAAAGACAGACATCGATAATAATGCATAAACCAGCGAACTTTTATTGTTTATTTTCTCTATTTTCTCTTCTTTCCGATTTCTTCCTCTTCCACGTCCATTCTCTACTGCCTCCATCTTTCTATCCCAGCCAAAATACAACACAGAAAATCAAATAACCAGGGAAATATAATAGAATAAAGACAAACGTTGATAATAATGCGTGAACCAGTGAGCTTCTGTTACTTGTTTCCTGGATTTCTTCCCCTCCCTCGTACATTTCTCTAAGTATGGCCTCTGTCGTTCTATCCCAGACCTTGGTTTCACGTTCAATAGTGTTCTTTCACCTTTTCTAGTTAGATTCCCCGCACCCCCAAAAACATAACTGCTTTTCAGCTCTATAATCATCCCACGACGCAAAAAACGGTTTGAGTCTTCTGATCTACAGAGCAAAATAAAGTACAAAGAAGGAAATCGATGAGGACAAAATGACTCTTGATCCACTCAGCCTAACAATCTTGGCAGTTTCTGTACTCAACACTTCGCTCAGTCATTGAATGAACCTCAACAAAATCTCACATCGACCCTCAGGTTTTCTCCACATACACAACAAATGATCACTTCTCAGCTGTGCCATGGCATTTTCTCTTCTTTTCTTTTCCTTTGCTTTTCCTCAAGCTCACTTTCTACTGTTCGATAGTATTAGATCTACTTACCTCCAAGTCTCTCTCTCTCTCTCTCTTTCTGTTCTTCTATTTTCTCCAAGTCGCTCTTTCTCTCTCTCTCTCTCTCTTTCTGCTCTTCTATTTTCTCCAAACTCCAATTCTCTCTCTCTCTCTCTCTTCTTTTCTATCCATGTACTATCTATCCTCTCTCTCTCACACACACACTCTCTCTGTCTCCCTCTCTCTCTTCCCTTTCTGTTCCTTCAATTTTCTAAAACTTTGTCCTCTTTCTCTCTTTTCTTTTCTATCTACACACATCTATCTATCTATCTATCTCTCTCTCTCTCTCTCTCTCTCTCTCTCTCTCTCTCTCTCTCTCTCTCTCTCTCTCTCTCTCCTCCCCCTCTCAAGTTTCTCTATCTGTCTCTTCCCTTTCTGTTCCTTCTATTTTCTCAAACTTTGTCCTCTTTCTCTCTCCTTTTCTATCTACACCCAAGTCTCTCTCTCTCTCTCTGTCGCTCTCTTCCCTTTCTGTTCCTTCTAGTTCTATTTTCTCAAACTCTGTCCTCTTTCTCTCTAAGTACATAAAGGTAGCTAATCTACTCCCAAATCTCTCTCTCTCTCTTTCTGTTTCTCTCATTTCTGTTCCCTTGCTTCCTCAAGCTCTCCTCTTCCTCTCTCTCTTCTTTTCTAGCCATACATCTGTCCCTCTACCCCCCCCCCCGCGTCCGTCGATCTGTCTGTCCCCCTCCCCCCCCCCCGCGTCTGTCGGTCTGCCCCCCCTCCCCCCCCAACCACGTTGAAGAAACCAAAGACACTAAATGACCAATTCTCTACCAACAATAACAACAAGATGACAAAAAAAAAAAATCTCGTCCCTTTTCATCATAATACACTGTAACTTCAAGGGCTGCTCAGTAACCGTTATTTCTGGTGGTCATGATAACCTAAAGCCGGCAACAATGTCGGGATGGCTGGCCAGGCGACCTGCACGGCCTATTGTGCGATGACATCACAAAGGACGCTGCTGCGTAGTATGAGCGTAACATTAGATCTTCTAACGGTAACAATTCTCTCTTTTGTCATTTGAGTTGGGATCCCGCAGTTGGGGAACGTAGAGTGGTATGAGATGTTCCACCATCAACAGTTGACTGGAGATTGGTTGTGTTGACCAGGATAAGAGGATAAGAGAGGGGACGGGCATCTCTCCATCTGTTTTCTTCATCCTCTTTGTGTGTGGGTGGGTGGGGGAGGAGGGGTGATTGTGTGCGCTCTCTCTCTCTCTATGATAATAAACTGTATTCGTATTCCCAGTTGATAAGAATTTTCCCTTTCGATATTCACATTTGTGTAGCTCATGTGCCCCCCCCCCTCTCTCTCTCCCTCTCTCTCTCTCTCTCACTCTCTCTCTCTGCTTTGACAGCCTAACCTAAAGGTTACACAACGCCAAGATGACATCATTAGCCATGTTTAAAGATAAGGAAACCCGGTTCTTTCGGCAAAACATATTAACTGGCATCTTGCCAACCTGATAATGATACCGAAACACAACTTCGATTTTGAAAGATACTCGTAGTCGGGTTGCCCAGGACAAAAGGATGGATAACCAATCATGCTCGAGAAGTTACTCTATAGTACTCATTAGCAAACCATTACAGATTAAAGTGACGTACTCGTGTCAGTATTAAAACCTGACACCATTAGTTTGGATCATCTCCTGTTCCACAGAGACAGGGAATGGACGTGTCAGATTGGCAAGATAAATGTAAATGGATCGCCAAAAGAAAGGAGGGAGGCAAGGGATCAGATGGATGGATGGATGGATGGATGGATGGATGGATGGATGGATGGATGGATGGATGGATGAGTGGGTGGATGGACGAATGGATGTTGGCTAAAGTCAGTCCATTAATCTTATAAACAGGCAGTGTATTCAAGGAGCACAAAGAGCTTGAAAGTCCAGATAGAGATGGACTGGATGGACACACCAAGGAACGGACAAAGCAAAAAATATTTTTAAAAGAAATAAAGCTTCAGGCTTCCAACAGTGCCTGGTAAAAGTTCGAAGCGTGCAAATTATTTCATTTTAACTTCACGATTCATTCATTTTAATTTTTCCCTGCCGGAATTCGTTACATCGTTTTCTTGCTTTTTGTTGCTAGGATAAGGCGCAATATCATGTGTATGTCTGTAAGGCGCAGGAGGGGGGGGGGGTGGGGGCATTTCAACAACGGAAGGACGAACAGTACTTAGGGGCCGGATGAATGGGTGCGTAAACTAACTTTGTACTTAATGCGGTCGAAATGTTAAAACCGGAATGGAATTGGCTGGTCTGCCACTGTTAATAATAATTAATTTTACATCGGAGGTGAAGACCACTTCCATTGTAATCGATTCACACATTTATTTATAATTAATACAAATAACACGAATCCAGTGCCAACCCTAGGGCTAAAGCACTAGCAGAGTAAACTGGAAGTAGGACACGGTGCTCTGAGCCAGATTGTGACATTACTTAATTAGTGGACGGGAAAAGAAGAAGAGTTTGAGTTAACAGTGATGATGGGCGTTGGTCATGTTGCTGCTGTTGTCGACCGACGATGTCGAGGATGATAGCATTTTTATTATCCAAAAGTAAGTTCGCCCACTCTACGGAGTTATAACGTTAAAAATGATGGTGTGGCAATGGCGGGGGTATTAATGGCTATGGTGGTGATTTCTCGGTGGCTGTGGAGATGATGGTGCTGGCTAAGATGTTGTTCATTGTGGTAGCTAGCGGTGGTGAGATGAAGGCAGAGGTGATGGTGATTATGACGATGGTAATGGTTCTAAGGGTGTTGACTGATGATGATGATGGTGGTGATGGTGGCAGTTAAGGTGGTGGCGGTGGTGGTGGTGGAGTCTTCGTTTGAGGTAAATGTCAAAGAGGTAAACGAGAGTAGTGTGGTAAGTTCTAATACCAGCCGTGACAAGCTGTCAAAACAATAAAAATCCAGTAAGATAATGTTACTAACACAACAGGCCAGAGCAGAATTTAAAATAAAGAACAACATCAACAACAAAATACGTAAATGCACAACAGTTTGAGCTGTAAAGACTGTCTGGTGGTGTAGAAAATGTTGTTGGTGTCCGTCAGTCTCAAAAGACTATGGGCTTATGCTCTGGAAGTCTGTATGCTCTGGAAGTCTGTATGCTCTGGATGTCTGTATGCTCTGGATGTCTGTATGCTCTGGATGTCTGTATGCTCTGGAAGTCTGTATGCTCTGGATGTCTGTATGCTCTGGAAGTCTGTATGCTCTGGATGTCTGTATGCTCTGGAAGTCTGTATGCTCTGGATGTCTGTATGCTCTGGAAGTCTGTATGCTCTGGGAGTCTGTATGCTCCGGATGTCTGTATGCTCTGGATGTCTGTATGCTCTGGATGTCTGTATGCTCTGGATGTCTGTATGCTCTGGGTGTCTGTATGTTTCAGTCTTGAGCAGCGTCATGTGTGGTTGTACAAGCCTATTCGGGAGTGACAGTCCCTTCCACAGGTGGTGCAGCCGAGGCAATGCGGACGAAGAGAGGGACCCACGCCCAAATAGACAAACCAGATGTAAAAAAAAAAAAAAAACCATCACATTAATTACCACATTGTCATTCTCATGTCCATAGGCCTTTGTGTCGCGTATGGAAACGGTAAACTCCCTCACTGTCTTGCTCTGTGCGATACATAATGCTTTTTCGCTTTTACTTTTGCGCACGCAGGTTTTACTTCTCCAGCAATAAACGACGCACGACCCACTTCCAGCTCATCGCAGACACTGATAATGCCCAACCACTCTCCCCCGGTTAACCAGAAAATCTATGTTTCCGTGACGTGAAGCATGATATAGGGCAGCTTGTGGCTTGCCAGCTCGGTGATTGACATGTGCCTTGTCATAAAAACTGTAAAGCTGTTCAGGTAATGATGAATTGTATAACGGTGCAACACAAGCACGTCACAAGATGACAGGTAGGTGTTACTACTGAAGTCCTAGTCATTTCCATTAAGCTCCATCAACCCTCGGTGTCAAAATTTCGGGGGACGGAGAAAGAGGGAAAGGACAATTATAAGACCAAAAAAATGGACCAAACAGCCTCCATTACCAAACCAATCACTGAGCTCTGCTGTATTTTTTTGGCCTCCCAATATAAAGACCATTTTTTGTAATCTGACATTTTTATTTGTTTGCTTTCTATTTTTTTCTATTTATTTATTTATTTAAAAAAAAAAAAAAAACACTCCAGCACTTTGATGTGTCAATTTAAATGATACCATGCGGGGAAATGACGTGTATGGAACCGAGCAGATGAAAATTGTGTATTAGAAAATGTATGGCGTATAACCAGTTGGAAGATGCTACAACGACGGTGATAAGTGCGCCAACAAGTTCTTTGCTCTATTTTTTTTTTTTTGCTCGAAGACACTTCTGGGCCATGCTGCTCTAAAAAAGAACAACAAAAAAAAAAATTACAGACAGCGTCCTATGATAATATACAGATAAGCTTTTCCGTCATACGAGCACGCTCCCTAGGCCGAGAATAAGATCCAGGTCAAAGTTTGATCCAGGTCACTGGTGCACTACCACACTACCACACTACCAGGACACAGAATGTCCCTGGTACTAGTGATACATTAAAGCGAATGACACGAAGAAATAAAATTGATGCCTTACGGACAATACTCTTGGCTACCATATCATTAGTCTATCGCATGGATGAACGATGGGAAAAGTTACGTAATATGCAAGTGGAACTCATCAATAGGCATTAAGTAGTTTAAAAATATCCCAGAAGACCATGGATAAAAAACCGTTTCATTTCCAAAGCCTCAGATTTGGAATTTCCAGCCTTCACTCTTTGACAGAGATTGACAATTTAATGACCTTTAAACATCGGTTAAAGAGTCATCTTTTTACACTCTGAATGTTCCAGATTTTCTTTTTTCATTTTATTTTCATTGAAAAAATTGATTTGATGAGTGTGTGCGTGTGTATGATTCAGTCTGGGTACGAAATAATTGTTGTAAAGCGCTTAGACTTGAAGCCTGGACGTTAATCGGGGTGGAATGCTGTATAAATGCTATGTAAATGGGACTTTCCTAAAATATGCCAATATTGCATGCACTTCACGGCAACCATCTACACCCATGATCGACCTCAGTAATTATTCATCATCCTTTCTCCATATGTCCCATTCGAGTTTTAAAGTGGGCTATGTCTAACAGTGCCGTCTAATGGCTAAGGTTCATCTCTCTACCAAAGCACCAACATGATGATGCTAGTACATGTATACACTTTAGGCCCCGAACTCAATGCAGCCACTACGGTGACTCTTTGGCCATGAGAGGATCCTTACTTCCGTGATCAGTGTTGGTTCTAGATGTTAGTGCCACCTCTTCTTTACCTAGTCAATTAAACGTATAACTTGGTAAGGCAATACAAAAAATTATCAGTGTATTGTCACTGTTAGGTGGCGGCATGACAGTGAGTTCTGCACCTAATGCTGTTCCACTGACGTCTGGCCTTTGCACACAACTTCATCATTTTACTTCAGAAGATAACACACTTACGGTGCTGAAGCTTTCCCGCACACCTGCCGATTTTGCACTTCTTCAAATTGGTTTGCCTAATGTGCGCGCATAAACATGCCGCGGTGGCACGAGCTTTGTCGAGATAACATCCGCTATGTATACGCTGTTTGTTTTTTATCTTGGGTCCAAGGTTGTTCAAACTTTAATAATAATGTATTATCCCTTCGGTACTGGGAAGGGTAAACGATGGGCTGCGGTGAGAAAAAATTACCTTGGTCAGAGAATTTGAATTTTGAATTTTGAGTTTGCAGAAATGTGCCTTTAAAACTGTCATTATCTGGAACTAGGAATAAACAAGATAGATAAAAATGATAGCAAAATGATGGGATAGAAGGCGACACTGCCAGAAAGGCCCACCAACCACGCGTCATTGATGAGAGAAAACGGAATGCTTAATTAAGAGGTATGTCAGACCAAGGCTGGCGTAGGTCCGGCCCACACTGGTGGCTCACCACCTAATTATTATGCATCACACTATCTCACAACCCAGATCGCGGAGGTGTGGGCAGTTAGTAGTGTTACATTGTATGGTGTGATGCATAATAATCACTCCAGGCGGTG
Organism: Onchidella celtica; assembly: GCA_963931925.1. Lineage (NCBI taxonomy): Eukaryota > Metazoa > Mollusca > Gastropoda > Systellommatophora > Onchidiidae > Onchidella > Onchidella celtica. The sequence continues at coordinate 27,531,244 of OZ007570.1, forward strand.
AGCCACCAGTGTGGGGCCTACCCCAGCCTTGGTCTGGCTTACCCCTAAGAGAGTAAACCCACGACAATTATTAATGTGAGCAGCTTCATTAGTGACACTGTAATGTTTTTTTTATTTTTTGTTTTGTTTTGTTTTCGTTCTTTTTGTTTTTGCACATCATGAGATAAATAATTAATTTTGACAGCAGTGACAGCTCTAACCCCGATCTTTTGGTGCATCTTTACGGCATATGGTCGCCCGTGAAAATCCACAGACAGTTGGAGGTCGGATTTTACCGCATTCTCACTGAAATATTACAATTCATGCAAAAACATCTGCACCGGGGTGGGAATAACGGATACCGGTATAAAAACAGTTTTAATTCTCTCTCTCTCTCTCTCTCTGTCACTCTCTCTCTCTCTCTCACACACACACACACACACACACACACACACACGCACGCACGCACACACACACACACATTAATTTGGGCCACGTGCCCATGATGGGGTGGTGTATGTACGGTGAACGTTTTTGTGAAGTGTAAGGATTAAGGTTAGGTTTAAGTTTGGCCAGTCGGCCATAATAACTGAATTGGCCGCGGCACGTTTTTCGGAAATTGGCCACAAATTAATCATTAAAAAAAGCCTGTTGTGAGTTTTGATCACGTGACTCAAATAACCTCTGGCAAAATCATTACAATCTCGGCATGCACTTTCCATATTCTGTTCAGCAACAACACTGTAAATTACCTATAACACTGCCCTCAGGCATGGGAGTTTGACTGAACAGCGCACTCTCCAAAGCTAATTTGAAATGGCCACAAAGATTCGCAAGACCTTTCAAGGCATCGGGAAAACGACCGCAGTTCCCAAATGGTCGATACCACTTCCTGACAATCCGTGTGGGTTTTATTGTTACCATGAAAATTGCATCACTGTGAAGTCATTGGACGCAATGGGTACTTGTCTTTGCCCCCACTTGTAATTTGTACTTGTATCAGCCCATTCTTTATTCCTCTCCGATGTGCCCGCATGGCCATTAATTTTTATTGAATTCCTTTTTTTTTCTTTCCAGTTCTTCTGGTTCGGATGCAAGAATTGTCATTTCCACATCAATAATTTAACACGAGCAAATGCAAAATAGAGGAGAAATGGCTCTTTACAACGAGAAAACAACCAACACATTGGCAACTAAGCGTGCCATGAGTGTGTGCATAAAAACTGTCCAGAAAAGGTGAGTAAATTAGCATTGATTTCGCCTTGCGGGCAAACATAATGATGAAAGAAACTTCATTCAGGTCTGTAACAGTTGATGCAAATTTCAGCACGTTATGATGGGGAGAGTCAGATGAACTGATCGTCTACCCCTTAAAAAACGAAACTGTCTCGAACTGTTGTAGAAATAAATAACAGGATCCGATGAACAATTAATACTAACTTTAATAACTGTAAACACGAGCTGATATCCACAAGTTACTTACACCTAGCAGGGAAGGCACTATAATATATCTGACCACGACTAGATTTACACCTACGACCTGCATCCATGGTTTGCACACCCTATCCTACTCGCCTGGCCCTCCTTATATATATTCTGTCCAGGAACGTTCAGGAAGCGGCTTAACCGCCCCATAAGCGCGAGACAGACCTAGATCGTTCGGGACACATACCAGCCACCCAATCGTACACAGACACGTCACAGAATTACATCACTCAAGGTCGACCTAGCGTAATCTCGGACACTGCCGTACCTTCTAGATTTTCTAGACATTCTACAGTGAAACAAACAAACCACATCAAAGAAAAATACCGGCCTTGCTGGCGAGAGGGGGGAGGAAGGTCGCCGAGTGAGACTCGCCAAGCGGGGGGGTGAGAAAATATCGATCGTCCTACTAGTGGGACGCTACAAGGTCACATCCGGCAGCGGGGAAAATCTCATCAGACGTAATTTTTGTCATTTCGACGTGTGTTTCCGTAATGCTTTAAAGTGTTAAACAGTCTAGGGCAGGGACTTTTTTTTTTTTTTAGGTAAGTATGTCTGATGCAGGTATTTGATAATGCATGAAAATAAGTAAAAAAGAAAACAAAACTTCACGAAAATAACAAAAAACAAATGAATAAACCTCCCTTTAGACCTCAAACATTCCTGTCCATGATATATAAATTAAGAATGTATAACCAGAACAGCTATATTCATGGCTGACTGCGTTTGAGACATGAATTTCTTTCAAATTTACTCATCGGAACTCCAGCATGCATTTTTTTTACAGGTTCCTAAAGCAAAGTATCTCTATTTCATTGAAATCATATCCCAGCTCACATTTTTTCGTTCCAGTGAGAGCAAACGATGAAATTAACGCTTGAAATGGCCAGTATCCCTCGGCTGGAGGACTTTCTTCATTTTCATTTCATTTTATTTTATTTTCGTGCTTATTTCATTTTACTTCCGTTAAATGCCTTATTTTCGTTTTGTTTGCCTTCACCCTCATTGTCATTCAAAGCAAATGATGAAATTGAGGCCTGAAATGGCCAGTATCCATAGGGGGCAAGATTTTTTATCTAAAGAAAGTCATTTCAGTTATTTTATTCTACTTTATTTTCGTTTTTGTTTTTTCTACTTTATTTTCGAAATTAGTTTATTTTATTTTCGTCTTTTAGTACATTTTATTTTCGTTTTTTCAGTGTATTAAAATTCTATTTAAGTTTTTACTATATTTTATTTTCGTTTTTAGTTTACTCTATTTTCGTTCCCATTTTCATTTAACACCTCAATGCCTGACATAAAGATTCTATAACCAGCGACCGGAACATGATAATTTTAGGGGAAATAAAACGCACTCAGAACTCTTGGCGAAACTGCAGCCAATCTATCATTAAATACTAGTGAAGACACCCAGTGAGACGGACCAGCCCCTGCAGACCCCCAACCCACAGTTTGGACACCCCTGCATTAGATCAAGTGTTGTTTTACTTTCTCTGACGTGCATGCACCTTTCTCGCGCCCTTTTTTTTGTGTTTTTTGTTTTGGTTGCACGTGCAGGATGTGCTGCTGGGAGTCGTGTCGACAGGTCAAGGAGATTTCTCTCTCTCTCTCTCTCTCTTTCTCTCTCTCTCTCTCTCTCTCTCTCTGGTGTTTTCTCCAGTTCCTTCACCACCGCTTCCGTAGCGGCGGATTACAACATATTACTATTTATTTTCTCACGCCAATTCTTCTATCCATTGTTTTTTTTCTCGAAGGTTCCATTCCGTTTGGGGTTAACAGGGACATTTATTCATTCCCCCTTCCCCGCTCTCAGCTGTGCATGGTGGTGGCCAGTGGGTAACAGCTTCACACCCCCCCCCCCAACCCCCTTTTGAATATATTATTGACTTCTTGTTTCCGCCTTTATTTTCTCATTTTGCAGTTCTCTCCGGCTTAAAACTAGTCTCTCTCTCGCTCTCTCTCTCTCTGTCTCTCGCTCTCTCTCTCTCTCTTTCTCTCTCATATTTTCATCCCACCCTAATATAACTGTCTATCTAGCGATACAATAAAATTAAAACGGAACTATTTGATTCCACTCGTGAAATTTAAATTGACCAAGCTCTGAATACGATACATAAACGACGAATCCAAGTAGACCATGAAAGGCCCAAAGTGTCCGTTGTCGTGTCATGTCGATGCTCTGTAAACCCAAACTCAAACTCACACCCAGCATAGTGCACGTATGTAGACAGGCATGCGGGCACCTACACACACACACATACAGAGAGAGAGAGAGAGAGAGAGAGAGAGAGAAAGAGAAAGAGAGTCCTACAATGTTATCATAACGTTTAACTGACACATTTTTACATTCCCAGAGTTACTGCCTCTCTCCACTGCCTGTCAGGCTGCCCTGCCATACAATCTGTATTATTTATACAAACATATCACTTGGTGGACACACTCGGCACAGAGGTGAAGAGATGATTATTTCAGAAATTTCTTGCAGTCGGTGCAATGTCGAGACAAGTTTCCTGTTTTTTGTCCACCATTTCCAGTATATTGGTAAAATCCCCAAAAGCCACCAAAGATCTCCAAATCCAAGGGTCACCGGACAACAGTAAATAAAACAAACTAAATATTTGTGGGTGGATCTGACAAAACCGGCCTAAAGGTGAAATTTTAAAGAAAATCAAAATAGAATTTATATGTTAAGAAGACTTCAAGCAAAGTATTTTCAGTGAATGCAGAAAAATGGTTAATGTTTCATGTCATAAATAAATCTAAATTTCAATGTTAAATGTTTTCTCCCTTTGGAGGTTTTTTTTTTTTTCTCGGAATTTAGACTTTCACTCTAGGCCTTACTTCATCAGATCCATTCCCGTTGGTGTACAAATAATTATAATATTTATAAAAGAGTGTGAGTGAGGGACTATCCAAGCCATTACAGGATTACTATCATTGTCTTCCTAAGAGGGATCAGGACCAAAAACTTTGAGAATCCCCGCGGAGAGATGTACAGTCATACTCATGGGGGTTCCATCGATTTGTTGTTATTGAATAAATATGTGTAATTTTAAACTGTGACACTCACACTGCGACATTCAGATGACACAGTGAAGAATGGTGCACTTTGTTCTTGGCTCAGAATAAGTTACTTTCTCTCTCTCCCCTCCTACAACATATATAAAAGCCGTCCTTATGAAGTCAAAGGGGGTCTTCCGGAGGTGTTATGATCAATGATTTCTGACTTCCGACTGGCTGATGAACTGTCCAATCACCACGTAAATGACCTAGATTCAACCATCAGGAATTTCGGACTACATTATGACTTCCTGTTGACGAAATTTACATAATTTTTTTCTCGCACATTAGGTGATGGACCATCCTTAAACGTTGAGGATGCGTACTACTCTGACTCACTGACTTCAGATCGATTGTGTGAGCATGTAATAGGACTAAACTACAGAGATGTTCAGATGCTAGTACTCAGTGGAAAATTGCCGACCTTCCTGGCTACGGGGCACCAATAAGAACTGCGCATTTTGTTATAATAAAATTTCTGACATTTTCCTACAACTATTTGAACTCAGTTTCTATTTGAAAACACTTCTGATAGACACAGACCGCTGGTAAAAATAACAACATTGTACTCTGATGAGTTGTGTCAATACGTCGTCAGAGAGATGAGTCAGAAACTGTGCAAATATTATACGAAGTGTCATGTCACGGACGGGTCGGAGCCTGAAGACTTGGTGCATTGTGCAATGGAATGACACATAATATCCCTGGGCACTAAACTGGTCCGTGGGCGTTATATATCCTGAACATTGATTAGTGTGTTGAGGATGTGAATCTGACAAGTCTTTGAAAGAACTTTGACTTGGATTTTCATGGGTCGCAGCTAATCCAGAATGGATTCGCTAGGAGGAACTAAAAACACAATAAAATGCTTCGGTGTTTGGTGGCCTTTCCTTTAAGCTGCTACATTCGCAAGAACCGATAAAATCACCATTTGGTACAAGGGCAAAGTAAAGCAAAGTAAAGCCCCGACCCCATTCTGTCCATGTTTCTCTTAATCTGTATGACTCTCAAACAATATTTTAGTATACACAGATCGCAGTTTCCGCAGTGAATAACAGCTCTGACATGTCCTAAAGTGTGTTTCTTGTTTCACCAGTCACTAAGCACACATATGACATGGTAACAGAAAGTTTCAATGTGGGGAAACGTAAATCATGTTAGAAAGGAAGTAAGGTCTCCAGCGTAACCATGAAAGGCTTTTTAACCACTACAGAATATCATACTGCTCACTGAGAGACGTAAAGGTGTACATGGGCATATTTTCAAAGGTCTTGAAGTTCGCTATATTATGTTCCATAGTTTCGTTGATTTTGAGCCACAACTGAGTTGAACAGAAGAAAGACTTAGTGTTTCGGCATTTTTAGCCCCCCCCCCCCAAAAAAAGACGTATTTTCGTCTAGTAATGTACTAATAACAACAGTTAAAGTGACAGTAGTAGTAGTAGCAGTAGCTGTAGCAGCAGTAGTAGTAGTAGCAGTAGTAATCTGGTGCGGGTGCATCGAAGAAGAAGAAGAAAAAAAAACGCTTCAGGGGAGCAAAATGAAACGAAGTTGGTGAGGTGGGGGTGGAGGTAAAAAACTTCTTACTATACTTTAAGATCAAGAAGAAAGACCACTGAGAACACAAAATAATGTCATTCCCCCAGCTGAATGAAAAATGCAAGCACAGTCCCTTTCCTCAAACTTAAATCAACATTCAGGAGGCTGGACTACTGAATAATAATGCAGTTTCACAACTGGGTAAAACAGGACGGAATAATTATCATCATGCTGCTCATAATCTGCACTCATGCACTTACTTTCCGCTTGTTTTTCTGAATACAAAAGCGCTACCTGGACAATAACCCACATTGTTTTTTTTCAAAATGCATTGTTGAGTGCTTGTTATCACTTCCCTCTTGGCTGTACTCAGTGAATAGCTTTGTGCGTTCTCTATTTCAACGGCCTGAGTGAACAGAAGCACATTCATGATTTATTCAGGATATCCTGTCCATTTATTGTCTATTGTTCGTGTGCCGTACTGGACAATCAACACGGTTGTTTTCATAAAGTGTGCCATCCAATAACTAGGATACATTATGGCGATCAGAAGTAAAGCATTTATGTCTGCATTGTAGGTATTTCGAGGCTCTGCGGTACGGTAAACTCTTAAAGATTGTGTGCAGAACACCCCCAAAAGATAATTTGTATAGTTCTGCAAACACGTTCCCTTTGGTCGTTTACTTTGCTCACGTTTATGTTAAATATTATGCACTATTATGTGCACGGCCTGCGCACTTCGGTGCCGGTCAAACAAAACCCATTTTGGAGATTTATAGATCTTGATAAATCTGAAGAATGTTGTTTGCTTCTTTCGTCATTCACTGACGTGAAAGAAGAAGCGGTGTGTACGTGGTCTCGGCACTGAATTTAATGCTTAAAATACGAAAGAAGAGCTCAAGATATAACATTTCAATGTTGACGGAGGAATGTGTAAACATAACAGACATAGTATATGTCCACAAACTGGCTTTATTACCACAATATCGACGGGGTATCAATCAAAACGTTCATTTCATGCCAAGAAGGCAAACAGATGAGAAGATCGACAGATGGATACATCCGAAAACGGCAGGGGAGAAACATGCAGAACTTTAAAAAAATAATGATTTACAAATCAGGACTACATTATTCCAGGGTAAACGAAGGTGGTCCCATTCCCCACCCCTGCCCTCGTAAGGCTAGGCCCACACTGGCAACTTGCTGTCGTGTCGTAATTTCCAGCTTGTATCGACTCTGCAATGTTCCCGTGTCTGGAGTCAGTCGCCTGGATTAAAAAGAAAATGCGACGCGACTCGGACTACAACGTTTACTATTCCGCGGGTACAGGGCAAAATTGTTGTATCTCCAGGTTTACGAATAAGCTTACTCGGAAATACCACAATAATGCCCTCAATGATCTCATTTTAAGGGAGATACAACAATATTGTTTCTCGGTAACTTGGAACTGGTTAAAGATAGCGGAATAACGAAAAAATTGCAAGAAGCAGTTTGTCATTATTACAGTATTTTATTGCCACTATGAACCTCAATTCATGAACCTGGAGATACAACAATTTTGCTCTATTGTTGTAATGTCAGTTTCCCACATTGGGTTTTCCATTCAGTGGGTGGTCTTGCTCACACCCTACAAGTCCGAGGTCAGAGGGGAGCGGCTATCTTACATAAAGATTCCGCCCGCACGCCTGGCCCTTCCAGCCAGCTTGACCATCCTTGGTCTCGCCCACATGTTTGACCATTCTTATAAAATGACCATAGATACACGTTAATGAAGTTAGTTATGTCTCGGCCCTAGTGAGTTGTGTTTTGAGTGATAGTTGCGGGGGCCAACAGCCTTCGGCTGAGGCCCCCGAGAAATCAAAGAACTTTCCTTATGATTTTTAGAGAATAAACTTAATGCCAAGCGAGTTGCTCAAAATTCTTGTGTTGGTTTACTTTGTTCAAGAACATTTAAATCCCTCTCATGTAACACTATACCCGCGATTCAGGGTACGAACAAACCGACAAAAGAATATAATATGAGTGTGGAAAGATCAGATTCAAGTAAATTGCCCTCGACCAAATTCAGCACGAGCAGATTTTAAATCTCATGAACACTTTAAAATGATATAATAGTTCTGAAGAAAGAGAGGTTTTAACCCAGTCATTTCAAAAATACATTAATTCATTAATTCAATAAAGAAGCATGTGGCGCAGATTCATTATTTCAGCAATAATAAAACCCTACAGCACTTCATTACTGTAGCTATAACTTATTCGGAAGACACTGAAGAAATCAATGAGAATGAGACACTGGTGCACGGGCACGAACTAATAAACTTGAAGATACAATTTCTTGCAATTAACACATGCCAAAATGTTTGTGTTTTGCCGTAAATCAAACAACACTATCGGTGATAAGTCACGTTCTAATCCCATCAGCCTTTACAAATACCTTTTCTTTAATCATGGGTACTATGATGGCAATGTCAATATATCACTGTACGTCCTTACGTGAAAAGTTGTCCCGAGGCAGGCTGTAACATATTAAATTATAATGAATACTCCCTGGTATAATTCACTGTATGGCAGTCAGCAAAATAATTAATTTAAAATGTAATACCAGTTTGAAGTAAGAAGACGGAGGGCATACTCTCAAGCCATACTGATACAACAAAAAGGCTGTTGTTAAGAGACAGCAATTTTCTAAATTAGTAACTGTATACGTATTTTCTCTATTCCGCTTGTGATATTGGAGAAACAGTTGGAGAAAACAACATTCCTGGCGCGTTTGACTGCGTTTCATAAAAGGATTATAAGACACGGCCTGTACATTTATATCTTTGATGATTGAAGGCAATGAAGACAATGAAGGCAATGAAGACAAAAAAAGCTTTTATTACCTAAAAGACTGTTGTTGGGGAACTTTGTAAGACACTGCAGAAGAGTGAACAGGTGCAAAGGGGCCGTTACCGTGTCGATGCGCTGTTAAACCCAAACTCAAAGACGAGTGAACGCAACTCAGTATTTTCCCTGTTCGGCTTTCTGATATGACCACCGTCCCTCACTCAAGGTTTCTCCACCCGTGACGTAACAGCTGAAATGTTGAAAGTCCTGAATCAAGGTTTCTCCACCCATGTATCGATATACCGTGTTGGTTGATACTCGATTATACTTGATTATATTTCTCCTTTTTGACATATAAATAACTATTGAAAAATAGTTTATAATATGTGACGGGTTAGGGTTAGGGTGACGGTCCCCAGCCCGTAACACAGAGGGAAAATGTTTTGTATTCATTCACATTCACTTACTCATTCTTGAAATATAATAAATATTCGACACGATGGTTTGGGTGGAGAAATCTTACAGTATTTTTAATAACGCAACCGAGAACAATGGACGGGTGGAGAAACCTTATGCACCCGTCTGTAGACTCCATTGCACTTCCTTCTCGCATTTCATGGTTCTTTCTAATATCACAATATGTATTATTATATTTCTATTATCTTCCAGACGTCTTCCCAGAAAATTGAAAAGAAAAAGAAAACACGAGAAACACGAGATACATTGTCCAGGGAATTAGCTCCCCTCCCCTCGGGGCCACCGCCGCCGCCCCATCCCTGCCCACCGCAACCCTACTTCTCTGATTACAATGACAATGGGATCTCTGGTTTCCAGACTGTTAAAACCACCTGCAACCAGACTCTGGGAAAACCACCTGCCCTTGAACTTCCTACAATCGAATGTGTCGTGATTTCCCTTTCACATGGAGGCAAAGCCCACTATTTCAAAGGGACAAGTCAACTTTTTTCTTAAACACATCTGACATCAAAGGTTCTGAAATGCACCCCACTCTTTTTTTTCTGTTTACACCCCCCCCCCCTTCCCATTCCCGGGGCCGGCTTTCACTTTTTGTTAACCATTAATTTTCAGACCAATATCATTCCACTGACAGTCATATAATAATAGCACCACTTTTTTTTTTTTCTTCGCAGGTGTCACTTTTCTAACATTGGCACACTACTGCACGTTTCCAGTCTATGCCCAGACGCGTGTATTCTGGATTCATCCAGTGTGTGAATTCTCTTCCCCGAAGAATTTTGCCGAATCCGGTATCTCCAGGAAACACACTAAAAGCCTTTTGATAGGGCAAGCATGAGAAAAGATATTACATGTATTATATATTACACTTTGGATAAATTAAATTACTAACTCTACCCCCAATTCTTTTATCAAACCTGGAGTAACCCTTAGTCCTACCGGTAACTGTAGCCTACCCGGTACCCCTCAACTCAAGATAACCCTTTAAGTCAATCCTTCCCTCTTCCCACCCATCCACCTCAATCCACCCCCTTCTTCTCCTCGGCAATAAAATGTCATGTGTGTGTTTGGGGGAGGTAAGGGGGGGGGGGAGGGTGAATTGAATAGTCGCTCGACCTTCATTCAAACATTGCACAAGACCTTCTCTTCCTGTCCATTCAAATCTCAGGAGTTTTATAGCGTTACCCACGACAATGAGCCTTGGGCCACGGAGAAAGGGCCGCCCCCAAACCTCCCATTGCTGAGTGCATGCTTCCAGAGGAGTCCTTGAAAGAGGTGGGGGGGGGGGGGGGGAGCATGCAACATTCAGAACGTGTGACGAAACTGATTTGGGATTGGACGTTCAGTGACGTTAACTGAAATCATTCAGAACCAGATGCCTTGCAATGAATACACACTAGACCAATCAGTAAAATCCCCACTTTCACGCCGTTCACTATAAATGTGCTGCCATTATAACAGTAAACTACACAAACAATTTATTCATAAAATTCATTAAGTTGTGAGCTTTTTCCAAAATTTAATTATTTTTTTTTTAAAGGTTAAAACTTCTCTTTCCTTGGAGATAAATGAACGATCCTTAACAGAACTAGATACACCACTGCTAAAATGAAGATCATCGGTACGTGCATGCCAGATCGTTACGTAATCCGATACATAATTATGTATCATAACTTCTTCAGAGCGATCCTCAATAGCATGAACGCTATATCAGTTTATATATTAAAGCCCCACATTTACCATTTTATAACCTCCAACGCTATTCCTGATTCCAAATCTCTCATGTACTTAGAACTACCGGTAATCATCCTAAACTCTGATTTCTCAGGGTATTTTCATTTTTAACAGGATCTTGCCGTGAAAATCGTGTTCAAATATCGACCTTTGATGTACGTGCTGCACGTTTTAATGTGTTGATGATCTAAGGGATGACGTACTTGAAAGAGATAAGGACGGGGATGGTAATGGGGAAGAGGGTGAGTAATACTTAGTCCGTGTTCAGATTTTAAATTACATCCGGGAAAATCATTTACAAAAATAAATCCTGACCCGCTGCTGTGAAACCCCAGATCAGTACACCGAGACGAACCAATTCGTCATTTTCATTCCGTCCGTCAACTTGCCGGCGTATCATCGATGTCAACAATGCAACAATTCGCACCACACCGGCTTCATAACTGGACGAAAAAGAGTAGTTCTCATCGTATTTACGCGCACAATTTGTGGACATACAGTGAAAGAAGGAATGGTTCGTCTCGGTATTCTGTGTCTCGGGTAAAACTAAATCGTGTAAAATAGCTTAGTTGAATATTCAGTGTGAATGACCACTAGTAACACTTTAAGTGTTGTTGTTTTTTTTAAAAATCTAAATGGTACGAAAAAGATCGACGAACCTTCACACGATTGCTTTCACAGCATCCAGAGGCTGAGAATATTAACAACAAACCATGAAATCTCATGACTAAATATGAAAATAATAATAATATTAAATATGTAATGACAAACTGACAGCGAAACTCTTACTGCAAAACAAAACAATAACAATACAAAAACAGCAGACATGTAGATACAGGTATCCAGATATCTAGATCTAGATCTATTGAACTCAGGCAGTTGCTTTGTTCTTGCCTGATTTCTGCAGACCTGTCAGTTTCTCTGATATTTTTCCGCCACAATGATTTTTTTATAACAAGAAAGAAAATCTTGGAACACTCACACGATGTTTCACAGATTCTAGGTCTAAAAATATCCACATGAATTAGAACACAATACACTTCTCCTTCCTCACGTGAACTAAGAGCTGAGAAGGCAAAGGAACGCCTTGCTGGCCGATGAGACAATAGACACATCAGTAGCACAAGAGTATGATCTAGAACCAATCCGTCCTACTTCGAAAATCAAAGCCAGCGTGTCCACGGATTAACTACTATCACAATACGAACGGCACAATCACTGCTTCACACAACTGCCGTCAGCCATAACAACACCCAAGCTAGGATGCTATCGCAGACTCGTCTAGCGGCGGGCTCTCCTTCCAAGTGTGCATGCTTCGTGTGTGAGTTCCCTCTTTCTCTGCGCCACACTAGAGTGAGTGTGGATCCGCTCTTTCCCTCTCACGCGTTTTTTTTTCTCCCCCCCCCCACCCTTTCCCTTCTCCCCGGCTGTCTCGCATTCACTAGTTATAGCTTCCTGCTCCAAGCTACCGTGTTCTTCACAATGAATGCGCTGGGATGGTCCAGCAATTATACGCGGGTCACGAAGTGCCCTGTGTCTCTGTTAGTTTTGAACCTTGAACCTTGAACCTAGGCGTTGTCCCTCCACTGCAGGATGTAGCCCTCTGACAATGCCTTCCATTTGCTTCGATCTTGCGCACTCCTTGTCCAGGTCGCACCCTCTGTTCTTGTGATGTCGCCTCTCCATCGTCCTACTGGCCGTCCTCGTGATCTTCTCCCCGTCCTCGGTCTCCACTCTGTGCATCTTTTTGTCCATCTGTTATCTTGTGTCCTGGCTAGGTGTCCTGCCCATCTCCATTTTAATCTGAGAGCCATTTTCACCAAGTCCGTAACATTTGTTTGTTTCCGTATTTACGAAGGGAAAAAAAGTTTTGCCTGCACCCTTTGTATTATGACCAGCAGTGTCCCATTATTCTATAAGCTTAAAATGTATTTTATATACTGGTCACAGATCATGATGGAGAGGGGGCCAAAGGTAAAAATAAACCGGTACGGCGTATCAAAATACATTGTACAGAAATGTGAGAAGTTAACACGCCGATCACGTTACGTACGTTATAGCCCTTTGCGGTCTTTTTTTTTTTTTTACTTGTGCGGAAATAAAGGTTCATTTCTGTTGTAATATCAAGGCAGGAAATGGTGATGTTAGGTTGCTGAGGGAGAAAAGTTTCAACTTGATATATGAGTATTGCTTAAATCAGCACTTCCATGTCATTATTATGTTGATATTATTTATGATGTATCCAAAGCTCCAGTTTCAGGAATCGTGAGCCAGCGTTTAATGTGGGAGGGGAGCGTTTCCAGATGCACGGACGGCATGATTTTACGGGAAAACAAATCAACAAAACACAGAATAGATCTAATACAAATTGCTAGACTGCCCGAAATATTTCATTCCAGTGGCGATTTGATTCAGTGGCACTGGCAGCGGACCAGGCTAGTACCCCACTGTTTGATCTGCGGCGGTTGTGTCTCACACATCAACTTTCCTCGATGAACTAGCGAGACAGATTTTATTCAATCTTACTTGTGCGGAAGGTCCTGTTTAGCTTCACAGTCCACAGCTCTCACTGACATCGGGACGTAACAGACTTGACACAGTGCTCAGAAGAAGGCGCTAGAGATCGACAGCTTGGGCCTTTTTCTGAGCTCATCATGATGTTCCCGAAATGACTAGTTACTAGTTTTCCTGTATTGTTTACTCGGACAGGGCTCTGCAAATACAGTGGGACCATTAAAATTTGCACTTATAGATATTTGATGGGCACTGTTGTCTCTATGGGTCAGGGTCAGGATGGTGTCGTCTGTACTGACACCCGGAAAAAGCCAAACTGGAGTGCATCATACATTTCAATAGGGACAACTGTCTCTACCGGAGAACTTTCCTCACTAAGAATGTTATTTCTAGGCATCTAACCTAACACATTAGGGCAACCGTCCCCTGCCAAACCCCTCTCCACCACCACCCCTCTTTTTAAAAAAGTATTTGGCAGATGCTATCTGGCCCACGTCATTGTAGCCAAAATATTCACAACAGGATTTTTCTTTATTTTTATACTAACTCTGTGGCCAGCTGCCTGAACGGTTTCGATAAAATGGCCAAATCGCCAACGAAAAAGTTGTGGTGTCCAAATAGCTACACATAATCCTTGCTCTAGCGCTAATCCTAACACTGTCCAAAAACAAATTCACTCTGCGAACACGTAAAACCCAATTTCGCTCCATGCAGCGAACAATCGCTTCGTTTTTCGTTGTAGATGTTTTCGTCTCCCAAAAATCTTCGCCCAGTCTTATTCAATCTCACCACTCGCACGTGTACAGTTATGTATGCACATGAACACTGCGACATAAAGATTAAATAAAGATGACACGGTCAACATCAGGACTGTTCGCTGTGCCATACACTAGTAAATTAGAATGTACATTTAATAACGTATCAAAGCATTCAGTATCAAAAGGATCCGATATCAAAAGCGTTTAGCATTATCCATTTCGTGAGATGTAAAGTTGAACAAACTTCAAAAAGCACATAAATTATGAGTCGCAGAGAGCTTCTATTATTTTTTGTTTTAATTTCTAATTGTAAATGGTTATATTAATTTCCCTATTCTTTGTTGGTATAATACAGAGCTTTGCCTTGATGACATTTGAATGTAGCTGAACAAACAGCATAAGGATGGGGGGGGGGGGGCACTTATCAAGTACAGTATGGAAATATTGAAACACAAAAGGACACTTTTCACTGAAGCCATTTTTTGGATTCCCACCCACGAACACAATTCATAAAAAAAAAAAAAACAACGATCCAATAAAAATACTTTCATTTCCATCACATTACACTGTGATAAAAGAGCTCGCGGATACAAACACACAAGAGTTGCTCAGTTCACAATACCGATCGATGCAGAAAGGATCTTGATGAACGATTTGATAGTTATTGTTATTGTATCTGGTACTCCGTACAATTATCTCTACTTATTAAAACAAATCCCATGTAATACATCGTCCTATCATCCAGACAATTAAACACCCATAATTGCGAGCTTAGCGTGCTTCTAACGGCCAGGTCAAGTTGTACCGGAACACAGTGGCTCCTGAACATGAAAGGTATGTTAAAAGCCATTACTGTTGTGCTTCGTTCCTCATGAATTATCGAATAGTATTATCATTATAAAATGTTTGAGTACACTTTTTCCTGTTGTCCTTTATTTTTAACCGTAAAGTTCATGGCGCCCCGGGATAAAAGCTTTAATGCATCTTGCATGCTTCATTCATGAAGTTCCATTTCTAAAAGAGAACGTGCATTTCATTTTCATCTTGCATGATATAAGTTTATTTTGATACGGGTGGCCGAAGAATGCATTGGACAGATAGGTTTCTGAATGAATTCCGGAGAGGGATGCTCTTTCAAAAACCTGCTGGTGGACGATTCTTAATGCTATTATTATTACAATAATTATATCAACATACACGGTTACTGTCAGTGGTGAAAAGAAATAAGATTTGGGAAAGTAAATTGTTCAGGCTCTCAAATAAAAAACTGAATTTAGGATTAATGGCAACTGAAAACGGCAAGAAAAGGTGGTGGGAAGGACTTTTTCGTTGTCCAACAGCTGGGAAAATTGGCTTCTTCTATAGTTTCTCAAACGTTCATACTATGGTGGGTTCAAAGCATACCTTTCGTCTTCTAACCTCAACATTTTATTGGTCCTATTAATGGTCACTTTTATTTTGCTAATTGCCATATTGTTAAAAGCCAGTACTCATTCACATTAAAGCCTAGCCGCTGCTGTTGACATCTGGCGGGCTGTTCATGTAAGGACGTAACAGATGTCTTTAGTATTTTTTTGTTCTACGTAGAACCACAAGATTGAATAGCTCTTCATTATTATTTTCACAATGGGGGAGCTATCAACAGCTTTCCTGAAAAGTATGTGCGACATGGGTTTAAAAATTTAGCGAATTTTCGACACATGGTCACTCTAACAGCTGACTGTGACAAAATGCAGGGGAGTAAAGACAAAAGAATGGCGACCAGGCAAATGAACTGTTCGATCCACATCGTCCGTACTGAACTTCCAGGAGAAAGGAGGAAATGGGAAGGGAAAAGAGCAGAAATTGGAAAGTCTGATTGACAGACAAGTGAGACAGCCAGTGAACGAATCAGTGGAGAGGGTGACGGTTAGTTATAACGGCCCATGTCCATCTTGGCCGACTAGCCTCGGCCACACAGGGATGAAAGAGCGGGGAGAGGGGGGGGGGTCGTCCACAGGTGTTTGGCCTATTCAGAGTGGAGGGAGGCAACAGACAGAATGGACCAAATAGCTAATTTAGTAACACAATTATTATTCTAAGCCCAGTGGAACGGGCAGAGAATCATGGGCGGACAACACAACCAAAATATGCTGACTTTATGGCGGTTTTACAATCATTACCAGTGAAGCCCCCCCCCCCTCCCCCCAATGTCGCTCGTCTTCCAGTGGCAAGGGAAAAGTTAAAAACACTGGTGGAAGGCATGCTTTTTTATCCCTTTCATTCTGTCATTCAGCCGTGATGCTCGACACAGACAGTAGGTATTTGCTCCATAAGTTTATTTTAATAAGTATGAATACTGTTTATTAAGGGCTATTGAGGCCAGATGGCCAGAGCACTCGTATTAGTATTTTTGTTACCAACATGTGGCAAATTTCCGGGAAAGATCTTGCAAGCGTGTCGCCAATGAAAAGGTTGGTATAGCCAATCGCATAACCCTAACCTCAAACTTACAACAACAACAAGAAAATCACCGCACGAACAAAGTCCAAACTGACCATATTACGAGGCACTTAATCAATCTGTTATTACCTTGTTTCGTATGTCCAGAACGCAATCTGACACAGTAAGGTCCATGGCAAAGGGGTCAAGTTTGTTTTGCTTTGGTTTGGTGGACTATAGGCCGGGTTAAACGGTAACTCGCACACTAGTGAGGCCGAACCATCTGTCTCATTACTTAACTCAAAGGAAGTTCAACGCTGAGTCAGAAAGTATGTATTTATAGAGAGATCTCACTTCCGCCAAATCGCGAAAAAGATAGTGTGCATAACTGTTTACTGTGGTTTGTTCATATTTTAGGGCTGATTGAAACTATTTAAAACCGGTTGTAAGCTTTACGCCCCGTGGAAATGCACAAACGGATATTGTTTACCGCAGCGACCTACTTTCCGCTCCATGCTAACAATGGTTTCGCGGGGGCCTCCCATGTCTCGCAGTGCAAATCGACCAATAGTGAAACCTCTCTATACATACATAGTCTCTGGCTGAGTCAAATTCGTCGCAAAACAGACGTGAATCAGTGCGCTTTGCTGGCAGTACGGCCGTTTCTGAACAGGGGAAAGTACAAGATGACAGATACATGTAGAGGAGATTATGCGATACAAGCGTGACCTTATTGGTCTGTCTGTGACTACACGCTCATCCGTCACACGGAAGAGAGATGGGACACGGTTATCTTCTTGAACTGCTTTAGAAAGAGGTGAGGGCAGGACATAAGACAAAAATGGAAGATTGAAAAAACAAAGGGAGGGAGAAATAGAGAGAGCGGTGGCGTAAGAAATGGAAGATGTAGAGGAGGGATGGATAGAGAGACGACAGGGATGACAGTTGGGATTGGCTGAGCTTGGATAATAACAGACCCGATTTTTCAATGACGTGTCAGATTATGGGGCGAGGGATGGAGTGCCAAACAAAAGGCCAGATTAATTATCGCTATGGGACTGTTCATATGCTGCGAGAGCCCCGCCAAAAGAAATAAGAAGAAATATAATATCAAATAACAATGGTGAAGAATGAGGGAAAATATGGATGAAGGCATTAACACAGTCAGAGAAGAATACGATGCGGGCAAAAAAAAAAAAATGGCTAGAAGGAAGAATCGAAAACTGATGATAGACAGAAAGAAAAGAAAGGCTTAGATGTGAGCGAATCACCATCATGGAAGTATCCATCTACAACTAGAATAAAAGGGAAAAGTCACCCTCAACAGACAAGACATTTTCAATCCTGGTTTGTATCCCCTGCCGCCCCCTCCCCTTCCCCACCTCCTAATCTACCCGTCCAGTTCTATTCACTGGAAAGGTCAGTCTGGATAACGCTCTAGTATTGATCAAACCAGAGATCGGCTGTACTGAACACTTCACAGAAGGACTTGCCGCGTAAGATGGTCTCTGTACGAGGTGCCATCTTCAAGGTTGCTAAATATGGTCTGTTTTCTGCCTCCGTAGACCAATGCCCTGGCTTTCCTGTCCTCACTCTCTGTCGAATCCACTTTCCTCTTGCATTCAGGCATTTCTCTTTGTTTTTACAATTTGTGAGCTGGGCCATCTCTTTCATCTTCTGACTATACTTATTTATCTTCTTATCTAATTACCTACCTACCTACCTACCTACCTATCTACCTACCTACCTACCTACCTATCTACCTACCTACCTACCTACCTGCCTGCCTACCTACCCACCCAGCCACCTACCTATCTATCAAACTACCTACTATCCATCCATCTATCCATCCATCCATTAATCCATCCATCCGTCTATCTATTCATCTGTCTATCTATCTATTTATCTATCTGTCTCACAATCTATCTATCTATCTATCTGTCTGTCGGTCTGTCTGCCTGTCTATCTATCTATCTGTTTGTCTGTCTGTCTGTCCGCCTGCCTGACAGTACACCTGTCTAGCTGACTGTCTGTCCGTCTATCCACCCCCAGCAGCCGTATTAAATGTACACGTGTAGCGCAGTGATCGGTGTAGGAGTAGAAGAAGGAAGACGAAAGGAGATCACATGTTGTAGAAATGGTGGTTATACCGGTGTTAGCAGTGGTGAGTTGAAGATCCTCATTAAAAGTCGATCGCCTCTGCACATGTGTGAAATTAAGAAAAAAAAATCGGTTATAATTGTCCAGGTCGAGTAGCAGAGCAGACTCGTCGCAATTGGCACGGGGCTCGTCCTCCTCCCCAGGGTATCACCACCGCTGGCGGCCAACGGGCCCTGGTCACTGCGTAGCCAAACACGCCCCCAAACATCTGATCAGGTCAACCTCACAGTGGTGGTCGTTATCCTATTCATTATATCAGTGAAATTAAAGTAGGAAGGCTGTTATCACGTTCAAAATCTCGATCAGACCTGTCCCCGCAAATATGATTCAGAGTTCTCATCTCACGATGCCACGCCCATGTCGATCACAGTCTTACGTCATTCAGGTACTCGACGCTGTTTTTCCATTTGCCCGGCAGATAAAGCCATTTTGCCGTTACGCGCCGTAACTATAATCTCACTGATTTGTTTCCCCTGAGCAAGGGGAGAGAACTTTTCACGGCAGAATCAGCTCACGACAATGGCGCATCAGATTTCCGAAGAGGTCATTAAAATTCTTCCTGTATATTTATATGTTCCCATCGATTTGCATCTCATATGACTTTTCATTAAACAAGTTGTGGCTAAGAGCAGCTTTCGAAATACCGATCGTAACTTTTTTTTTTTTTTTTACTTTACAGTCCGTAATTGGCATATGGAGGTGGAGCGGGGGAGGGAAGAGGATGGAAAATGAGTCCATCCTCTCTTAACATTCTCTATAATCTTTAACCTAATCCTTTACAACCGCGGACCTTAACACTGAAAAAAACTAAACATATAACTCTGTCGCGTCAACTGAATTTCCAGGTTCATATTCCACAAATCTTGCAACTTTATTATGCAAAGTTTCGTTCACATGATCAATAATCTAATAATACAGTGTACTAAATAATATAATGCGTCCCCGTCCCTAACCCAAGACACCACTTTCCTGCATTCTGAGGAAAGCAATACCGAATCACAATGAATCATAAACCCAAGTCCTACGCCTTCCAGAAAAAAACCTTGTGAATTTCACTTCAATCACGTAGAATTTCAAGACAAAAAAAAATAAAAATTGCAAATCACTTGTGTAATTCCAGAACAGTTGGGAACACGAGTTCACTGTTATATCAACTATAGAGCTTCAGGACTTGCACTTCCATTATGCAACAGACAGTCCTAAGAAGAGAAAGATGGGCTTGCCAGCAATACAATGCACAACACTGACGAAATATCATTAAAAAAACACAGAAAAACTGGATTAGCAACTTCCTGGGCATCGAGGCAGAGATCCCTTGCGACTTGATTTATGCAGGTTTATTCTGTACATAATCTGACAGTGATAGATCTAGTACTTATTTGTTTATCATGTTTTGTACTTACCCGTAAATCATTTCCTCGAAAATGACCAATACAAAATAGCACAACAAATAGTCCTACCAAAATGGAACTACAGGGTGAACTTGTAAGCACCTAAAACCTGGTGAATAACTGATTAAAAAAAAAAATTATGGAACTCTATGTGCCCCAAAGCGATGCCAATCGTTGTGTTTTGAGCATACTGATTGATTTTCTGAAGTCACTTTTTTTTTTGGGTTGTTGTTTTGCCCACAGCTTCTTCCAACAAAGTTCAGAGCGAAGAGACTGAAATTTTCATTAGTCTTCCCGATTAAGCACCCACGTATCAGTCCTCTCAGAGGAGTGCACGAACTCAGAACGCGTGATAAAATGTGTGCCCAGAGCAACAAAGCTCGCGTTTTACCAACGAAACAGGGAACCTGGGTGTGAAGAGATAAATGTGTTAATTGCAGCACAATCGCGATAACAACCCGACAATATACTGTGAGAATGATGAGACCTGTAATTTGACTGGAATACGGTATTATCACTGGACATTAGCGTTGGGATCTGTAATTTGAATGGTTTACTGTATTACCACTGGACATCAGCGATGGGATCTGTAATTTGGCTGGTAAATTATTTTATACAACGACGCGCTGACAGGCTGGGCATAAATGAGTGGAGATAAAATACTGGAATGTGCGAAATGTAGAAGGGAAATGGATGAAACATCTAGTGGATGGATGGAAGAATTTTATTGTCCCGGTCATATTCATATACTCCTTTCTGACGTACCATAAAGATAAAACGCCGCTCCTGACAAGTTTCGGGAGGACACATTTTCTTTCTCAGTGAATCAACCAGGCCTGGCAGGGTCATTTCGAACCTTAGACACACAAAGATACAAAATTTTAAATACCAGTTTGAGGAACTCAGCACAATGCAGACAAACAAGTCAGTGACGAGAGAAAAAAAATCCCCTAATTTTGTTTCCACTGGAATGTGAAGAAAACAGAAACGATCTATATCTGACATAATATGTCACGCTGTAAAAAAGAAAAAAAAATGTCTGTTTAATTGAATGAATCGAAATATCAAAATGGAAAAAAAAAAAAAGTCAATTTAGAAAAATCACGACAGTTTGTCCGGCGTTCGTAATAATCTACAATCGAAAATTTCGGGTAACGAATACAGAGTGGAAAGTCGGCGAGAAATATTCGATCTGTGAAGGCAGGTTTAAAGGAGAAATTGATCGTTGCTCAAAAGGGAATTAACGTCAGTTATGCCTGTTTGCCCACCTGAAAATAGCCATCTCTATTTATCAAAACAAATAAAGGGTTCTACAGTTTGAACAATCGCGTCAATACGCAGTTGGAAGACATGCAAACGCATTTAACAAGCGTGAACAAAGAACAATGTCGATCCTTCGTGGTATCTTGTGACCACAAGATGTTTGGTCCCCCAAGGCCTAGAAAACTGGCAAAATGCTGATTGCTTGCTATCGATTTCCAATCACTGCTCAGTTCTTGCCCTTTGCCACGATTAAGGTTGATGACCTTGTACGCCACGAGTATAGAGGGGGTAAACTTGGTAGGGGAGAAGGGGAGTTTAAAGTTGTTGTCGAGCATGAAAGATTAAATATCACGAGGAAGGTCGGTGGCCTTGTGCGCCACGAGTCTAGGGGGGTGAGCTTAGCAGGGGAAAACACGGTTTTTAACATTGTTGAGAGCGTGGATAGATATACACGACTCGCTTTAAACTAGTCGCGTGTGCAAAAACCTCGGGAGTATAAGTAGAGGAGAAGCTCGACACACGTGGTTCCCAAATTATTCGTTCCTAGAGGAAGACGCAGCGAGAATCGGTCCGGGCTACAAGTGGAAGGTCGTGCCAGTGGGGACCAGAAGTGTTAGGTGTGTGAGGGATCCATGATGTTCGCATGTATTTTCCAATAAGAAGAATTTAATCGGTCGGGGCGACAAGTGGAAGGTCGTGCCATGGGGACTAGAAGTTGAGGAGTTCTGATGATAGGATGGGAACCCATCAGAAGCTCGTGATTTGCGATGGCGGGTGTGAAACGTCGATGTGCTGTGTGTGTTTGCAGAAGAAGAGTCTTTGAGGACGGGATGATAACCCCTCAAGGAGCTAGTAATCTACGGTGGCGGGTGTGAACTGTGTGTTCTTATTAGTGTGAAGCCAGGGATGTCTGTTTCCCCTTTTATCGTCGAAGTTAAAGATCTAGAAAGGATCGTGTGAACTCTGGAGACGTAAAACTGCATCAACGAGGAGGGCAGCTGTTGACAGAGACTATTAAGTATACGTAGTTAAGTTTATAGACAGAGGGATTAGATCTAGATGTGAAACGGGGAATAGAGAATAGCCATGATCCCCAAGAGTAAATTTGAAATATCTCTGTTTTTGTGATTATGTATGTGATTATCATGAGTTAAATGTTTTGACATAAGTTTTTTCATGCATTTATAATTAAATATCGTTTAATTTAAATCTCACTCCATGTGTCCGTTGATCGCTGGACTGCTTGCTTGGCTTGTTAGCTGGGTTTGAAAGGTAAATAAGTTAGGTACTCATCACACACGTGGTCGTGACCATCTTCACGCACGTGATCGTGACAATTGGGGGCTCGTCCGGGATTTAAACTCATTGTGACATACGAGTAATTGATGTAAATAAATAGGACGCATATAATTCGTCCGGGATCTGGATTTGATCGTAAATTGATAGGACGTGAATCGTCCGGGATTTGAAAGTTTAGGACACAAACGAGTGTTTTTCCAAGTTGTAGAAATATTTTTATAAGTCAGACCAGCGCCCATGGAGATAAATACCTTTCTAACGTCACCGAGGCCGGAGGATTTGTTAACCTTCAGGAAACCGGAGTTATTGACGATTAGTAAAAGATTAGGACTCGATTATGTGAAAGCTAGCTTAAGAAAAGCAGAAATATCGAGATATATTGCCGAGTATTATGTGGATGATGATGTGTTCGAAGAAAACGACCTAGCTCAGTTTGAAACTATGGCATCAGTAACTGAAGTTAATATTGAGTTACAGAAAGAGAAGATGCGGATCGAGCTAGAGCAGAAAAAGCTAGAACACGAGGCACGGGAGAAAGATAAAGAAAGACAAGAGAAAGATAAAGAAAGACAAGAGAAAGAAAAAGATAGACAGGCGCAAGAAAAAGAAAAAGAAAGAGATAGACAGGCGCAAGAAAAAGAAAAAGAACGGGAAAGACAGCATGAGCTAGAAAAAGCCAGATTGGGTATTACTAGTAGATCACATGAACCTAGTTTTCTAGCGAGTAGAGAAGTAAGATTGGTTCCCCCCTTTAACGAGAGGGAAGTGGATAAATACTTCCAACATTTTGAGAAGGTGGCCCTTAGTCTGAACTGGCCCAAACAACATTGGCCATTAATGTTACAGAGTGTAATAAGGGGTAAAGCACAACAGACCTTTTCGGCCCTTTCCATGGAAGACGCGGGGGATTATGACCGTGTGAAGGACGCAATATTAAAAGCGTATGAGTTAGTGCCTGAAGCATATCGGCAAAAGTTCCGATATTATAAAAAAATTGACAGTCAAACCTATATTGAGTTTGCTCATGAAAAAGAGGTATTTTTTTGAGAGATGGTGTTCCTCGATGGAGGTATGTAAAGATTATGAAAAGCTTAAACAGCTCATATTACTAGAGGACTTCAAAACGGGAATCCGTGATGAAATAAAGACGTACCTCAATGAGAAAGAGACAAAGACGTTGCAAGATGCCGCAAAACTGGCTGACGAGTTTACATTAACTCATAGAAGTAGATTTGGGCTCAGTAGACCGGGTAGAGTTCAGGATAGGAGGTCCGTAAATGATATTGCTGGCGATCCGAGGGGAGTCAAGATTGAATTCCCGCGGAGATCCAGTAGTTTCGATGGGAGAAGACCTGGTCCTAGTGGGAAAGATTATCATTTCCAGAGAAGAGATTGGAGGAACGAGGGATCAAGATGTAATAACTGCGGGAGATTGGGCCATAGAAGCTGGGATTGTCGTGCTCTTGGAAAAAAGAAGACTGGCCCTATAGCTTTTGTGGGAGGACCGAAAGTTAGAAACGCTCCACAGCCTCGTAACCCAGTGAAGTTAGAGACCATACGGGAAGAGTTTCTGCCATTTGTGTCAGAGGGTCTAGTGTCCCTTGGGGAAAATTCCACCCCCATACCATTAAAAATATTGCGGGATACTGGATGTTCCCAGTCCCTCCTGTTAGATAATGTTCTAGATTGTAATGATGAGTCAAATACTGGAGAAGTTAGTCTTATACAGGGTATAGAGGGAGTCTTTAGCTCTGTACCTTTGCATAAAATTTATTTGAAGTCAGACTTTATAACAGGTCGAGTGGTAGTTGGACTTAAGTCTGGTTTGCCAATAGAGGGAGTATCTCTGTTGTTGGGAAATGATCTTGCCGGTGCTTGGAAGATGCCTACTGTGCAGTTGACTTCAAAACCTAGTACTGATGACAAAAGTGAAGATACAAATATATATCCTTCATGTGCGGTGACTCGAGCTATGGCTAAAAAGAAAGAGCAGTCAGATGACAGTGAAGAGATTTGTAAAGAAGATAGGTCGACGGAATCCAATGTAGATCATTCTTATGATCTTTCTAATACTTTTCTAGGATCCATATTACATGAAGATGTCAGTCATTCCGATGTTATGCGGGAAGATAAGAATTTATCATATGATAGAGACCAGTTAATTAAAGAACAAGGCTTAGGTCCTAGCTTACAGCCATTGCAGGATCAAGTTCTGAGCGACGAAGAACTTAATAAAGTACCAAAAGGGTACTTCATAAAAGATGGA
The DNA here is from genome assembly GCA_963931925.1 of Onchidella celtica. NCBI lineage: Eukaryota > Metazoa > Mollusca > Gastropoda > Systellommatophora > Onchidiidae > Onchidella > Onchidella celtica. The sequence continues at coordinate 27,556,415 of OZ007570.1, forward strand.
GTACTTATGAGAAAATGGAGACCCATTGATGTCCGCGCAACGGAAGAGTGGGCGGTTGTCTATCAAGTTGTGGTTCCAAAACCATATAGGCACGAGATACTTGCCATGGCCCATAATTTACCTCTGGGTGGCCATTTGGGTATAAGGAAGACCAATGACAGGATAACGAGACATTTTTTTTGGCCAGGAATTAACAAGGATGTGGCTTATTTTTGTAATACATGTCACACATGTCAGATAGTGGGAAAACCAAATGCTGGAAAAAGAATGGCCCCTTTACAGCCAATTCCAATTTGTGGGGAGCCTTTTTCTAAGGTTATCGTTGATTGCGTTGGTCCTTTGCCAAAGACCAGCTCGGGAAATCAATATTTATTAACCATAGTGTGTACATCCACTAGATTTCCTGAGGCGATTCCTCTTAGGAATATTAAGACACAGAGTATTGTGAAAGCTCTGGTAAAGTTTTTTACTTTATTTGGATTGCCCAAAGAAATACAGTCTGATCAGGGCAGTAACTTTATGTCGAGACTGTTTAAACAAGTTATTGGTGAACTGGGGACAAAACAAATTAGGTCGTCTGCGTACCACCCAGAATCTCAGGGAGCTTTAGAGAGATTCCACGCTACTTTAAAGAATATGATGAGAACATATTGCTATGATAGCGAGAAAAATTGGGACGAAGGAATACATTTGCTGTTGTTTGCAGCTAGAGAGTCAGTTCAAGAATCATTAGGATTTAGTCCTTTTGAGTTAGTGTTTGGACATAATGTTCGTGGGCCGTTGGCTCTGTTAAAAGAAAAATGGATCGGTGATGATCCTCAAATGAATGTATTAGATTATGTGCAGAAGTTTAGAGACAGACTGCATAAGGCTTGTGAATTAGCAAAAGAGAATTTGGGATGTGCCCAAGAGAAAATGAAATTTTGGTATGACAGGAAGGCCAGGACAAGAAGTTTTAAACCTGGAGATAAGGTCCTTGTTTTATTTCCCCTGGAGTCAAATCCTCTCCAGGCTAGATTTTATGGACCCTGTGAAATTGAGACAAAAATTAATGATCTCAATTATATTATAAAAACTCCAGATAGGAGAAAGAGTACACAGTTGTGTCATATTAATACGTTGAAAATGTATCATGAAAAGCCAGCTGAGATTGTTGCTGTAGTGAATGAAGTTGATAATGATATGGAGTCACAAGAAGAGACTCAAGATGTACATCTCAGACGTGATGTGATATCCCCTAAGTTGTCAAATTCTGAGATTTTACAGAATATTGATGGTAAATTAAATCATGTGAAATTGCGTCCAAGAGAGCGGTTGAAAGATTTGGTGTGAGGTATCCAGATTTATTTTCTGATGTTGCAGAAACATGATTTACGTATTATACATGTGAAAGAGAGAGAGAGAAAGTGACGGCTGATTGCCTTTCCAGATGTCATTGATGCTATGTATTTGGATTGTTTACCCTTATTTGAATGAAATTTTGTTGAAATGAATTTCTTGTAAAAATTTTGCTCTAGGGATCAAAATTTTGTTTTGTGGGAAGGAGGTGTCACGATTAAGGTTGATGACCTTGTACGCCACGAGTATAGAGGGGGTAAACTTGGTAGGGGAGAAGGGGAGTTTAAAGTTGTTGTCGAGCATGAAAGATTAAATATCACGAGGAAGGTCGGTGGCCTTGTGCGCCACGAGTCTAGGGGGGTGAGCTTAGCAGGGGAAAACACGGTTTTTAACATTGTTGACGAGCGTGGATAGATACACACGACTCGCTTTAAACTAGTCGCGTGTGCAAAAACCTCGGGAGTATAAGTAGAGGAGAAGCTCGACACACGTGGTTCCCAAATTATTCGTTCCTAGAGGAAGACGCAGCGAGAATCGGTCCGGGCGACAAGTGGAAGGTCGTGCCAGTGGGGACCAGAAGTGTTAGGTGTGTGAGGGATCCATGATGTTCGCATGTATTTTCCAATAAGAAGAATTTAATCGATCCGGGCGACAAGTGGAAGGTCGTGCCATGGGGACTAGAAGTTGAGGAGTTCTGATGATAGGATGGGAACCCATCAGAAGCTCGTGATTTGCGATGGCGGGTGTGAACCGTCGATGTGCTGTGTGTGTTTGCAGAAGAAGAGTCTTTGAGGACGGGATGATAACCCCTCAAGGAGCTAGTAATCTACGGTGGCGGGTGTGAACTGTGTGTTCTTATTTGTGTGAAGCCAGGGACGTCTGTTTCCCCTTTTATCGTCGAAGTTAAAGATCTAGAAAGGATCGTGTGAACTCTGGAGACGTAAAACTGCATCAACGAGGAGGGCAGCTGTTGACAGAGACTATTAAGTATACGTAGTTAAGTTTATAGACAGAGGGATTAGATCTAGATGTGAAACGGGGAATAGAGAATAGCCATGATCCCCAAGAGTAAATTTGAAATATCTCTGTTTTTGTGATTATGTATGTGATTATCATGAGTTAAATGTTTTGACATAAGTTTTTTCATGCATTTATAATTAAATATCGTTTAATTTAAATCTCACTCCATGTGTCCGTTGATCGCTGGTCTGCTTGCTTGGCTTGTTAGCTGGGTTTGAAAGGTAAATAAGTTAGGTACTCATCACACACGTGCTTGTGACCATCTTCACGCACGTGATCGTGACACCTTCTTTACCCTTTTCAGCCTCAGACATGTTAATGTAAAGGTTTCATGATTGATGGACATCCAAAGAAATAGCTCACAGTTTCTTACAATGAACAAAATCAATCACTGCGGAATTTTGTTTTCTTTTTTACTTCATTAATTACGGAAAACTGTTTTGTTTAAGAAACCTAGTTCAGATTTGACCTAAAATCTGCCTATAAAATGTTCCTAGTGGAACAAACAGAGGGGCGGCTTTCATGGTGTCCATTTAACCCTCCGGGACCCACATGTGAAAAAGAGAGTAATCCTGTAAAATGTCTGAAACACATTGAATAATAGGTAGCTTCGGTGCTGTATGTCCTACTTATTATTAATACAATGTTCGCTTACCACACAGGAAAATTACATCCAGACGTTAGGGCACGTCAGAAAATGTAAATGCTTTCGCCTGGGTGACATCGACAATCGCGACATCAGAACTGCGTAACTCTGCACAATATATTATGTCTTTGAATCCGTCCGAATAGTCTTTCACATTATTTCATGTATAGCATTACGCACTCTCAAGAATAAACGTTTCCGCTCGACTTACATCGACACTCGCCCCATCAGAATTATAGTTGTCAACATCTCAAAACAACGTTGAGGTCACAATTCTGTCTTGAACATTATTATTCATTACTCGGTAACCTTGTGTGGCCAAGTTGTTGTTGTTGTTGTGGTTTTTACTTTTTCATTTCCAAAAAAAAAATGTATTTCTTTTTTCGACAGCCACATTCGACACGGATCATAGCAAACTGCTTCTAAAACATGTATTAGACTTCACGATCAGGCATCCATTTATTCATCCTAAGGGTTGAGTAATACTATGTAATCTGCGAAAGCGTGATGAAATTATTGCCCACACGAAACATCACTGTTTACGTCAGCTGTAGAGCTTCTGGACTTACACTTCCATTATGCAACAGACCGTCCTAAGAAGAGAAAGATGGGCTTGCCAGCAATACAATGCACAACACATTAATCCTTGACCTAACCTGAACGATGAATTAGTCATATAGTAATTGCTGACATACTTAAACAATGTAGAAGAGAACATGTTACACCTTTGCTTATTAGTCTTCATTGGCTCCCTGTAAAGGCAAGGATAGATTTTAAAATTGCCGTGTTATGCCACAAATGTCAGTACAACAATGCTCCTCTTTATCTTATAAAGTTTATTCATCCATATAAACCATCTAGAGCATTAAGATCTTCTGATAAAAAAACTACTAGAATCTAAATTTGCTAAAACAAAAAAATTTGCAGAGAGAGCGGTGTTCTGTGTGCGCATCAGCTGTATGGAACTCCTTACCACAAAATATTCGAAGCATAGAAAGCGAGGCACTTTTTAGATCTGAAATGAAGACCTATCTCTTCAGAAACCACTTTGATGTATATAGTCTGTGTGTTTGTGTGTGTGTGTGTGTGTGTGAAGGAGAGAGAGAGAGAGAGAAAGAGAGGAGGGAGAGATAGTGTTTGTGTGTGTGTGTGTGTGTGTGTGTGGTCAGTTGTTAGGAATGAAATTTGTTTTGTTTTTGCATGTTTTGTAAAGCGCATAGAGCAGCTCTGGATATGCGCTATATAAATGAACGTTATTATCATTATTATTATTATTATTATGTACAATATTAATATCTCATCCGCCACGAAGTTTCGTCACCAGCAAGCTGATCAGGACTTGACAAAATCTTGGCCACCGGGCTGACTGAGAATTGCCTGTTGGGCATCCGAAGAGCTGGCTGAGATTTCATATCCAAAGACGACATTTGAAATGTATTACCTACTACATTAGCTTATAAGAGTTGAAATTGAAGGCTGGATAAATAACATCTGATGATGTGCAAGATCTTTATGAACTCGCTTATGAAAAGAAAGGAAAAGAAATGTCCATTTGAGAAAATAGGGCAACAAATCAATAAAAAGAAAATAATTAAAAAAAAGGCAAATTCTTATTAGGGCCAGATTTTCGAAGACAAAAACAAAAGACTTCAAAATATCAAAGCCTTACGTTTCTGGGGGTAAAGATATATTTTTCTTTAAATTTTCCATCCTCTCGATTGCCTTGGGTCTCCAAATTCAACCTTTTGCCTTAAGTAAGCTTCTTTTCAACGCCGTATCTTATATTAAAGAAGAGTAATACGTCATGACACAAGGTTTAATTGCCTGGACGTCTGAAAATATTCCAATTAATTTGACATGATGGTTTCTCCGCAGTGGATACAATTCTGTGGAGTGCGGTTTTGAAGGCGTGGTCGCCGATATGAAATAAATGTGCCTGAATGGAATGTCATAGAAGAAAGGTTTAGAAACAGCCAAACTTCAAACCAAACCCAAAACCACTCTATTTCACTTACCGAATAAAGAAAAATCTGACACAATTCTCAGTTATTTTGTTCTGTTCCTATTGGCATTCCCAAGACGTTTGAAAAGTCACAGATGTTGCGTTATCTTACCTTGCTCCCCTCTTTCTGTCCAAGCTGACATTTACATGTGGGAGAATTCCATGTGAAAGAAAAAAAAATGTCGATAGCATGCACGATAAAGTGTGATTTAACCTTGTACTCAAACAACAGCAATCCTAGAGAAGTTGGCTGCGCATGAGCCAAATATTAAACAAAAACAACAACTGAACATCTAAGAAATCTCAGCAAGGCTTGAAGCAAAGACAAAATATGGCGAAAAAAAAAACTTGTATGTAGCAAACCTAGTGTAAGAAATCATTATAGAGACCGTACAATAAAACGTAAAGGAAAAAGACAGACAAATTAAGATTTTGAACGACTGGACTTCTTCTTTTCCTCAAAAAAGAAAAAATAATGTAACAGGATAGAAACTGGAACAAACAACATAATCGTCTCAAAAAAAATAAAAAAATCGCAGAATGTTTTACAAATACAGGCACTTTAGATGCCAGTTCCAGGCTTGGATTTCCGGAATGCCTTGTTTCTGTATTGTTTCTTTCCGTTTCTGTATTATTTCTCGCAAGAGACTTTGGTACATGCAACTTTTTTTCTTTTTTTCCCGTGACTTCGATTTAGCGAACACAGCCAAACCAAAAATCCCACATGATTTTGGTATGATTGGCGCAGTCATTAACAATAATTCAAGCAGTACTGAGTGGTCATAAAACCATAATGTCATGAAAGGAAAAGATCACGACAAAAATCTTCAGACACTAAATGCTTGCATCTACTGCAACGTCGCCTTTAAGAGTGAAGTCAGTTATGCATGCGCGGCTGTCAGGTAATCCTCTATGAATATTCATGGATCGACAGATTGTTCAATCTTTTAATGGCTCTATTACACGTACAGACAAAACTGATCATCTTCCTCACTTCCGACTTCTATCAGTTTTGTCTAATCGATCGCTGCTATTAACACGTACAGTCCTTTCTCACTTGACTGAATCAAATGTAGAGAGCCAAAACATCATGTCAAATTGAGAACAACTCATGCATGCCTTTTGAAATACAACATCTTTTCAATGTTTTAAAATGGCATGGTGGATAAATACATGTAAAGTATTCCAGCAAAAGCCAGGAGATTTAAAATTTCAGATAAAATCATTGAACAAACATCAAACAAGATGGACCATCAAAAAGACAGAGAATTGGCACAGTACATCCTCTAAAAAATGATACGCTACGTTGTATACACTAATACTATTTTTCTATGAAGAAAATGTAAAATGATAAACGGGGACAGAATTAACCTTTTGATTTTTAATTGTATATTTTTTAAATAAAGACTCGCATTGAGCTTCTCGCGACCCATTTCGCTAATATTGATGCCCTGATTACGAAAATGCACTTGGTTTTTCTGCTTTGATCAATATTTTTTTATTTTTTTTTAAATGGTCGTATGGGAATCTATTGTGTCCGGTGAACGGTTCAACGGGTCAGCATTTCCATTAGCCATTCCCAAAAACTGAGGTTGGTTGGAACGATTTTTTCAGGCGCTTTCCGATATTCTCGATTGGGTTTAGGACTAGGGTCAACGTTAATTGCAGCTTTCAGTCAGATCTTATTCTTTCGGTGGGGTTGCAGGGAAAGAGTGGCGACCTTTGACAATTTTTGTTTCTCTGGCTTCCGCCTCAGGCTAACTGCCCTCTATTCTTGATTCCTGTTCTGTGTCTTAGCTTGATTCTTGATTCTTTCGTGGCTGTCCGCGTACATCTTGACCAGCTGTGGTACTGGTGGTGGGCGCCATAATATATATGGACCCTTTTCATTTAGCGTCCTCCATATCACATGATTTGCAAAAAAAATGGCGGCGTGCCTCACTTGTAGGGCGGAAGCGATGGACAACGGTCGAACCATGCTATCCTCTTGTTGTGCACCCAATTGTACAAACCCGTTACGTGCTGGTTCTGGCATAAAAATGCATCTTTGCTTAGACTGTGCACATATTCAGATGCCATCACTAAGGCAAGTTGAGGTTTTTGCCCTACACGGTGCTTTTCGATGCCGTGCGGCTCCCCGCAAACAACCGTAACGCGGAAGTGAAAAGGGTCCATAGAGAAGAAATAAGGAGTAAAGAGGGAGCAGACTGTGGGGAGTATCTATGAGGAAGTAAACACTTGCCCTCCTTCCTGTGATCGATAGTGTAACAAAAAAAAAAGGGGGGGGGTGGGGGGTCTGATATAGCCTGGTTTGAAGTGGTGTACTGCCCGGGCTGTGCTTGCTTTCTCAGAAAATAATTCTATTATACAAAACTATATATTGAAAACAAACAAAAAAACCTCGCGTGATTCTCAACAAGATCCACCGTCGCCCACACGGCCCGGATTTGCATGACATTTTAAATGTGTCTCCCTATTGAGTTCTTTTTAATAATAAAAACAACACACCAACAAATAGTTTTGGAGAATTGGACACAGTTATTGGAACACTGGACCAGTGACCTGTGTTTAATATTCATTCCAATAGTTTTGAAGTGGCTTGACACTCAGGTCTGCGTTGTTATTGTTGTTGTTGTTTTTGCTTTATTTTCATAAGTAGTCGGTGGGGAGACAATTTCAAACTTTAACACATTCGCCAGGAAACGAGCCTTGTTACAAAACGGGGGTCATCGAGCAGAGTGAACGATAAAAATATGATGAGAAGAATCAAGAAACACATTCAATTCTTCTACTTGTGTCACACGTATTGTTTCTTTTTTATGGAACCGCTCGATCTAGTATTCGAAACCGTCGATTGTTCGGATAATGATTACCGGATATTCGATATTCGTTATTCGTTCGAATCATACAATTTGTTTTTCGACCTAACACCACCCAAAAAAGTGTGTTTTCTACTTCAATTTAGTGTTCATGTCACTGCAAAAAGTTCCATCTTTAATGGCCACTCCCTGCAGTGATTCTGTCCACATTGAATGAAACACGATCCAGTTATGTCATTAATCACAATCGCTGCCATAGAGACCAGGTCTACCGTAAAAACAGTTTGGTGACTCCCATGAGACATATCCACTGCCAGCTCAGATAATACTTTGTTGTTGGCTTGTGGGGCATTTGACGTAATGTTACCTAAAAGCCATTTTTCAAACTATGCCTGGGAAAAAAATTAATGGTTGTGTTGCCAAGGGTAGTAATTAAATTAACATTTTTGGGTTAGAATTATCTTCCTTGTGTGGTCATGTGACCTAGCGACCATCTTGAAAAAGAGCTCGTGTTTACAACCTGCCATCAGTTACCAAGGAACTAACTGCCCCACTGTGCTTAAAAGTAAAACTTGATTATGCTTTTTCTGTATGCTCAAATGAATTTTTGAATGTAGAACATCGCTGATTGGGGGCCCTGGGGGGCTAAACTTGATTAGTTTCATAGTAGAACCGCCACTGCCGCTAAGTGCCAAGTCATAGGAGACACAGAAATATTGTATAGAATTATTATAGGCCTAACCTAACCTAAACGTCCAAAAGTTCTCCACAAACAAGAACTATTAGTCAACAAAAGAACCACTACACAGTCCTGCTAAATCCATTCCATAGACAGATAGCGGAAAGTGTTCTCCTCAGCAGAAATTCTCCACTTTCTTTGCCTAGAGAATTAAAACTAAATGGGTGTCAGCTGAAAAGAGACACAGAGTTTCAGACAGAATGAGGCTTGGATTCGATCGATTGCAGATTTTCTACACGATATCATACGTTTCCAGAGAGGCAACCTAGCCAAAATGGTCACTTCATTCATAAGATTAAACGCATTTTCCAGAAACGACGGCTCGTCGAGCGGTTTTTCGATCAAGCATTTTCCAGGCGCCGTTTCTGTGTTACACATTTATTGATCCGACTACGGTAGTCCGGGTAGAGCCAAAATTCAGGCTGGTCAATGATCTTTTTTCTGTCCCTCAATCCTTTCCTCGTTTTATCCACACATCTTTTTCGCCACTGAGTATTTCTCTCTTCATCTTTGTACAACCCCTTTTCCGTTCTCTGTAATTTAACTTAAGTCTCTCATTTTAGGTCTCTGATTAATTTTCCCTCATCGGCCGATGGCTTTCTCTCCTCCGCTCTCCCATTTTCCATTTCCCCCTGTCTTTCTGTCTGTATGTCTGTCTGTCTGTCTGTCTGTCTGTCTGTCTGTCTGTCTGTCTGTCTCTTTCTCTTTCTGTCATTTTTCTAAATTCTGCCCTAGTCTCACACCTGATTCTTGACCTACAAAATCTGCCCCCACCCCCGAACTCCCCATCCCCCCCCCCTCCCCCTGTAAAAGCCGGCCTGCTCTCTCTCCCTCCGGTGTTTAGGTCTTTAATTTACGGGTTCGCTGCCATTGGCATTTGCACCTCATTTTTCTTGTTCTTGTTTCTGTGCATTTTTGTGGCATTAATTAGTTTTTTGTGAGAATTTTGCCCGTGCAGCGGCCATGTTCGGCCTGCTCTCTTCGACTTTCAACTGCCAAGGTATCTTTAACGTGCACACGGGCCCTATGACTTTTTCGTCCTTATCCGAGAAGACTAGGTGCTCTATCCTATCTACCAAAGGAACAGGGACAGGATTTTTTTTCTCCCGAAAATAATTCCAACATGCATGCACCGTCTGGGGTCGAACCCGGTACCTTTGGCATGTGAGGTGAGCACCTTGCCGCTAGACCACCGTGTCTCCCTCTCCTTCTGGTAACTTTCCCCTCCCTCAGTCTCTTTACCTATTTCGCGCGGTATTCCCGTCTTCCATTAATTTTACTCCCAGATCTCTCCCACCTCCCTTTTATTTTCAGCCACCTATCTCCGCCCCCTCCCCCCCCCCCCCGCCAACCTTTTTTCTAAAGCCGCCCACCCGGTACCCACCTCGTCGCCGCCCTCCCTATTACGCACGTTCGATCCGCACACGGATTTCCGCAGCGTGAGCCAACTCATCTTTCGAGGCTTAAAACAAAACACGATGTTTCCCCTTTTCAATCCCCTCCAACGACATCAGGCCCGGCCATTTAATCCTTCACGTATCTAAAGTTAAATTGATACCAGCGTGAGCCGTTGGAATTGGTTGGAATGGCATGGAATCGTGAGTCAGAAACGAAAGTATGGGGCCGCGGGCGGTTGACGTGGGGCACAGCCAGGAGTGAGTGAGGGTGTGATGACCTGACAGGGTTTGTCACCGACATCTCGGGTTGCCGTTATGGTTAGGGTTAAGGGGTTAGCGTTATTTGACCAAAGTGAGTCACAATATAGCAAAATGAAAAAGTTGTTTTGTAGCAAAGCCTGGGGCAGGAAATGATATTACCCAAACGATGCAATAAAACGCATGGCAAAAGGAAAGACAAATCAAGCTCTAGATCGATTGATTTTCATCAGGAGAAAAAATAATGTAACACGATAGAGAATTGAACAAACTTAATAACACTCTTCACAGTTTTTAGAGTACCATACTGAAGCTTAATTTTCAGTGCTTAATTAATTAAAATTTCACAATTAAAAATCTAACGAGTAAAAGCCCGTATAAGATAAGATATTTATTTATACAGATTTCAAAAAAAAAAAAGTTTTACTGTAGATCTGGAATTAGGTTTGCAATATGTTTAAACGTTCGTTTAATTTGTAGATTTTCTGCCTCGTCGGTGAAGACAAAAAGATGTTCTGCAAGTCTATGTCAGGACTATAATGGAAAGTGCTCAGCTTACTTGGTGACAAAAAGTAAAAGCAGAAACACATACAAGAGAAAAGGAAGAAGCAAAGTAAGAAGCTGGAAAAACCCATTAAAACGTGAGTGTTTCATTTCCTTTCAAGCCTCCCTTGTCAAATGTCAATTATCGGGATATCAAATTGATGTGTTAATTCAGATGCCATGAAGGAGATCCCTGTCTAGGGCAGTCACCGGAAACTCATTCAAGTTGGGTTACCATTAGCTTTATTTAAAGATACGATAGGATACGAATCACTTTACTTTAGGCCTATCCTATACAGGAAATTCTCTCTCACACAGCGTTTAAAAGCACATAGTACAAGGTACATGCAGCTTACGCCTTATTACATACACGTAATATCCTAACTAAATTAAACTCAATAAATAATGACGGTTGTTCTGTTTCATTCGTTTTATTGTTACATTTTCTTAAAAGTAACAGAACATCCTGATGTTTGTCCTGGGCGTGCCTGCACCCCCCCCCCTCCCTCCTCCCTCCAATGGGATGTATGAATGTCAAGGACTGGGACACTTTGACGAGGGTTTCTCTCCCTCTGAGGATGTCCCGTAGTCTCACTCTCTGAAGAGTTCTTTTTGTTCCTACATTTCACGTGTTTATTGTAACAATTGAATTTATCATTGTCGGGACAGGACACACAAATAGACCGAGGTGAAAAACAATAGAGAAAAAAAAATAAAACAAAGAAACATAAATGACTATTTGTGATTAATTAAACAAAAATACAGCTAATAACATTACAATAATTCTGATGTCGCAACCGCCTGTATCCGTCGGGCGAGGACATTCCCAGCCAGCACCCCTACGTCAATCTGATATACATTTGTACAGGATTTCTATAGGGTGATAGGATTACAGTAGGAGCAGGTCCCCTACATCAGCCCGACGTCTACGCGATGTAGTGGATCTTCTACGAACCACGCCATTCCCATGCGCAAACTTTAAGTTAGAACCATGAATCTGATTTCCATAATGTGGCTGGCTCGGTTAACTCTCGCGAGTTCGAGATGCCTGGCACAAAAAAATAACAAGAATAACAACAACAAGAAAGAAAGATGGAAAAAAAAACGACAAACAAGAAAAGGAAAACTAGCACAGAAGGCAGAACAAACAGAACGAGAATGGCAAGGAAAAGTAAACAACAACAACAAGCAACTGTTAAGAAAAACAACAAGAACAACAACTTCAGCCCCCCGAGCTTCTCTAACGAACACAGACAAAATACCACGGCCCGCCTCAAGCACCAAAATGGTTTTCATTTCGGCCCGTGAGCTGTACACAGAATTTGCTCACCACGACAGACTGTCAACACTGGCCGCTATCCGATTAGACGGGAACACCCAACACTACACGGGCACCTACAACATCGTTGGTTGATGCTCCAGGGGTTGCCAGACAATCCTTGGGCTGGGCTGACTTTCGCTTTCACCGTTGCCACTTGTGTGAGACAAGACAGAGATCGATGGTCTTATTTCTGCAGTGGTTGGAGAAACTTGGCGCATGCTACCCCCCTCGCCCCCTTCCACCAACACCGTCACCCATCCACCTCGCCCCCTTGAATCTGATTTGTGTTATCTTATGTCGAAAAGGAACTGATGTCGGAGATCTCCGAACTCACTAAATCACACACATACACACACACAAAAACAACAACAACGAAGTCATGATTTTTCTGAGACTGGCGCAAAATAAAATCATTTTTGAGGAAATAATCACACAAATTACTCATACATCGAATCCAAGAGTAAGAAGTGCTTTATGTTCCCAACAAATTACTTCTCTATATAAATAAAAGCTAGATGCAAACATGCGAGACAATCACAAGACCTCGAAAAATGCAGTTTTCACCTATATCCTCTAGAAACGCAATGCAGTTGTCGATGGACCAACGAAATTGTGGGAAAATATCCGTATTAAACTCAGCGAAGGCCAAATTCCAAGGCTGACCCCTGCCTTTTCACGCCACGTTTTATATTCTAGCAATACTACCATTTCCAATCCATATTTTGAAAGCAAACTTCCTATTCCGGTGTCATCGTTTGGTAATTGGGCGACATTTTCCGGTGCAGTGTTAAATTATCACTGCGTGTATAAAATAATGAGAATCCAGACATGAAGAAAGCGTATTTAATAGCTGATGTCTGGGGACCGTAATATTTTATACTGTAAACTCTAGCTGAGCACTGGGCACAACTCGGTATTTTCTCTATATTCTTTGTAATTAGCCCATGGTCCCCTACCAACATGGTACTTAGTTTGGTAAGCCTGGGCATAGACTGAGCTATTCTACCAGTGGGGGATAAACTCAAGTTCCACAGAGGTACTGCCAACATCCGCCCCATTTTGTCACATCGTTGGGCATGTGTGAGTGGATCTGACGAAATCGGGCTTAAGGGGAAAGATCAAATTCCTGAGAAACAAGGTGAAACATTTTCTATGGAAACTGAGTTTTGCTTTTAATATGAAAAGGTAACCATTTTTCTTAATTCAGTAAACTATTTAGCTTGAAGGCGTCTTAGAAATATCTTATTTTGATTTTTTTTAAAGAGCTATTCCACCTTTAGCCCGGTCTTGTCAGATTCACCGACTTTTCACACACCTTTTTTCTTAATTTTTTTTTCTTCCATTATGGTGTCTGCCAGTGTGAAAACCAGTAGAATATCTGAAAACTTCAAACGATTTCAAACAGGTCGTCTCCGCAGGCATAATGATCATACAAAGATTTTTATGGTTTTGTTTTTCTTTATATCAAAATTTTGGCCGTGTCCAAACGCAGCAAGATTAAACTGATAATGCACAAATGATTAGCAATAGCCCACACTGGCATGTCATGCAGTTTAACAGGACAATAGCAAGATGCAACAATAGAGTCAATTAATGAAATTTCCCCACCGAAGGATAGCCTATCATAAAGTTAGTGATGTCTTTTAGAAAAAGAAATAGTACTACAACAACAACACCAACAAAAATCCACAGGCAACCTAAAGAACGTCTTTTATTGTTCATTTTTAACGCAGGATTTCACAACCAAATAACATTTTTTTTGTACCAAAAGTGCAAAACTTAACAAGCTAGCCATGCACACATTAAACAATGCATCTGGTAGAACAGAACAACTAACTGGTTATGGGCGTGGTCAGTTTGCCGCCACACTCTGTGTCGTACAATCATTCCTCACAATCGCAAAATCGCCTCACCCTCATACCAACACAAGCTCAGCTGCCACTCAAGGGCCTCAGCAGGCAATATTTGATAAGATGCTTGCACTTGAAGAAAATCTCGCGAGCAATTGGTGAAGGTCTACTGGCAAATTAATTTGATTCAAGATTTGCATCATCTTCTAGAAAATGAAGAAGATAAAGAAATCCCTTGTTTTAATATCCTTTAAGTCCATGCCCCAGTTCTGAGCGATTAGGGGCGATAATTAAACCAAAGGCTCAATCTGACTGTGGAGGTTTGTTAAACTTTTCTGTACAAATTATTCTATACCATTTCCGAGTGGCCCCTTCAAGAATTCTTGTTTTAAGAGGCAAAGGAGACAAGGCACACGCTCTACGGCTTTCTGACCACGCCTTCACGTAATTGGCAATAGTACTTTCAATCATGGAGTAAATTCAGAGTGGATTTTGGCACTATTCGCGGCGCCGCAGCGTCACTTTATCACTGGACGTTTATTTTTGCACTTGTGATTAGGCGCATTGGATTTTACTTGCATTTTGAAAGTTCCCATTTTTTTTTGGTTGGCGAATGACTTCGCAGGAGATAAAGCTCTGATAAATCCATGTCTCATCAGCAAGTATGCCACTTGACTTTTTACGCAGCTGAACAATGCTTAATTTTTGTTTAGTTTTTTTTTTTAATAACTAACTTGCTACTTGTACAGTTATCACACAGGCGAAAGTTGAATGAAAGGGCATCTAGAGTCGGTCTCAACAGGGCTTTTTCTGGGTTATTAAAAGTCAAGTGTTCAAGGGTTCTTCAGTTTCATCACTGATTGCTGCAGGCAAAAACAACTTTATACAAGTTTTCGGGTCGTCAGATAGAGATAAAAATTTATCAGTCTCAACTAGCTCAAGACCTGCTTTAAGACACCAACACCGGGCAAGAAGACACCATTTTGATAACGTAAATGTGACCATCTCTGAGTGAAAGACTCATATCGTCAGGTTTTGACCATTTCCATTGGTCTGGACTTCCTTTTCGCGACCTTCAAGTTTCAAAGTAATGTCATTCATGTCAATTGTTTAGAAAACCAAACTAGGACTTACCAAAGGGATATCTGCAGCCTATTCCTGCCTTGAAAGAGTCTCACTTTAACAAACTCTGGGAATCAGTACTTATTGACAACCATATGTCTACAAAATTATCTGACACAATTTCATTAGGTAACATTGGAAGCAAAGATACCATTCAGTGTTCTGATTTAATTGTTCGTTCTCTTTGGACTTCTAAAATCCACACAGTGTGAACCAAAATTCAATTATTATGTCTGATACAATCACATTTATTTCAATACGTAATCTTAAACGCTCTGTCGCTACGGTAGTTCTTATCTGTTCTAGCTCCATTTTTTGGACAACAGAAATTCCACGTGAAAAGTTTGCAGCTGTAATATTATTATCAGAAGCCAGAATAAATCGGACACAGTGAAACAGCTTGATAAATACCACAACTCATTTTAAACAGGTGTCACAATTGTGCATTTGTTATATCTCTTCTACATACCAAAAAGATCTCTAGTGTTTCAGAAAATGGAGATAGGACAAACAAGAACAAAGGTCGCGCAATGTATAAATTAAGATCAAGTCTTGACAAAGTCACTGTGTAAGTCTACGCTTACCATTTTGTCTGCCAGTACAGTAAACACGTCAGCACTACTGATTTTAATCAGTTCCAAGACCGCCAGCCTAAGTGTCACTTGAGCATACACTAATGTCGCCACGCGCTGCGACACTTTCCGGGAATTCCTCCACCGACTCAGCGAAGCCAAATAGACTAGAATGACATTTTTTTCGGGAGGGGGCGCGGATGGGGGGGCCCGGGGATAGATCTGGTGACTCAAGATCGGACAATACCAGCTGCTGCCAAAGAAGAGATTATCTCTATATTTCCCCTCACCGAATCTTGGGCGCAAATGACGCGTTTCCTTGGAACCAGAGACAAACTGTCAAATTTGCCGAACCGCTGACAAAACTGTTGGGAATGAGAACGAAATTCTCTGAGTCAGAGGACTGCCAAGAGCTCTCGAGAAGTTAAAAAGCCTTACTGAAAAGTGCTCCAAATTTTAATGTACCTTTTCTGTTCGCTCGCGTTGAATTTTGTGCTGGGACATTTCTCATACAAGTCGACGATTATCCAACTTACACATTTGCAGGAAAGTGAACAAGAAAGACAATTAAGGTGGTGGAGTATGTCATTACATTACTTTCATCTTCATAAAATATGCTGTTACTTAGAGCAAGGAGGATGTGACTGCTGACGCTCTGGGACGGTAGTAATGTCCTGCTACACAAGGAACCCCCATGTGCCTATGGGAGCCGGATTTATTTTGGGGGTGGGGGTGGAGGGGTGGGATGGGGGAGCGGATGGAAGGGATAATCTGCAGTAATTTTTTAAAACCAGGCATAAAGTCTTTGCTCAACACTTCCACCAGTCGACGCGTTTAAATAGGAAACTGTTTGGCGACAAGCGGGGCAAGGTACAGCGTCCAGTCAACGAATGAGCAGCTAACAAACAGGAAGTAAAATGAGCAGAGAGAGAGACGAAAAGGTGTGCTGATAATTTTGTAGGTATGTAGGAAAATAGATGTAGTTGGAGAGGAAGACATCAGTCTGTAACACAGCCAGTATCCCAGGGAGAGACAGTCACAGACAGAAAGAATTCGATGAGAGCCAGACAGTAGTTTCTCCAGCCCATTGGAGGAGAACCCAGGAATACACTGCATTCTCATGAGTTTGGTTCTTGGTATCTGTAGGTTTTGAATTCTCCATAATGATAAAAAAAACAACATTATCGCTGTATTGTAATTTGTGCCGGGGAGTTTAGTGATAGTGAAAAGAGAAGGAGGGGTTCCCAAACCTCTAGCAGGTTCATTTCATAATAATAATTGTGAGGGGGGGAGGGAGTATCAAATACTGAAAGGAAATAGAATCCGCTTCTTGCAGGACACAGAAGAAGAACGGATTTGACAGTAAGGGGACAAATATTTATTGGTAGATGAAGATAACGAAAGCGCTGGTTTAAGTACAGACTTGTTGCTGGGTATAAACAGTGCTTGTTTTGTTTATTAGAAGTGCCAGACAGACAGTGCACTATACGGTAAAAAGTAATAGTATATCGGTACTCACCAAGCATTGGCGGATCTGGCGGGCATTTTTCTCGGGGCTGATGTGATGTGACCCTCGTGGCGTGACGTATATGTGTCTGCGACGTCATGTCTTTATTATATTGTCGTATTCTGATGGCATCGTCCAGGGATGTTGAACCAATGAGGTCGGCCACCCGTCGTCGGTAGACGACATTTGATAACTCCAAACAGGCTACAGAAGAAAATGGCCAAGCGATTGGTGATCAAGGGAACAAACACTGGAAATGTAGCTAACTCAGATTACAGAGTTATTTCCCTGATTAAAAAAAACTACTATTATTTCAATAAACATGCAGTTGGGCAGATTAAATAAATCATGCATATTATTCTGGCCACCTGTCTGCCTTTTCATGTTCATGCCTTCTGTTTGTTGTCTGGCTGTGAGTTTGTCCACGTGCCTGATTGTCTGTCTGTTGATCTGTTTGACTGTGTGTCTATCTGACTGCCTGTCCATCTGTCTGTTCTTCTGAGTATATCCCTGCTTGTCTCTTTGTCTGTGTGTCTTTCTGTGTGTTTGTATGCCTGTCTGTCTGTCGGTCTGACTGAGCGTCTGTCTGCTTGCCTGTTTGTATGTGTGCTTTTCTATCTGTCTGTTTGGTTGCTTGTCTGTCCGCCTGTCTGACTGTCTGTCCGTTTGTCTGTCTGACTGTCTGTTTGGTTGGGCATGTGCCCATCTGACTTTCTGTCTGTTTGTCTGTCTGACTTTCTGCCTTTCTAACTTTCTGACTGTCTGTCTATCTGTCTGTGTGTCTGTCTCTCTGTCTGTCTGTCTGTCTGTCTGTCTCTCTGTCTGTCTCTGTGTATCCTTACGTTTCCCACCTGTTCGGCAGCCGTCATTCGAAGACATCTGGTAGAGCTGGTCCTGCTCCTTGGCCTGGACATCCCGGTACAAGAGAAAGACTAAGAACACAACAACGCTGACACTCATCAGGTAACACACACAACACAGGACAGCATTGACCTTGTCTGCATCAGCGTCAGACACCGATCTCGGAGACAGGGCGTACGAGTAAATGGCCTTCGGGTGATCTGAAAAGGATGAAAATCCCGAGATCTTAGGATTTTTCTGCAGAATTTTCTTTTTTTTATAACCCAGGGTAAATGACAGTTACTATCCCCCGTTTCATCAAATTTCTAGATCATCCGGGAGAAAAATAATACACGTCATTCACATGAAAGCAGAGAAAGATACAAAAGATTGTTTTGCTCTACGCAATTCGCATCAACACGACACTTTAACCAGGTGTGTGCCGTATTTTTCACTAACGTTCCTTACCGTGTCACTCCATGTATACCTAGTACTATTGAGTTTATTGAGTTGTGACGTGTTCATGTAATGATACGTAAAATGTGAACCGCCTGTTTTGTTTCTATTTTGTTTCCTTCGCTGACCCCATCTAAGAAATGTGCCTTAGTGTCATTGCAGCCCAGTTACAGCTGGAGCAGACACGTCGTCGCAACAGTGCAGCGCTGTAAAGTTCTCTTAAAACTCTCTGTGAAAGGGAATTTGCCACATGGGATAATAAAGTGTCTCTTATCTTATTTTATCTTATAGTCATGCTCTTCCAGGCAGATAATATAGCTGACACCGACCGCACCAATGACAGCGATAATCTTGACTGAGCTCACCAAACAAAATGCCCCCTGCGCACTCTGCTTTTAGCTGCCTCGCATGCCCTCTCCCCCTTAAAAAAAAAATAAATCGCTGAGATTGTAGGCACGAGCCAAGTAGGGATGTTTAGGGTGCAAAATGAAGTAGGGGAGCTATTCATAAAGTACGTACGCCCAACCCTGGCGATCTTTACCCCCGCCCCCTTCGAGATTTTTATTAAGATTTGAAAAGAATAGAAAACCAAAAGAAAAATAAAACAAAACGCACTCGGTCATTCACTCTCTCCACTCCTAGCTGCCTAGGGCAATGTATACGTTCATCTATAATAATATACAATAAATAACACAATGTCTCTGTGGTAATGTCTTCCATAAATATAAATGTACCACATTCAAGTAAATTTTAACTCATTCTGTAGACAATAACACAATGTCTCTGTGGCAATGACTTCCATACATAAATGTACCACATTCAATTAAGTTTTAACTCATTCTGTAGACAAGAACACAATGTCTCTGTTGTAGAGACTTCCATATATGAATGTATCACATTCAAGTAAGGTTTAACTCATTCTGTAGATAATAACAAAATGTCTCTGTGGTAATGACTTCCATAAATGTACCACATCCAAGAAAGTTTTAACTCATTCTGTAGACAAGAACGCAATGAGAGTCTATCACTAAACAGTAGTCTTTGACGTGGTATCAGTGGGAATCATCGGTTGATTGGTTTCGCACACCACTAAGACAAGATAAGATAAGAATCACTACGTTAGTTATCTCATGAGAAAAATTCACTTTCACAGAGCGTTTAAGAGCACATATACGGTACACACTTCAGGCGGACCCTCCATAGACGGCACACGGCACGCGGCACACAGCACACAGCACATGGCACGCGTGCGAAATAAAATTAAACACAACCATTTAGAGTTGCACACTCCATTGACGGCACGACACAGCCACGACGAAACATTGCGTGCCTTGCTTTGTGCATTGCTCTCGTTTTTTGTGTCGTGTGCTGCCAAAATGGATGACTACAAGAAAGAAATTATTGACCAATTTTTCTTCTGCTGATATTGGTTCCCGATAATTACAACCAATTGGTTGTAGGCGAGGAAGCACTAGGTTCTTCAGTTCATCATACGTTCTGTATGACATTCTTAGGTAGTTGAAGAACAATGTCTCATCTCAACGTCTCATCGAGGAGCTGAAAGTTCGATGAAACTCTCCTCTACTACCCCTCAATATAAAATGTTATCTGCACCACATGATCCGCTTTTTCCTCTTCTTTTTCCGATTATTTAGAATTGCTAACATGATCAGAGTATCTTCATCAGACGAATCCATGGTTGTGATGTGTTGTGTTGTGATGTCGTGCTATGGCCTATGGAGGGAGGGGTATTAGCCTGTGGCACGGCACGTGCCGACAAGTCATGTGCCGCGTGCCGTGTGCCGTCTATGGAGGGTCCGCCTGATGCATCATTCCATAAACCGATCGTAACTCAATAACCGGCGCACTACATGAAATAACATGAAATGGAACGTTAGTAGTATATGGTAGACATCTAGCTGTAGTGTCTTGTTGAGGCGAATTGTGAAGGGCAAAAACGATCTTCTACATATTGTGTATGAACTGTTGTCGTTCAAATGTATAATAATTATATGGGTCTCTTAGAAGTTTCTGGCCATAGAATAATAGTCTTTGATGTCGTTTACTGGCAGACAAAACGGCATTTTTGTCAAGTTTCGCATGCAAAGACGGAATTCCTGCCACTGACACAGGTAGATCCTCCCCCCTCCGACGGCTGTGTACAAATGGGCGACACAAGTTACAAGAGTATTATGTTTCTATCCATCTAACTCCCATTTCGAAATATTTACAGGAGCCATAGAAAATTTACTGACGGTCGGCCTGCAAATGCTTAAGTTCCAGGAAATGGATTAAGTGATTTAAAATGCAATACTGCAAATTAATATCTAACATTCTTTACAATAATTATACTATGGCTGTGGTGATTTACTATCTGTTAACAAGCAAAACGGTGTTTCTCCAAAATCCGGCGGTAACGAAAATCTTCGGTAAATGTGAGAAAATTCAATAATGTAAATCTTCAGTAAATTTCAGAAATTCATTATTAAAAATCTTGAATAAATCAAAGAAACTTCAAAAACGAAAACCTTCAGTAAATTTCCGAAAATCAATATAAAAAATTTTCAGTAAATCTAAGAAAATTCAGTAACGAAAATCTTGAGTAAATGTCAGAAAGTTCAGTAACGGAAATCTTCGGGAAATGTCAGAAAATTCAGTAATAGAAATCTTCCATAAAATTTCAGAAAATCCAGTACAAAAATCTTCAATAAATTTCATAAAATTCAATAACAAAAATCTTCACTAAATTTCAAGAAAGTTAGGTAATGAAAATCTTCAGCCAAAGACCACAATCTGCGTCGTTTAAGTTCAAATTCCAACACTGTCCAATGATGAAGATACGATCACAGTTATATAGGCTATTCCAGCTTTTATTTCAAGCCTTTGTCACTTACGGGATATTTTCCCAAATGGCAATTAATTTGTTCCTCTGAATAATAACATGAAGTCCCTTGTAATACACAACATTTCGAGTCAGAATTGCGATACATCTGCAAGGCAAAGGTTTGTCAGTGGATCAATATATAACTGATGAAAAGAAAAATGAAAAAAAAACACCTTACAGCAACAGGCTACACCTTATCCGAAACCGGATGCTTGACATAATTCTATTCAACTGATTGTGTTTCCTCGCTCTTTTCATTGCATTAAATAAAATCGTAAAGGACGGGTAAAAACGTGTCCTGTTTAGTAGGTTCGACATGCAGAGAAAAGGCGTTTCTTATTTGCTCTGTCAATATCTAGTGCATGCATGGCCTAAGCGAGCTATTCATGCATTATGAAAATACGCATGGCAGTAAACTTCCTCAGGGTTTGTAAATTGCAATATTCAATGTGAACTCGTTTTTTTCTTCAATTTTTGTCTCATCTATTATTATTATTATTATTATTTTATTCATGTCAGGCCAGAGTTTTCTGCTATTGTATGACAGTACACAATACAGCCTGCTACTGTCACCCCCACTGTCTTGTGGGTCATCTCGGGAGAGAGGAAGACTAGGGGAAGGTAACCCTGAATACAAATACCACACTGCCTTGTGTGTTGCTATGATAGCAAAGGCTATGGGAGTAAACCCAGACAGAAAATCAGGAGTGGAGACCCGAAGGTGGTTGTCAGGGAGAACTGCATCAAACTGGCTTCCAGCATCTCCTGCAGCCGGACTAGTTCCAAATGTATTGACCTGGTCTCTCCCTTGGGTTTAACTAGAATGGCAGAGAGAGGGGTGGTGCCTCTGGGCAAAGCACCATCTCTTAAAAATAGCCCAGGCAAGGCAGCAAAACGAGGAGGCGTTTGCTCGGGCTTGGCAAGCGTCTGTCTCTCCTCTATAAGCCCACCCATTTCCGATTTGGAGAGGACACTCCAGCCATCCGTTACGGATGGGCACAACACGGGAGGTGGCAGTTACCGGTGATAAGCTCAATCCATTTGGCGTACGGATGAGCGCCAGGGGTCCCCTCTGTCGGTGGGAGCGGCTTTTCAGCTGCATTGATCAACTACCGCCCGCCGTAACCTGGGCAGCCCCCAGGCAGTTGGGTGTTGTTCCGCCACGTCAGCCTGCTTCATAAGGTGGTTGGAGCTAGACCAAAAGTCAAAAAGCTGACGTAAAGTGTGCACCTGGCAAAAACAGAAAAATACTAAAACTTGGTACCTGGAACGTCAGAACAATGCGCCCAGGCTTGCAACAGCAAGATCTCACTAATATTGACTCCATCAGGAAATCCCAAATTATTGATCGAGAACTTCAGCTACTAAACATCGACATCGCTGCCCTTCAAGAAACTCGACTTCCCGACTCCGGGTCAGTCAAAGAAGAAAACTACACCTTCTTCTGGCAGGGCCTTAGCAGCGAACAGCCGAGAATCCACGGCGTGGGCTTCGCCGTAAAAAACTCCCTTATCAATTCGATCGCAACTCCAATTGGAGTGTCAGAACGCATCATGACACTCAGACTGAACACCCGGTCTGGTTTTACCAACATTATCTGTGTCTATGCCCCAACACTTACCTCCTCTGACGAAACCAAAGACATTTTCTACGAGGCATTGCAGAGGTCTCTCCACAACATCCCTCTCACCGAAGGCCTGCTAATTCTGGGTGACTTTAACGCTCGAGTGGGAGCAGATCACTCCGCATGGCCAAAGTGCATTGGGCACTTCGGCATTGGCAACATCAACGAAAACGGGCAGCGCCTTCTGGAGCTATGCTCCGTAAACTCATTATGTGTTACAAACACGTACTTTGACCTTAAGAGATGCCAAAGAACATCATGGCGCCATCCCAGGTCTGGCCATTGGCATCAATTAGATCTTATTCTCTCAAGGAGGAAGAGTTTGGGCTGTATAAAAATAACTCGTTCCCTCCACAGTGCTGACTGTGACACCGACCATGCACTGGTAGTCAGCAAAATCAAAATTTCGGCCAAGAAAATATACAGATCAAAAGCCCCTTCAATCCCTAAGATCAATGTAACAGCAATCAGAGATGAATCAAATAGAAAGTCATTTGAAAAGTTATTTGCTGAAAGCATGGATAATGTCACCCAATGCGACTCGGTAGATGAAACATGGAACACTCTCAGTTCAAAAATTCATGACTGTGCCATCAAGTCTTTTGGACAGCATAAAGTTTCAAACAACGACTGGGTAGCCCAGAACAGCGAAATTCTCCTACCTCTCATTGAGCAAAAGAAATCTGCTTTCAATGAGTATAACAAAAATTGCAATCAGAGTACAAAAACTTGTTTGAAAAATGCAAAAGCTAAACTTCAGCTGGAGGTAAGACGTTGCGCCAACAAATACTGGACAGACTTGTGTAACAGCATACAAGAGGCAAATGAAAAGGGAGATATGAAAACCGCCTTTAGTCAGATGAAAGTAGCCCTTGGGCCAATCATCACCAAAAGCGCCCCACTTAAGTCTGTAAATGGTGAACCCATCACAGATAAAAATGAACAACTGAATAGGTGGGTAGAGCATTACTCTCTGTTGTATTCAACTGAGAAAAATATTCCACCAGATTTTGAGGAACACCTCCAAAAACTGCCAATAATGGCCGAACTTGACGCTGAACCTTCCTTAGTCGAGCTTTCCAATGCAATCGACCACCTGTCTGCTGGAAAAGCCACAGGAAGTGACAACATTCCTGCAGAGGTATTAAAAGACCTAAAAGGCCCACTTTTACCACACCTGTATAATCTGTTACTGCAGTGTTGGAAAGAAGGCGTGATACCACATGATATGAGAGACGCCAAAATTGTCACACTTTACAAGAACAAAGGAGACAAAGGCGACTGCAACAACTATCGAGGCATATCCCTCCTCAGCATTACTGGAAAGGCTTTTGCTCGCGTCATCCTCTGCCGCCTTCAACAACTGGCGGAAAAAGTCTTACCAGAAACACAATGTGGCTTTCGAAGCAAACGATCAACTATTGACATGATATTTGCACTTCGGCAAATCCAAGAAAAATGTAAAGAACAAAACAGGCCGCTTATAACATGCTTTGTGGACCTAACAAAGGCTTTCGACACCGTAAGCCGATCTGGCCTGTATGCAGTCCTTAAATCCATAGGCTGTCCACCAACATTGCTAAAACTTATTGCATCCTTCCACACTGACATGAGGGCATGTGTCAACTTTGAGGGCTGCACATCCAATTCATTTGCTGTAAACAGCGGTGTGAAGCAGGGATGTGTTCTTGCTCCTACCTTATTTGGTATATATTTTGCAGCCCTACTCAAGAATGCCTTTGGTCAATGTTCAGGTGGAGTACTTATTAACACCAGAGTGGACGGCTCCATTTTTAATGTTGCCAGACTAAAAGCAAAATCTCGTACAGAGCATATTATGTTACAAGAGCTCCTCTTCGCAGATGATGCTGCAATCGTGGCCCACGATGAAACCACGCTCCAGGCTCTCATCAATAGCCTTGCCAAAGCCTGTGACAAATTCATGCTAAAGATCAGTGTCTCAAAAACTGTAGTTTTGACACAAGGCTTGAGAAACTCCAACCCAATCATGCTGAATGGCTCTCCTCTGGAGCAAGTGGGAAAATTCTGCTACCTAGGCTCAACCATCAGTGGTAGCACAGACATAACAACTGAAATAAATGCCAGAATAGGAAAGGCGGCCACAGCTTTTGGCAAACTCTCAAAAAGGGTGTGGAACAATAGCAAGCTGACCATCAAAACAAAGGTACTCGTGTACCAAACTTGCGTCCTAAGCACCCTGCTGTATGGCTCAGAGACATGGACCACCTACTCCAAACATGAAAGATCCCTCAACTCCTTCCACCTGCGCTGCCTACGCAAAATTCTCAAGATCAAGTGGCAAGACAGGATCTCAAATATCGAAGTTCTGAGCCGAGCCAACATTCCATCAACTCAGGCTCTCCTAGGCAAAAAAAGACTGCGGTGGCTTGGACATCTCCACCGTATGGAAAATGATCGAATCCCCAGACAAATTCTCTACGGGGAACTTGCTACTGGCAACCGACCCAGAGGTAGGCCACATCTGCGATTCAAAGACACTTGCAAGGTCACGATGAAAGCATTCAACATCGACCCCAATGAATGGGAGAACCTTGCAAGTGATCGAAGCAGATGGAGACAAAAATTGCGCAGTGGCACGCTCGCAATAGACTTCAAGGCAAAAGAAACATACCTGACAAAACGACAGAGGCGGAATGAAAACACTCGCCAAAGTGAACCCAAAAGACTGACCTGCAATCACTGCCATCGCACTCTCGGGTCAAACATTGGTAGAATAAGCCACGAGAGAAGCTGTCAGTCAAAGTGAAAGTGAATATTCTAGCTGCTAAGACCGTCTGTAAAGACGCTAAAGGCCATATATATTATTTTATATAGCGCATATCCATTCTTAAAATGTTCTATGCGCTTTACAGAAGAAACCTGTCAACCACAGAGCAGAATTTCAATGGAGCGCCGGCGAAGCGATCAACACATTACACTTCTTTCTCTCTCCCTAAAAGTTAATACAAATCTCGTTATACGTCGTTGCACACATCTCGGGTTATTCATCATGTGGTCGGGCAGGTGATCAGTGAAAATATTCCTTCCTCTTGAATCCTGTGATTTCGAATCACATTTATATCTGTCCGTACACTGGAACTGTGGCTGAGTGGGCATAACGATCATGGCAAGTTGTCTGCATGGTAATATCACAGGTTCCCTGGTCAGAAGTTTCGTTCTCCCAAAAGGTTTAATTCTTCTTGGAGATTACAGCTAATCTTTGCGAGCACACTTGCTCAACTGCCGTGCCAAAAAAACGCAAAAGTATTAGCAAGTGCGCGTGTTCAGCAGCCTTGCACCTGGGGCGGGAATGATGTGCAAAGCATCACAGTCAATATCACAAGTTTGGGCGACGCCAATAAAACACAAGCCAAACTGATGATCTCTGCAGAATGTACATGCACTATGTTGGTTTACTTAATGATGATCATCACGATTTCATTATCTGAATCCTATAACCTCCCGTGTTTCCACTTCTGTATTGATTCCTCAGTCTTAGAAAAGTTTATGACAAAACCGTTCTCTAGGGAAATGTGCCATTTGCGTAAGCATCAACGTGTGATTGTCCTATTAGATTACACAGACCTACTTCCTGGATTAATAAGATCATCAAACTGAATGTCAACATGAATTATAACAACAGGGCTGTGACATTTTGACATCGGACCATTGTGGACTGATTTCTCACCACATTTTTCCCCACTTCAACTTTAGTTTTTAGGGTTTTATTTCTGGAAGTTTCGCTGCTCTTGGCATTTACACCTCACTTTTCTTGTGTTTATTTTTCTTGTGTTTATTTTTCTTGTGTTTATTTTTCTTGTGTTTATTTTTCTTGTGTTTATTTTTCTTGTGTTTATTTTTCTTGTGTTTATTTTTCTTGTGTTTATTTTTCTTGTGTTTATTTTTCTTGTTGATGTTTTTGTGGTTTTTTTTATTATTTTTATTGTGCCCGGGCAGCGGCCTTGTTAGGCCTGCTCCTCTCGACTTCCAACTGCCAAGGTATCTTTTACGTGCTCAACGTGCACACGGGCCCTCCGAGTTTTTCGTCCTTATCGCAGAAAACTAAGTGGTCGATCCTACCTACCATAGGTTCAGGGACAGAAATTTGCCCCCAAAATTCCTACATGCCTGCACCGACCGGGAATCAAACCTGGTACTTTCGGCACAAGAGGTGAACACCTTGCCTCTACACCAACGTGTGCCCTAATGTGTCCCACTTTAACTTTATACTCTTGAACAAGCTTTAAAGTTATCAGTGAATGACTCGTCGTTCTCATAGTCCCAGTTCACAGTCCTTCCCTTGCCATCTCAGGTTTCATCAATTCTTCCCCTAGAATTGCCGTCTGTAAATTGGTCTATCTTTATACTTTTATAATAGTAATTATTGAAACAATTCATGAAAATTTTTTTATTTTTATTAATGCAATCAAAAGGAAAAAGAAATCCTTAATTAATGGATCCCAAAAGTTCTATTTCACTGAATCCCTGAAATAATACACTGTATATTCTTACGCAATGTATATAATATATAGCCTATTGCGCCAAAATAAGCAAACAAACAAAGCTAACAGACGTGGTAAATTTCATGCTACAACAAAAGTGGAATTGGGCCAGACATATTTTGATGAGCTGTACACTGGTGCTTGTATTAAAAAAGCTAATATTATTATAAATGACCCCCAACATCCCCTGAACAAGGAATATATAAGATCTGTAAGAAGTTTAAGGCTGTTGTCAAAGAAAACTAAAACTGAGCGCTACTCTAAATCGTTTATTCCATCATCAACTAGGATGTTACAATAATGTCGTCATCTTGATCGTAATCTGTGCACAGTTGAATTATGTCCTGCGTGTCAGGTCAATGTGTTTTAGTTAGGGAAGCATATTGTGTGCACTGTTAATTTTGTTAATTTAGTTAATTTATCAGTGTGTGTATATATATGTGTGTGTGCGCGCTATGTATCATACTTTCTGCTTCTGTAACTGTATTGTTATGTATTCAATGATCAAAACAAATTTCCTTGTACAAGGACGAATAAAATTTATCTTATCTTATCTTATCTTACATGTGGGAAGGATGAATGACAATAGATGGACAAAACGCTGCACTGAATGGCAACCACGGACAAGGAAAAGAACAGGAGGACGACCAGGAAGAAGATGGCAGGATGATATTAAAAAGACAGGGGGGAACAACATGGATGAGGAAGACATCAGACAGAAAGGAATGGAAGTCAGTGTTGGCGGGCTACATCCTGCAGTGGATGGACGGTGCCTACGTGAAAAGTGAAAGATGAATTACTGGAATAATTCATGAAATTAATTTCTTTTTAAAAAAAAATATATTAACTGCCATCAAATGGAAAAAGAAATCCTTATTTAATGGATCACAAAAGTTCTATTGCACTGAATACCTATATCATACACTGCATAAAGTACATTCTTACTCCAGTTTGGAGTTCCTCCTTTGACTGAAACCCCTACTCAATTCCTCCCCTGGTTAAACCTTCTTCCCTTCAGCTTCGTGTACACATTTTTATATTCAGTTTTATGTTATGATTGAATCAAAATTAGCCTCGCTGTTTCGACATCATAAAATAAAATACAAAAAAAGAACAGTTCCCATGTTCCTAATTTCATTTTCTTTCTAGTATTGGCATTTTGGAGCGTATATCAACGATTCTAATGCAGTTCTATATTAGAATGTAAAGTGCAGTTAAAATTTCTGGTTCCGATTTTTTTTTTTTTAAAATTTCGGGGTCGCTTTAGATTGGTTCCTAATTTTGTTCTCCTTTCTAATTTATTGATGGTCGGAGCATGGCTGGTTTGAGACAAGTTAAGTCCAAAGGCCTTCTTGATATCCAGCCTCTCATCCACACATTTTTTTTAGTCTCTCTTTTCCTTCTATGTCTTTCTTCATGTTCAAGCTGGTTTGTAAAATCCCAACTCTGGAAGCCAAGAGCCCCCTCCTATGAGAATCATTATGTTAGTCCGATATCACTCACTTTATCCACGCATTGAACCGACAGCGAACGTGTCCAGCACCTCCTAGACAGCGAAGTTCGGCGGTATGGTATTAACATAAAACACAGATCCGCGAAACTATTTATTTTGTGCTCCTAGAGTCTACATATCTTTGAAGAATCACAAACACATTACCAGTGGACCTGTCGTCTTTACACCTGTGCAGAACTGTTACCAAGATAGTGTCTTTATTATCACTACGCCAAATTTTTGGTCCATTACCTCAGAATATATTTTATAGAATGTTTACTTTTCCAGAATAAATAAACTGTATCATGCATAGAATTTTTAAGTCAGACCAGCTTTCTTGAGCAAATGTTTTTCCTGGCACGGCTCATCCGCCGGCTTTAGATAATCGCGGTGCCAAAAATCCTTGACCTTGACGCAGTTTTTAAACAGAAAACAGACAAACATGCACAAAACATGCTGCCTCGTGTGTGTGTTTAAGCTCGTGCCACGGACACGCCTTGGTGATTAGCGAGAAACGATGCCGCACCCCTATTTTTATTCTTCCGAATGCCCCTTAATTAATTCCCTGAAAGGTACCGCCTGCGGTATATATGATTTTTGTTGTTGTTGCTTTAACGCGAGCGATGGAGAAAGACCTACCCCTCTTGGAAAAGCCACAGAAAAGATGTTTGCCCCCATTCAAACCTAGTAATAATAATAATAGGAAGAAAAATAAGAATGTCCTTTCAGTTCCTACGATTGGCTGTCTACAGCATGCAACAGGAAATGGAACTTAATTTGGCAAAAAAGTGAACTTTAATGAATGAATGCCGTATGCTGTTACTACCATAGAAGTAAACTTTATCATTATCAGTTTATAATATATGTACATATTATTTCATCATCCAAATTCACTTATATAATATTACTGGATGGTCTCGCGGAAGGAAGTAACTATGTACGCCACAGGCTCATGCGTTCACGAAAAAATAGATCGGAGACGAAATTCGCGACACAAAGCAGCCCCCCTCAACCGCCCCCCCCCCCCCAACAAAAACTTCTCCAAAAAATCCCCAGATCTGAACAGGACTCTTCTGTATGTCAACAGAAAAGCGCTTTCAAAATTTCAGGCGAACACGAGCTGTATGAGCAGCGGTAAGTCTTGTTAAAAATCACGCGAGATTTTCTTTTACTGTATAGATTTCAGGATAATGTAATTTATTTAGGCTGTAAAATTGAAAGAATATCTAACATCGCTCATGAGACTTCTGATTTTAAACTAATCTGATTGAAGGTTTATGGACTTACAGAATTCAGATTATTTCCAAGCAAAGGAATGGCGGAAAACGTGTGTTATGGACTCTGAGGCCGGACGCACAGGCTTTATATTCTGCTTAAGGAATTATCCTAAGTTGGTTCTGTAAAATAAACATAGATAATATCTGTCATTTGTGATAAGCTTATCAGTTGGTTCACAAATTCCAGGTAACCTCCTGGCTTGTAAGAGGCTTTTGAAAGATAATGTGCCTTGTGTATGTGCTGTACACGTGCGCGAGGAAGAGAGAGGGAGAGAGAGCATGGGAGAAAGAGAAAAGTGTATAAGTGAGAGAGATAGAAGGGCAAGAGAAGAGAGACGTAGGAGAGGGAGAGAGAGAGACAGAATGTTAGGGAGAAAGAGGAGTACGATAGAGTGAGAAACAGACAGACAGAGAGAGAGAGAAAGAAGGACAGCGAGAGAGAAGTGAGAAAGAGAGAGAGAAGTGCAAGAGAGAAACAAAGAAAGACAGAATAGAGAGAGAGCGAGAAAAGGAGAGAGAAAAGAGAGAGACAGAGAGAGTGAGAGAAATTTGAACAATGTCTTTGTACATGAAATTGCTTTTAGAGAGCGGAACAAAAAAAACAAAAAGGTGGGGTGAGGGAAGGGGGGGGGGGTGTGAGATGGTGAATAAGGTCATAATATTATCATAATTATTACGATGTCTGCGCAAATGGTAGCTGAATCTTTGCAGGTTTTACTTGTTTTACCTGAGAATCCATCTTTCCTGTTTGTCTTACCAAAAAAACAACACACCGGCACTTCATTATCCCTGCAAAATATAATCTTACAAATAAACACTATCCGGAAGACAGCTTTACTTTCGACATGTGTGTCAGTATTAATTTGATCAATTTACCCTCCTTTCAGATTGTCATTTCCATTTGAGTCCACACTTGTGTGGGATATTAATGGGTCATCCATAGAAATAAAGATAAGCAGGCATGCTCAGTTTGGCTATTCTTATCCCTCCCCCTCCCCCCTTCCCCGTGCACGCCTTTCACACAGTAAAGCTGGGTTCTCATGTATACGGAAACGGAAACGGCAACGGAAACGTCAAAAACCCTTCAAGTAGTGAAATAGAAAGAAAGTTTCCACACGCCGTTTCCGTACACATGGAAACACTCTTTCTTTTTTACTGTATGAGGGATTTTTTGCCGTTTCCGTTTGCGTACACCTGAGAACCCAGCCTTATACAGCTGGCTTTAACCCCCGTCGCCACACCTCACCAACGACCCCCGGTTGCCCCTTGCAGGAGCGTACGGCCATTAGAGTGCTGAAATGGTCGATGACAAAGGCTTTGAGCCTTGAAGTTTGATAACTTCAATTAATGGCATTTTGCATGTCTTAATTTGACTATTTCATTAAAGACACGAGTTTCATACAGAGTCCAACAATTTAATTTGCAGGGAAAAACGAATAAAATAAAAACAAACTTCTTGCTTTAGAACCATAATTGAAAAGCGTATCTACGCTCCGTAGAGGACCTCTCCCCCACCCCACCCCATCCCCGGCCCCTCTAGGCAACACCTCCCCACCCCCTTTTCCCTTCGGTACTTTAAAGAGGGCTCCGATGACAGTATAATCCTAGCACTACCACTACCCCACAGGAAGGATTAATCTGCCTCCACTAAACCTTCCATGTGGATACATTCCTTTTGACATCGCGTCTTTTGCTCTTGTTTGTTCTATCGCCATTTTGCGATAATTATGTCTTTCAGTATGTAAATGAGGTATATCAACTGCACACTTTGACACAGACATTTTGGCACTTATCAAACCGTGCCACACTTCTGATATATTGTAATCTCCTTATCACCGTGCTAAAGCCGCAAACGTTTAATGTCGAATTTCTCAGTTGTGCAAAAAGTGGAGTGGGATCAATCAAGAATTAAGGCGGTGACATGTCAAGCACGCCCGAACAACCCTTTTAATGCCAGCTCAGTAAACTGACAGCACTTTTGTGTCCAGATGACATGAAACAGTATTTTCCTGCCGATTCATTTACATTACTAGCAGGCAGGTGTTATTATTTCAATGAAAGGTTTCTGCACTAAAAGATGGCAGTAATGAGATCTACAAGGTGTCAAAATTAATTATACAAAATCAGTTTTACGGCTCTGGCAGCCACTGTACATTGCATGTGGTACACCCGGAGTCCAATCTTCAAATCTGCTTGTTTAATAGGTAAACAAGCATTAAAACTCTTCAAAGCTTTCTACAAGCAATGTTATCTTAAAATTTATGTACCTGTGTGGGTTTTCTCAAGACTATAAAACTTTAAGAAGGAGTATCTTAACAATGCATCAACGAATCAGTCCAATAGCGTGCTGAGTCCAATCTGTCTTGTCTCGGTTTTGTGGTCTATGGGCTTCAAGGGGACTTCGCGCTCTAGTGAGACTAAAACACGACTGTCCCGCTAGTTGATCCAAAGAAAGCTCAAGTCTGAGTCAAACCGACGCAAAACAGACTGGAGTCACTGAACGTCTTATTAGCCCTACAAGCCTGGTTGTCATTAATGACACGACATTAAGTGTAAAATACATTAACTGCTTTTGGATTGTATATTATTATCCTCGATCATTTAGTGCTAATCAATAGGGAAGGGGATTGAATGACACAGTTACTATATTTAAATTTACCGACGACGTCATGGGACATTCGAACTGTTCAACGCGGTGGTTTAGAACAGTTGTTGTGGACTTTGTAAGGGCGATTCGAGGCACAAAGATCAATCAGTGAAGATTGACAATTGACGAGATCAACTAATCAAGTGCAGATTTGTGACTCTGTGTAAGCTTAGGCTTCTTTGTATCGTTTGTAAACCAGCGGGCGGAAGTGAAGTATGGTTACAACAATGCGTTTGCGCATGCGCAAAAAGCGGTGTGAAAAAACGCTGGTTTTTATACACTGCTAAGAAGCGCTGCAAAAGGACAGTGCGATAAATGATAATCAAAATGAAGAGGTATGCTCGCGTGAAGAGTTACTGCTCGGAATAAGTAAGTAAAGAGCAAGCATAGAAATAAATAAATAAATAAATAAATAAGTCCAGATTTTTTTTTAAAAATGACGACGACGCTGGAAAGATTCAACGAACCCTATCATTTCCATCTGCTGATTATCTTTTTCGTATTCTAATAATTCACCTCTAAAAAATCTTCAATTTATTCTTTCTTTCTTACTCCGTGTTTTCTTCCGTGCCATTTTTGTCTTCTAAAAACTATGTATTGCAATGTCAAGGAAGATAAAGGTACTGGTATAATGATAAAGTGGACTTACGTGGATATCTTTCTGCGAAAGGTCCGCTTTGTTTTTCGTACTCGCTGAGGAATTGCATTTCTGGTGACTTCTGGTCGTCGGTATGACGCCCGTCTTTGGTAAATTCGTAGCGATGCTTGGAAGGTACACTTTGATCTTGTTGTTGTTTCTGCTGCTGCTGCTGTTGCTGAGGCGGTTGTTGCTGTTTCTGTTTTGCATATTGCTTGGCGTTATTGCATAGAGACTGAGCCACCTTTAGCGAAGAACCGGGTTCCACGCCATTTTTAATGGATTGAATTTTGGCGTTTTGTCCCGTTAGTCTAGAATTTCGAGCAGCACTGGGGACTGCATTACCATTGCTTAAAGTCACGTCTGAGGAATAAATTACATCTGTGGTGGAATTTGAGCTGGATGGTATGAAAGACAAGGGTTTTTGAGGAATATCAAGCAGATCTGCCCCCAGGACGGGACTCTCCACCGAGCCCAGTACGGGAGAAGGCTTAACTTTATTGGCCGGATGAAACACACCATTGGCGCCCTCTATACTTATGACTACCGATGAGCCTTTGGTGAGTTCTGGTGACTGACGATCTGAAGCATCTTCATTACCCGATTCGTGTGCTGCCTGTACTGAGAGGCGTGATGTAGGACCTTCCTTGCCCAGCCCAGTCCGAAGCCGTGATTTCTCCTGCTTGGAATGTCCTTTAACCTTGGTCTTTGCATGTTGCTTATGGCCATTTACTCGCCGGCCTTCATGTGACGTCAATCTGGTATCACTCAAATCCAGAGAGCTCTCCGAAGAGGCGTCTTCCCACCAATCTTCGCTCCACTGCATCTGGTCATAGGAAACAAAACAACAAGATATTAACGACTGATATGAAGGAGAATCTCATAAATCAATTGGGTAGAAATCAATGAAAGATGTTGAAAGAAAACAGTGACATATAGATAACCTCAAACACACGGTATAATTATATTATCAGCAGAAGAAAAGACTGGTCGAGGAGCCACACAATCAGATACAGCAAGGACCAAAGAAACCACAACAAAAGAAAACCAAAGATATTATGACGTCACAAGACTGGCAGAGTAATGTTTTAAAACTGATCTGTCAATAAAGGTGAGATAGTTTGGTGCCAGCACACATGATAAGCTACAGAATTTGTCCTAGTTAAATTTCTACATTCATGTTTGAATGGAAAGAGCGAAAAACTGGCTTTCAAATTGTGTAAGTAACCAAGAAGACAGAAACATTCCAATGCATTGCCATCGCCAACTGCCAAAAAAAAAAAAACGACACAAAATAAGAGATTTTAAAAATACCGGTTTAGCTTTACAGGAAATGCTGAGATTCCAAACAATAATGTGACCGCAACTTCTGAGCTGTTCCTTGAATATCTACGGACAAGTTTTAAAAACACTGAAAGCTATAGGATCGGGGTGGGAATTGGTACAAAGTTAAAACGAGGCAAAAACAAAAACAAAAAACAAAAAGGCTGTATTTCGCTAAAGCCCTACTTTAGCTTGGAAATTACAAAATTTATTAATGATGATCAGACTAAACAAATGCTAACTGTTTTTAATGCAGATAATGAATTTCTGATGGAGATGAGATCAATCATACTGATAGTAATGTATTGTCTTCTCTGTGTCGCTGTAATTTAGCGGGAAAAGAGTTAAGTACCCATAAGGAGGAAATACGCTGCTGTCGTGGTGAAACTGAAGTCTTCACTGCGACTGTCATTATTAGTGTATTGTCTTGTTCCATTATCACCTTTAAAGATAATGGGAGGAAAATCCAGAGACACTGTCATGTCATTCAACGAATGTGAATCAGTCACACCAACGGTCAATTTTGCGTGCGTTAAAGTGTTTCATTGCGTTTTGTTAGAATTGTTAGTGGACGATAACGAATGCCATCCAAGGGGAACAATCACGGCTGTGCACTGTGATACAAGATGAAACAGCTCTTAAGTCCCTTGCAAGAGCTGTGCCATGAATGATTGGGCTTTTTACGATGATTATTTGCAAATGAAGACCAAAGTGAAAAATAATGACAGTAGTAAAAATTCGAAACTAAGAAACTCGATTTTTTTAAAGTTTGAAAGCCAATTTCTTCCCTTTCCAACCGACAAGGTGATTTCTGTGACTGCAAACTTTGGTCGCGCAGACACGAGGCTGGTGAATCAAGCTGGCGCACACGGGGTTAATGGCGAACATCACCTTTGTTGACTTCGGCCCTTTCTTCCCCTAGGATCATTAAATACTCAATACTTCAATATAATATTACTCATTAGGGTTAGTATAAAATGCCTGGTGGCCGAAGACATAAAACAAGCTGTACAGTGGGTATTCAAATGAGTTTCGCTTTCACTATAACATTATGTGCAAGAGCCACAGTTGTACAGATTCTGTCAATACACCTGTTTTTTTGTCGTTTTATTTTTCTCTTTCTGAAATCATGTTCATAATCAATACCTGGCAGAGGTTTAGGGCCCAGTAGTAATCAGTATCAGTAAAACTGAAATTTAACGCTATTGCAAAATGTCATACTCTGATCTTCAGTCGATTCACCTGCAAAATATGTTACAGGAAAGACTTCTGAATGCGTGTTATGCCAGTATTGCCAGATTGCACCTTTCAATGTACAAATCAACAAGCCACACGTTAACTAGAAAACACGGCTGTAGACGACTACCTCGACTTAAAGTCACCTTACAGGAACTTTCCGAAGCATTCGCACAGGTACATCCTGATTGAACACCATTTATTTTTGCGCACAGCTGGATCATTGGTGGTAATGAAACGGAAACGACTCTCGCTCTCTCTCTCTCTTTCTCTCTCTCTCTCTCTCTCTCTCTCTCTCTCTCTCTCTCTCTCTCTCTCTCTCTCACTCACTATCTGTTCAGGCTCGAACCGCAGCGCTGTTGATGGAAAATAAATATTCCGCACCTTTTACTACTATTTGTTTTGACGGAAAAGCACCGTCCTCCCACCCTCTCATACGCACACACACTCAGTTTGCCCAGCGTTATTAATTGAGTGGACGAGAAAGTGCAATTAATCTTTTAATACAGTTAATGGTTTGGTCTCACTATCAATTTTTCATATTATGAAAGATCAGTTGGATCAATAATCTCCCCAATTAATTTGAAGAATTTCCATAATAAATTGTGTTTGTTATTTCCCTA
The DNA here is from genome assembly GCA_963931925.1 of Onchidella celtica. NCBI lineage: Eukaryota > Metazoa > Mollusca > Gastropoda > Systellommatophora > Onchidiidae > Onchidella > Onchidella celtica. The sequence continues at coordinate 27,593,111 of OZ007570.1, forward strand.
TAATTAAGACCCAAAGTGTAATCATAATGTACCGGAGTGGTCTGTTACTCTGTAAAGTACTATTGTTACTCCTGAGGTGTGAATATAAAAACAGTTCATCTTAGACAGTAAATCATCACCTTATGGTTTCTGTAAAGTACTCATGAGCAGCTTGAAGTTCTCAGGCAGAATCTGAGGCAACAGCTGCAGCGATTTATGACTGTAATTCTTAAGTTCTTAGGACAACTGACGTGGCTATTGCTCATTAAATCTGAGCACAGCTGGTCTTTGTAGGATCAAACTAAACCTTATTCTTCTCTTAGCGAGCGGACTTTAGACTGAGTATAAAAGTGCTCAGATGTGCAAGAATATTTCAAAACTACTGAATGGAATGAAAGCTTTATCAAGAAAAAAGAAATAAACAAAAATAAATAAAAGGGAACAGAGAAAACAATCGCACAATAAAAGATATCGACAGGAAATGTATAAAATCGAAGCGAAACGGGATATGTTACTTATCTGCGAGTTCTTGCTTTTGTGCTGCTAACCAAGCAAGAACTCGCAGATAAGTATAAAATCCTGTTTCGCTTCGAATCTGTACATTTCCTGTCGATTGTTTTCTCTGTTCCATTTTATTTATTTTTGTTTATTTCTTTTTTCTTGATAAAGGCGAAAGCCGAAAATTTGAGCATTTTCTGTCTTCTCTTTGGTTTGCTTTGTGTCGTTTGGGTTTTATTTCTCACGCAGGGTTTAGTTACATACAACTTTTTCTTTTTGCCCGATTTTAACATTGCTTATAGCCCTGCTGCGACCCCACAGTTTTTCTGTTGTTTTTATAATATTTCGTGAGATGAAAATTGGCATTCGACAAACAATAACCCATCAACTCTGCGGGAGCTTCAGTGCGCCATTACAATTGTAGCCAGTCTAACAGTTCTGTAAATGGCTTGAGTATTAGAAAATGCACAGTTGTATGACTGGGACATAAAGAAATGCAGAGAGATTTAGGTCGTATTTACGTAAGCAGACAGACAGACAGACAGACAGACAGACAGACAGACAGACAGACAGACAGACAGATAGATAGATAGATACAGTAAGCAGATAAGTAGGTGACTCGATGGACGCTACGTTAGGCTAGATTACTTAATGGAAAGATCGTATCTGTGTGGGGTAGCAATAAATTATCAGATATCGATTCTCTGTAATTCTGGCATTCTTTCTCTAAATCCCCAATGTGGTCCTTACGATATCAAATCAGGCTATGTTATCGATTCTTCACTATTATGCAATCCGGCCGCTTGTCTCAGCGGTGCTCGTTCATTATTGACAAGTACGCGTTGATTATATCCAGCAAGTATTTTTTGCACTCTTTTTGTTTTGGCTGATTCGATATTTGGGGTGGGCCGAAACAGAAATGAAATTCTTTGGGGATTTAAAAAAATTTTATCTTTTTTTTTTTTTTGCCATGTTCTTGTGTGTTTCCCTGAGACAAAGGTTCGATACTGAGATTTTATATTGATTTTGAAAGTTTTTGGAATGATTAATAGGAAATCGATTACTTTTGTCTGAATTTGCCAGCGAAAGCGAGGACTCGATAATTTAAACTGAGATTTCTCCCGTCCCAAATTTTGTTTCACTACGCCAGCTTTCACAAATATTAACTAGGACGCCAAAACATTGCAGTTCTAATCGCAAGTGCCAAAACTCTTTTCAAGTAAAGTACAAAATGGTGAAAAACAGGAAAGAAATTTTTGCAGTCTGCTTTTTTTTTTTTTTTCTAATCTGGTCATATAAAAGTGTTTAATAATAAGTGTTTAATGTACTTAAAAATAGCATAGTGTACAAATACAAGCATAGTTAGCAAAAGCCAGTGCTAGTGGATGTAAACTAACAACAACAACAACAACAACAACAAAAAATACAATTTAAGAATGGACATCGGAAGATAATGCGTAATGGTAATAGGCATGAAATGAAATGGAAAAGAAATCCGATTAGGTTTCATGAAAAAATAAATTCCAAGTATTCATAATTATGCCAGGCGTTTTCATCACCACCGACGACTGTCTCCTAACAATGGTGTCTTACTGGTAGGCAATGCAGGGACTCGAAACAAAATGATGAAATCCGTGATGAATATCGGAGATAATCCCATCCGATTTTCCAAATGTACTAGAAATCTTGGTGTTCTGTTCGATGATGATTTATCTATGACCAGTGATGTCAATCACCTGATTCGAAGAATGTATAATAGAAATCAAGAAAATAAGTAAAGTAAAGAACACTATTTTGATTGACAATGCCACCCTATTGGTAAACTCGCTCGTCTTGTTAAAATTAGTCTACTGTAACTCACTACCTGCTGGACTACAGCAGGAAAAAAATTTAAAAAGAACAGCAAATAGTACAGAATAATACGGCGGGATTAATCCTTAAGAAAAGGAAAAGAAATCATGCATCATCTCTACTGCAGAGCTTGCACTGGCTACCGGTAGAAAAACGAATAATGTATAAGCTGGCTACCCTGTGCTACAAATGTATGTACAAAAACGCACCAGATTATTTAACTGATCTTTTGACTCATTATGTACCATTACGACATCTTAGATCATCATCTGTAGACACTAAAAAGTTAAAAATTCCTATACAATATGTCACCTAAGACCATGGGAGAAAAATCATTTTCTTTTCAAGGGCCTCAGATTAGGAATTCTCTGCCTGTGTCTTTGAGTTTGAGAGAGACTGAAAATTTCATGACTTTTAAACATCAGCTGAAGAGTCATCTTTTTACGTTTAGTTGTTTTTCTTCCTGACTATGCCAGTGTATTGTGTTTGTGATTTATGTGACATTAATGTTGTAAAGCACTTCGAGCCTGGCTGTTAACGGGATGAGGCGCCTTTATAAATGCTATGTTTATTATTGTTATTGTATTGTAGTCCTCGCTGAAACAAATGCACCGAAAATCTTGTTTAAAATCAAACAAAAACAACGTAGTCTATTTATTTTCACCCGAGACAAGAAAGCATTTAGCCTTAACAAGGTATAAAACTCATTCAAAATATCAACCAAGCCAGTTTTTATTGCAGTGTATTGTACATGTGTTTGTACCAGGTCACTGATCACTTGACACACGTTTCTACAAACTGAATTAAATTTACCATAAATAAAAGGAAATGCATAGATTGTGGGATGCTTGTGAACAAGAAACATCCTTACTTTGAGAGCACAGTGGCACAGTGATCCACGCCCCAAGGCGCAAAAGTTTGTTGTTTTTTGAAGAGGGAATTGTCAAATGATTAAATAAATGTCATGTTTCTATTTAAAGTACTTAAACTTCAAGAACTCATTGTCACTCTAACCTTCACCTACAGGCGCCAGCATCCTTATGTAAAGAGGAGGCATTAACTTAGATTCAAAAAGGCGTTTTTTTTTTTTTTTAAGAAGCCCAATCTTCTAGGTGACAATCAATGAAGTACCAACAGCTAAATAACATAATCCGGTTCTTGACTCATCTACGACTTTAAAGCCCCCTTCAATGGTCCGTAGTTTTGATAAGTTTTACGTACCTATTAGGGAGCGAAATTGCAGACACAGAGGACGGAATTTCAAAATACGCATCCCAATATGTCATTATGGGTATTTCCATGGACACATATAGGAAAACGGACCAATGATAAATGAAAAGAACGCATACATGAAAGAAAATTTGTACCTTAAAAACGCGCTTCATGGAAAGCTATCTTTACTCAGTGACTGAACAGGCGTAATAGTTGACTGTGAAGGGCAATGAAATGCACATCCCTTCGTGAACTCTTGCATTATTAAGTAACCAATGCTTAATTTCCAGAGAGGTAGGAGTATCGGGGCACGACTGCCAGCTAAGGGAGGTAGCATACTAAATCTGAAACGTCACAGCCAGTTGCTGCCAGCAAAATGTACACCCAAGAAATATTGGCAGTAGCTGACTGTGTCTGACAGGGCTTAGTATGATAGGGTCTTCCCAGATTACTAAGAAAATATAGGAAACTATGGTGTGCACTTCTTGTCTGCCAGTAGCTGACTGCGTCGTTTCGGTCTTAGTATGATACCAATCTTAACACAGACGTTGCCAAGATAACTTTGCCTCCAGGATTCAATTTCGTCTGACATAACCCAGGCAATTGGGCAATAAATAAATAGCAAAACATATGAACAGAATGAGAACCATTCAAAATGAAATTGCCTGTCTAGGTAAGTCTCAAAAGAGTCTATAAAGTCACACTTGGAACTCGAATGCAAAACGGGCAGGATGAGGTAATCGGTGTTCGTTAGGGTGGATTTACGGTGCAGAATGGAGTGAAGTTTGTATGCTCACCGGTCAAAATAGGTTTAAACAACTGGAAGATATTTTTGTGGTTTTAACTAGTTATGATAATAATCATTTAAACCTGCCAGCAGGTGATCAGCGCCCAAACATGTAACAGCGCAGGTTTGCGTGATTATTCTCATTATTCTTGTCACAACCACGGTTATCATTCATTACAACAATGCTTATTTCATTGGCAATACAAGGACATATCCAGTCAGCCATACATCCCATTCCCGTCCGCCCGTGCATGGAAACAATTTACATATGGAAACAATGACACTGGGTTGCAATTTTTATGAGCTATCTAACGGAAAGATATTTCAGGCTTTTCTTCAACAGCTGGTTTTTATGTCCTATCAGTAATCAACAGAAAAAACATGTTATTTATTTACGAGAGCCCCGCAGTGTCAACATGTTGCAGGACATCGACATTGAACGAAGATATGTTTATGGGACCATTATTTGAAACCGCGCATCAAATGTCAGGTCTAGTGCCTCCCCCCCCCCCTCCCAATTCCTCCGCTCTTCCTCTCTGTCCTCTGTTACACCAGCTGGTAACAGGATAAGAGGTCATGTGGGCTTTCAGAACACCTCAGTCATAATAATGGTGAAAAGTATTGCCTATTTCAGTTGGGGGAGAAAGAGAGGGAAGGAGAGAGAGAGAGAGAAAGACACACACACACACACACAGACATACATAGGCAGACAGAGAGGGAGAGAGAGTAAAAAAAAAAAAAAACATACTTGCGACATTTATATATCATGGCAATGCTGTTGTTTTGAAAATAAATTTATCTTCTCTGACAAGCCATAGGTTTTTTTGTATTTTTTTCAAGTTCATGGTTAGAGCATGATGTTCATAAGTGGCTGTACGAGAGGAAAGGAAGACTGAAGCGTGGGAGAGAGAGAGAAACAGAGAAAGAGAGAGAGAGAGCGTCAGAGAGACAGAGAGAGGGAGAGGGAGAGAGAGACAGATTGACAGAGAAAGAGAGAGAGATGGAGACAGAGAAAGAAAAAAGAAAGAGAGAGAGAGGCATAGGGAAAATAATTATAATAATTTTAAGTGCTCACTGTTCATGCAAATTACTTCTCATTTACATGCCATATGTAGGCCTACTACGTACCAGCATAGAAAATGTTTTCCCAGAAATTTTTGGTTATAGATCAATTTCAGTTATGCCTGTCCTTTGTGCTCGTCAGGAAAGGGCAGAACAAAGGGCCAATTCAAAGAAAAACATGAAATTCTCCTCATAAATTGGAAAAATACGTACATATAATTATATAAATATACAGTAACGTTACAAATGCTGAAACTGAAGGGGTTAGTTCTTTACCATGCCTTAGTGTTATTATGAGAAGGCTGTTGTTAGAGGAGAGTAGTATTATACACAGTAAGCTATACTTGAAGAGTGAGGCACCTTTAAAAAAAATAATAAGTTTTCAGTATTATACCATGCACGAAAAAGACGTATTTGCTCGAAATCTCAGTTTTAATTTTTAAATACTCTGGCACAATACAAATTAAGCTTTTCAGCTGTGGTCGTGTCGTATTGAGCAGAGATCTGGATACAGCCCTCAGGCAGGCAATTAATGTTTCGGCACGTTTCTGGCCAAGCTGCACAAAGCTATTTCTTGTTATTAAGAGATGGCCATGGAAATCTGAGAATCAATGGTTTGGAGGTAGCATAGTGATAGTCTCGGCAAGAAAAGACAGAGAAATTTGGAGGTGGCATAGTCTCGGCAAGAAAAGGCAGAAGTTTGGAGATGCCAAAGCAATAGACTCGGCAAGAAAAGGCAGAAGTTTGGAGATGCCAAAGTAATAGTCTCGGCAAGAAAAGGCAGAAGTTTGGAGATGCCAAAGCAATAGTCTCGGCAAGAAAAGGCAGAAGTTTGGAGATGCCAAAGCAATAGTCTCGGCAAGAAAAGGCAGAAGTTTGGAGATGCCAAAGCAATAGTCTCGGCAAGAAAAGGCAGAAGTTTGGAGATGCCAAAGTAATAGTCTCGGCCAGAAAAGGCAGAAGTTTGGAGATGCCAAAGTAATAGTCTCGGCAAGAAAAGGCAGAAGTTTGGAGATGCCATAGTAATAGTCTCGGCAAGAAAAGGCAGAAGTTTGGAGATGCCAAAGCAATAGTCTCGGCAAGAAAAGGCAGAAGTTTGGAGATGCCATAGTAATAGTCTCGGCAAGAAAATACAGAGAAGTTTAGCGGGGACAAAGAAAAAGGAGAAGAAGAAGAAAAAGGTGTGTTTGCTTTGGCAGTTGCGATACTGAATGTGTTGCAACTTGCTGTCCACTCCTTGTGAGAGGGAGGGTGTCGAGTGGGAGGGAGGGAAAGCAGGGAGTAGATGAAGCAGGCACTGGTTGGGACGGGGGGGGGGGGGACTAATTTAGGAGAAATGCGAGGAACAAGTATACACGAGAAACTATCTCTCACGGTGTCACTACGCATTTTTCAAACCAAAACACCATGACAGCTAGCTAAATCACCATTTTGCAGTTTAGGATAAAATAAGACAAGAGTCACTTTATTGATAATATTCCCAGAGGGAAATTTACTTTCACAGAACCCTTTAAGAGCAGATGAGTTTTGAAGTTTGAAGAAAGCATGACGTGCGATAGGGGTCACATTGTACTGGGAAAAAGCAAGACGATAGACAGAATATGACAGACCGATGGGACAGAAGGAGACTGTACCAGAAGCGCTCACCGGCCACTGGCCCATACATGATACACACATCTTATGCAATATTATGAAAACTTTCGACCTTCCATACACTGGCAGACGGACGCCCTTTTGTGCTGCTAACCAAGCACGAACTCGCAGATAAGTCCACATATTCTGTTTATATTCTATAAATCTCCCATTGAAATCTTTTATTGTTCGATTCTTTTATTATTCGATTGTTTTCTCTGTTCCAATTTTTTTCTGTTGTTGTTTTTTCTTGACAAAGGCGACAGCCGAAATATTGAGGATTTTCTGTCTTCTCTTTTAGTTTGCATTGTATCGTTTGGGTATTATATCTTACGCAGGGCTTTGCTACATACAACGTTTTCTTTTTGCCCCATTGTGACACATCCTATGCATCATTACATGGACACAATTATCATAACTCAATAACAGGCAAATACATGTAACATGGCATGGAAACCTCCGTAAAATATGGCATACATCTAGCTGTAGTGTTTGTTCAGGCGAACTGCGAATGGTAAAAACGATCTTCTGTATATTGCTGTGTTGGCTTCAGTGTGTATTAGTCTATTGCTAATGGATGATCTAGAAATTTGTGAGTGAGCCTGGGGAAATCGGGCTTGAGGTGAAAGGCAAAATTCCTGAGAAAACCACTCCAAAAGGGGAAACCTTTTCTATGGATATTGAAATGTGCTTATAATATGAAAGATTAACCATTTTTCTGCATTCGTGTAGAATATTTTGCTTAAAGTCGCATTAAAAATATTATATTTTGATTTTTGAAAGAGGTATAAAAATTTCACCTTTAGCCCAGTTTCGTCAGATCCACCCATATTTATTTTGATGAAGCAAGGGATGTGACTGTCATTTATTTCCGTCGGTCCGCCATTTTGCATGGCTAAACAATCTGCTCACGCTTGCACATGAATTCAGTGGAATAAATTATGAAATGTTACCCCTGTGGTTTCAGCAACATCGACCACAGCCGAAGGTGATGGCAGGCAGGAGGCCAGAGTTGTTTACGGTTGATGTGCGCAAATAAAACAGAGAGAGAGAGAGAGAAAACAACAACAACAAACCAACAAAGACTATAAAGGGACAATGTAAAAATCGCCATATAGCCAAGTATAGCCAGGAAACGGACTGCTGAGCTCATGCAATATCGACCAGTACCCAACTACATAAATATTTCACGACACTGCGACAGACTTGGCAAAAGCAACGGCTGCTATTTTTAGGGGGTAATGAAAGGGGGGGACTTTTTCACATCCACGTGAGTCATTTTTCCGATTTCCGTGGAGGTGAGAATGATGATGGTGGGAATGCGCTACATCAGTGGGTCTCAATCTTTGTTCAGGCAGATCGCCCCCCCCCCCACCCTTGGGCTCCAAATTTTCTGTCATCGCCCACCATCTCCCCACCCCGTCACCACAAATCCTTACTCAAACCCGACAGACACATTTCACGAGACGGCAAGCTACACTCACATTATAATATTCAGTTTTTGCAGAGCCTTGATGATGACAATAGACGTGTTGCTTATTCATTTATTATAAAATGCCAAGCATTCTTTATACCTAAAATGTAGGCCCTTCTTTAAAAAACAGGCATTGTCTGAACACGAAACCCATCAACGCTTGCGGTTGCACAAGACTAGCCCAGTAGCAGCTATGGTTTTGCCCCCAAATCGCCCTCCATTCCCGTTTTGGTCCCCCCCCCCCCCAATCGCTCCCCATTCATCGTTTTCGCCCCCTTGTCGCCTTTTTTCTTCGCCCCCCCACCCCACCCCCCGGAAATGAAAATCGCCCACTTTGAGAACCACCGGGTCAGTTGGTTGTGACCTACTGCTAGTTGTGTCCCTTTATTTCATGCCTTTTTTTTTTTGGTCTCATTTGTTTTCATTTGCTTTGATAACAGCCATGTTGTTGACGATGTTGTCTTTTCTTTCTTTTTAGTCCCACGTTGTTAATACGACGTCAATATTATTTTATTATTATTTTGGCCGTTTGTCTCAGATAAACAGCAAATGTGTAAAGAGAGACGAAAAACTTAAGTTCACACGTTTGATTTTATTCAAATTGAATATTTACTGAACATTGCTATTGTGGCAGCTACAGTTGTTGACTGTGCTAGCACCGTGGCGATTGCCAGACTGGTGCCATACGTAACGATTCTCGCACACCATCACGCGTATTGACAGAGGAGGTGGGTTTAGGATGGGGAGAGGGGGGGGGGAGGGAGTGGGAGTGGATGTGGACAGCTAGAGGAGATTTTATCGTGAGCTAAGAACACAAGACTTTTTTTAGTGGAATTATTGTAGGCCTAGATGAGGGAGAGGTTAGAGGGAGAGAGAGAGAATACAGAATTAGGGGTGAGCCATACCAAGGCTGCTGTAGGCGCCAAAACTCGTAGCTCGCCGGCTAATTATTATGCATCACACTAAAACACTACTCAATGCCCATACCGCCGCGGTATGGGCAGTGAGCAATCTTTTAGTGTGATGCATAATGTGGGCAGTGAGCAGTGTTTAAGTGTGATGCACAATAATCAGGCGGCGAGCCACCCATCTACACCAGCCTTGGTGTGGCTCACCCTTTAGAGTGCAGAAGGATTTATCCGACGAGAGCATGATGTGATGGAGGGGAGAGTGCCATCACATGTTGTAAGCTCTTAATACGATTACCGCTCGCCAAATCGATGAAAAGTAAACAAATTTATAACGCTTGATAATGATTAGCCGGCTTACGGGGAATGAGGAAATAGAGGATAACATAAACGAAGACGTAAAGGAGAAATATCATGGTAAAACAAACACAAAATATGATGTTGCTAATCTGCTATGATAAATTGGTAAAAAACAAAAGACTGTATTCTCACCTTTTGAAGAAACATCTGCAAATACAAAGAAACAAAATAACTTGTGTGACCGATTTGAAATAGATAAGATCTCTAAAGCAAAAACATCTATCACGAAAATTTATTTCGTGAAAACTTAGAAGTGTCTCAAATAATTATGGAACTAACAGTATGAGGTGACATGGTCAAAATACTATGGAACATTGGACACTAGAGAGTTCACACTAGAACGGCAAGCGGTTTTTCTTTTGTGACATTGTTGAGACCATAACGATGATGATGATAATGTCAGTGGCAGCGGTAACGATGATTCGGACAATAAACTAAGGTTGTTGTTGTTTTGTTTTTTGGTCTGCTTGGTAATTTGCCATGTATTTTCTCACTTTGACGGGCAATAAAATGTGTTTTATGTGAATCGGCGAGGCATACCGCGCAAATAATTCCGGGGACCATGATGGAAGTCGCCTTGCGGGACTACAATAAAGACACATTACTGATGCAGTGTAAGCCATGCGTAATACTGTGGTCTGATAAACACAAAGACATTGAGAGTCCATATTATTCAAATGAGCTTCCTTCAGGTGTGGCGGTTCCACCTCAGAGAGCCTTTTGTAATATACGAACTACAAACCAGATTTCCGCATACTTCATAGAAAAAAGCTAAAAGGAAAAGACTTTCAAACAAAGGTTCTCAATTTTTTACGTTTCCGTACCCCAACTTTATAATTGTGTCTTTTTACCCCAATGTCCTTGCTCCCTAGCTTTATTATTCCTTGCATCCCAACTTTATAAGACTTTGCATTCCACTGTCATGAGTCTTTGCATCCCAACTTTAAAAAGTCATTGCATCCAAATTTTAAAGTCTTTGCATCCAAATTTTAAAAAGTCTTAGCATCTCAACATTAAAAAGTCTTTGCAATCAATTTTAAAAAGTTTTTGCATCCCAATTTTAAAAAGTCTTAGCATCTCAACATTAAAAAGTCTTTGCATCCCAATTTTAAAAAAGTCTTTGCATCCCAATGTTAAAAAGTCTTTGCATCCCACTGTAATGAGACTTTGCACCCCAAGTTTAAAAAGTATTTGTATCTCAACTGAGTACGTCTGTGGATCCCAACTGTTTACATCTTTGCATTTCAGCGTCATAGGTCTTTGCGTCTTCTTTATCTCGTAGTCGTCAAAGTTGTTTCTTACCCAGACCTTGGTTATTACTGAGAGGTAACAGATCATTAAGGCACTTGTAAGTTGTTACAAAAGAGAAAATCGAACAGCCCACAAAAACCAATTATGTAATGTAAAACAAAAGCCCAAACACATGGAAAAGATTTCCGCTCTGTTTCGGCATTAAATTTGTTCAGCATCGACCACAACATTTCACCTAACACAAGATTCGCAACACTGACCTTGCTTTCCAGATATCAAATTTCTGATAAAGTGCTCCTCTGGTAACAATCAATGTTCAGTTTTATATTTCTACCTTGCTTGTTTAGCTTTGAGGCAATTCCTTCTCTCTCTTTCTCTCTCTCTCTCTCTCTCTCTCTCTCTCTCTGTCTCTCTGTCTGTCTGTCTCTCTCTCTCTCTCTCGTAAAATGTTCTCGTTTCCATTAGGCCTACTTTATTTCTGAAGTATTGTTTCACATTCATTGCTTTTATCATTATCTTCAGGGGCATCAATAACCCCCTCTCCTCTTCCTTCTGTCCATCCTCTTTGTGAATTCCAAAACTCCTTTTTAGATTCAATTTATTTCGGGGAGGTGGAAGATAGAGGCAGGGCATGCGGATTTGCTTTCGTCTTCTTCAGTTTCTCTCCCCCCCCCCCCCCCCTTCCTCCATCAGCACTTTTTTTTTTCCATCTTTAATTTTTAAAAGATTTCCTCACATTTTGAAATACCCGGACAGGACAAATCCACGCTAAATCTTTTGAACAAATTTACCATTTTCAGATCTCGATTTTTTTCAGCAAACCTTGACATTTACTTCGTCCATAGGCGGCGCCCGGATGATTTTTCTTCTCCTTTTCAGAGTAAATTCAGACGGAAGCTGTTAGTTTGGACAGCCACACACGCAAAAGGAAAGATGCCACAATGCATTTGCTGACAGAAACTCGTACGCTGGACTCCGTGGGTCAATAAACTAATGTTATCTAAGAATTCCCCGTACTCACACAATAAAATAATGTTCACAAGGACTGCTCAGGGCATGGACAGGATGAGGGATGTCCGGGTAGCGGGTGAAGGGTTGCTAACTAGGCAAAGAGATCAGGGCCAGAGCTCGGACGGAGATAAGGGGACAATGTGTGGTCAAATCGAAAGATTATATAAGGCACGATACTAATAGTTTATTGTCCTGGAAATCGATTTCGGTGGGTATGGACAGGTGGGTCTTTTCAGTCTGGGGACTTTGTCTTCTCTTGGACGGTTGGCATGGGGGTATGATGGGTGGATGGGTGGATGGATCCATGGATGGACTGATGGATGGGTGGAAGGACAGATGGTTTAGTGAGTGAATGGATGGATAGACGCGCAGGCGGATTGATGGCAGACTGGGTGGGTTTGGTGGATGGATGGAAGAGTAGATGGATGACGGAAGGACGGGCGGATAGACAGACATATGTAGATGGATACATGAATGAATGGAAAGATAGCAGTTCCGCTGTCAGCGCTTTAGCACAACCCCAATGGGAAAATGCATGAGATGCCATGAAATCTCCAGACAAGGGATCTACAGAACAAGGGTGAAGGGGAGACGGGGGGGGGGGACAAAGAAGAGAAGGAGAGAGAAAGAGAGAGAGTGGGGGAGGGAGGGGTGGAAAAAGAGAGAAAGAGAAAGGGGGATGGAGAGAGAGAGAGAGAGAGACAGAAAAAAGACAGAGGGGGTAAGATAGGTGGGACAGAAAGAGAGAGAGGGTGGAGAAACAGAGTGTGAAAAAGAGATAGAGAAAGAGAGGGGGGGGCGAGAAGAGAAAGAGAAAGTGAAGGAGAGGGAATGTGAGAGAGAGAGAGAGAGAGAGAAAGTGTGAGAGAGTGAAAGGGAGAGAGGGCGAGTGAGAAAGAGAGAAAGAAAAGATGGAGAGAGAAAAAAAGAGAGAGGAATAGTAGGAATAACAGAACAAGTGTAGGAGGGGAGGGGATATGAAAAGATGAAAAAGAGTTGAAGTCTTGCATTTTAACGTGTTTTTTTTTTCTTATCTCCACTATTTTGGCGAAGTAATAAAATTATTGTAGTGAACAGGAAGAGACAAAAAACCACATGACACGCTGAATTACAATAAATTTCCACATTATAATGTAAAATGTCGCCAAAATCTAAAACAAAACGTAATCACCATTTTGTACAAAAACTTATCACAACCACGACTCACAAGGACTACCAGGACAAGCATTGAACATTTCTGGCTGGCGAGATGAGTTCAGGAAATATCGAGGGGCCTCAGTCTAACACTACACGTTTTTACAAGACATTTGAGACTCTTCAAACACACTGCTGAAACACTTGGTATTTCTTGGCTGTAATATCATAAAAGAGAAGGAATAAAAATAAAAATAAGAAAAGAAAAAAAGAAAAAAAACAACAACACAACAACACAACAACACAACAACACAACAACACAACAACACAACAACGACCGAATTTCCAGTTTTAGGAGAGCCGGATAATTGTCTTCCTTTGGCAGTTTTTTCTTCCGCGGTAAGGGATGGAGGTTAATTGGGAACGGCACAGGAAAGACAAACGGAATCGTAAATCGAGAGAGAGGGAGAGAGGGAAAGAGAGAGGGGGAGGGAGAGAGAGAGAGAGTGCACGAGTTCTTCCATGAAGATGTCTGTCTATATGTCTGTCTGTCTGTTTGTCTCCATAAAAATGTGTGTGTGTGTGCGAGAGAGAGAGAGAGAGGGAGGAGGAAGAGAGAGAGAGGAGGGAGGGAGGAAGAGAGAGAGAGAGGAAGGGAGGAAGAGAGAGAAGGGGGAAGGGAGGAAGAGAGAGGAAGGGAGGAAGAGAGAGAGAGGAAGGGAGGAAGAGAGAGAGAGAGGAAGGGAGGAAGAGAGAGAGAGGAAGGGAGGAAGAGAGAGAGAGAGGAAGGGAGGAAGAGAGAGAGGAGGGAGGGAGGAAGAGAGAGAAGAAGGAGGGAGGGAGGAAGAGAGAGAGAGGAAGGGAGGAAGAGAGAGAGGAAAGAAAGAGAGAGAGGGAGGGAGGGAGGAAGAGAGAGAGAGAGAGGAAGGGAGGAAGAGAGAGAGAGGAAGGGAGGAAGAGAGAGAGGGAGGGAGGAAGAGAGGGAGTGAGGGAGGAAGAGAGGGAGGGAGGGAGAGAGTGCTTATTTCCAGTAAACATGAGGATCTCTGTGTGTATATGCCTGTCTGTCTGTCTGGCTCGATGTGTGTGTGTCTGAGAGAGAGAGAGAGAGAGAGAGAGAGAGAGAGAGGAGGGAGGGAGAGAGAAAGTGCTTATTTCTACTAAACATGAGAATCTTCGTGTATTATTATAGTTATGTGTTCATGGGAGTGAGAAACAGAAAAAGAGACAGACAGACAGACAGAAAGGGAGAGAGAGAGACAAACAGAGAAAGTGAGAAAAAAGGAGAGAGAAAGGGAGAATGCGAGACACAGAGATGGAGAAAGAAAGAGAGAGAGAAGAGAAGGGTCGGGGTGCAAGACGAAAGAGAAAGACACACAAACCTCCCTACGTAACAGATGAGTAATGACTAAAAGAACACGGAATGACAATCTCAGAATGAATGTGGGAGGTTGGTCCAGAGAAAATATGCCAATGATCAGGAAGAAACTTGGGACAATGTATCACATTTATGCAGTAACGCTTGGAAATCCAATACTTCCACGTTTTTGCATCCCTTGGGAGAGACAAAATCAAAATGTGGCAAAAATAAAAAGTTGTATCTTGAAATTTCTGTGTTTTGTTTTTTTAATATGATGTCTTGGGAGAGACAGCAGATCTAGATGCTCCGACATATTTCAGCGTATTTCAAGAAAATGTACCTTTTCTTTTCTTCCCCAAATCAGAGGTTAGAAATGCATTTTGGTGTAGTATCCACTGTTTCATACCGTTTATGCTGATGGTACAATGAGCCAAGTTTTTTTTTTTTGCTTCGGTTCTGACCCAGTGAACCATTCTTTCGTTTCATCCAGCTGGTTCATGACAGCCCCCAACCCTATCCCTAATCTTAAACCTATACCTAACTAGTGGGACAGATTTGTCTTGGTCTTGCCAGTGCGTCATGCTCCTATTAATTCTATAGTCCAGGTCTCACACTAAAACGGAGGCAACACAGATCAGTCATGAGTACTTATCTGGTGGTACCAGAAACTTGGCACTCAAGTCCACTCTCTCAACGGCTGCACCACGGAAGTATGATATCAGCCAATGTAGGCCTACTTGTGTGTACATCGATCGCCAATGGCTACCCCAGCCCCTTTTCGCCTGATTAGTCAATCTGACAACCGCCCATTGATACAAACGGACCAGACCCTCACGCCCCCCAGGTCCAACAAAATATGTAGATCTAGATAGATCTAGATCCTAAAACGCCTATATTTCGCTAGGTACACCCCGGGGTTCACCTATCCACTTTATCTATTATATATTTCAGTAACTTGCAACCTTTGGCATGACTAACTGACCAAACTATACACTCTTCAGGTCTTAAATTTGACAGGAAGGTGGCAATTGAGATGAGGAAGATGATGGCTATAATTAAAAGTTGTTTACTTCAAGCATGTCTTTTAAAAAAAATAACAATGATAATTGCTATGTAACATTTGTAATTTTGCATGTTTGTTTCGTAATATATAATACCGTGCATGTCATAAAAAGTAACCATATCAAGCGTTCAGTTTGGTGTGTAGTGTTCTGAAGCAAGACTGTAGTTTATTACTTTTATTATACTAGAGAGAGAGAGGGGGGGGGGCATATGATTGTTTATTCCGGGCAATGCCCGGTAGCTCATCTAGTTTCACATATTTACAGAGTTTCGGTAATTATTTTATTCTTTCAAACCACTGGATGTTCTGTCATTATAAAACTTGTGAGAACCGCTACCGCGGACACTGAGATAGCTTTGATTGTATAATGTAGCAGTCGCGTGCCAATGCACAAGGTTCAGTTAACCCTGCAAGGAACAGCTCTCTCCTCGGATGTACCACAAAACTGGAATTCCCCATCGTTTACAATGGAATGTATTTTGGCATGTGTAGAGTTGTAACTGAGGTTTAGTGTTCACCCTTAAAAAAATTCATTCAGAGAGCTGTCAATGCCTGTGGCTTTTCAGGCATGCAAAATATGCAAAGTAAGCAGGCGACGTTAAAGCAAGTACAGAAACCAAAATCTTCATTTTTTTCATGCTCTACATCACACCGGCATGCTTCATTCACGGCAAATAAATTGGATGTGAACTATCAAGCAATGCTCCCTGGCCTCTTGGGGTTAAATTAATTTAAGAGCAAAGTGAAACCACACCATGATACAGATAATATACTTTTCAATCAAAATAACTCTCTCACACATTTATGGGGGGGGGGGGATTCTTTCAAAAATTTAAGAATAAAAAAGAGATATCTAGTCCATGGAGCCGATAGAATTACTGTGTATTAGATTTGCAGCTTTATCATAGCGGATCCTTCGCTAAAAAGAAATCTGATGAGCGAAACATAACTATCATAATGTCAACTGAAACAACCCAACCAAATAATACACTACTATTTTGCCACAATTGGAGAGTATTGCCTTGCTGTAATCCCACAGGTTTCTGTGGTTTGTATCATATTTCAGGAAAAGTTTGGCGTAATTGGATTTTTAAAAGTAGACCATTCACACGTAGTGCTACTTGTATTAACAATCAAGAGCATCGTGAACAGTCATCTGAGATGAACATCCACGTTCATCTGAAAGTTTTCGAATCTTAGAACTGTAAGTCAAAGGTCCTCATCAACGTTACGGTTTTTAGTAGGGGCGTGTTAATCTGATGTCCGGCGCTCAAGTCAAACTGTTTTGCATGATCATCATCCTTCATGGCCAATATGTTACACGGAAAATCGGTGGCTCTAGATACTTCACTGGAATAACATACACATTACACAAAAAGCCGGTACATGTATCATTTAGCAAGCGGGGATGTTAAACGGATAGGAAACTTGTTTCCATCTATGCTTCTACCTTCCTTCCTTCATGTGGTCCTAAATTTAATGAAAATTGCTTGATAATCTTAAAAAACCACAGGATGAGATCCACGTGCAAACATGCAGAAACTAACAGATGCGAATTTCCAAAACTCGATCAATAGTCTCTAAAAACATCTTTTACAGCCTCCTGCGTGGGCTCTAATTCCGTGACTGGTCACAAGGATAAGCTGTTTCAAAGTCCCTTTTTTAGCATTGGATCTACCTCATTATAGTTCGCAATGTGAGTCTTCGTTTTTCGATATCTGGTGTTATTAAATAGTTTATAAACTGCCTCATCGGGGTCATAAATCAGAATATCAAACTGGGAAAAATACGAAAGCACTTTTGTGCTCTTGAATTTTTAACATTCCATTTCACAATGCATTAAGTATCTGGCCAGGATTTTACTCACATTTTTTGCTTATTTTTTATGACAAAATCTGACACAAAATTGATTTAAAACTGAAACGTAAGTCTTGCCATGTCGTCCATCTCGTTTATCACATCTAAAACATTCTGTAATCAGAGAATGTCGTGCCAAACTTGATGACATGATTATATGATTCTCTCTCTCTCTCTCTCTCTCTCTCTCTCTCTCTCTCTCTTTCTCTCTTTCTCTCTCTCTCTCTCTCTCTCTCTCTCTCTCTCTGTCTCTCTCTCTCTCTCTCTCTCTCCCAGAGTCTTGAAAGACCACCGGGGCGTCACAACCAGCTTCCTCCATTCCCCCTGGTTCTCAGAACCTGTTAGTCTAGGCAGTTGCTGAGTGTGAAACCAGTCCATTCACTGATGTTGTCCTCCCATCTCTTTCTCTGTCTTCCTCTCCTTCTGCCGTCTCGCATTGTTCGTTGTAGAATGGTTTTGGCAAGTCCTGCTGACCTTGATATATTACCATATCATCTCATGTTCCTTTTTTCACTGTGGACAACAGGTCTTCCTATGATCCAATGGCTTGCCTTACTCTGGTCTAGATCTCTAGGTAGGTAATGTAGTCTTTGTATGAGATGCCAAGGACCTTGCAGAAGCATCAAATCTCTAATGCCTGAATCCTTTTCTCAAGTTCAGCTGTTAGAGTCCACGTCTCACAGGCATTGAGAAATACGGCAGTGATCTGGAAGCGGTTCAGTCTGATCTTGGAACTTGCATTATATGACACTTATCCACAAATAGAAAATGCCATGTGTAATTCTATTTAATGGGTATTTTATTATTTATGCTTGGAATAAATATTCTACCTGCATATTTGATCCTGAAACCACCAATTTCCTTTATACATAACGCCACAGTAATTGTGATGTTTCCACTTTCTCTCACTAACTTTCTTCTGACACCAGCCGTGATGGGCACGGCACAAACACACTAAATAATCGACTATCTCTCTTCTATAAGTTATAACAAACGATATCTGTATTGCTTACATATATACAATAATTATTAATTCATTCAATAATAATAGGAACACAGGTCATACAATTTCATGTGAATTTCGATGGAATGAAGTTGATGCAAATCAGTACATGCTAATTAAATGGCTTCGTAATATTCAATTTCTAGCACATTTTATAAAACACATGGGAACATTCAGCATAAGGAAACCTCTCCTTTAGGGGTGTATGGCGCTATCTGGGCACTGGTTCTTCCTCTCTACCCTGGCTTGACTGCGCAGTTAGATCAACAGGTATCGGCAGGTACCAATAGGTCGGGAAACCAAGAAGCCACGATGTCGTTAATCAAAGTACAAGAAGTTGAGAAGCCAAGAAGGTGTTGTTCTTCCTCCTCTGTAGAAAAACAATCGTAACTTCCTAATCTACTGTTGGAAGGCATGACTTCCATACTTACTCCATGACGGATATTCAACATTAATACTTTTAACCGCTGACACTGTTATAAGTCAGGCTGCAGCTCCCATACTCCATAGACTCCCATATAGGCAATAGAATAAACGATCAACACAGTTTTAATGATATTTACACGTTCCCCACGAAGAATAACGCTCTCTCTAACGGACCCCATCCTATAAGGTTTCGTAACATATATATAACGGCGTTTCCGTGACTCTCTCAGAGGCAGTAGTTATACCAAAGTAAACCCACTAGATTTAGGTTCTACAATCATGAACATTAAGTAAAATACACATACATCGTACAATTAACTTACCACTCAGCAACAGCCCAAATGCCGACAAGATACCAAAGATACCACGCTCTGACAAAGGATGTTTGCGGGTTCCCTGACCTTCCCCACTCACAAGACTAGTACAAAGTTACAGTTGCGGTTGTGGTCTCCTCTTCGGCACGAAGCTGGTGAGTGCTCTCAGCGGTCTGAAGTTGGAAGGAGCGTTCGGGGATTTATACCCAGTCAGGTAGCGTCCCAAGACGCCCACCGAGTGTGCATTAGTTATCCTAATAGCCACCCCCGTCGGCTCCACGTCAAATACTATTGAAACAGCTCTACCCCCCCCAAGCAATTCCCAGGTGATCTGATCGACAAGTACGGCGGTCAAGTAAACACCACCCTTTTCGGGTGTCAAAGCGCCTCAGTCGCATCGGCTACTTTCCCCCTCTGGCCTACAATAACTCTGTCTCCCCGCCGTTAGCTATCTTCCCACGCTAGCTATACCTTGCCTGTCTGTCGCCCTGTTACAATCGCCCCCACTTAAGTCGATTTTCCCTGGCAAAATCGGCTAATAAAATTCTTAATCTACTGGTAATCTAGATAGAGTGTCGGCCCATAGAGCGTCTCGCCCCCTGATGTTACTGACTCGAAAGTTATATGGTTGCAGCGCCAGGTTCCATCTAGTTACCCTCGAGTTCTTCTGGTCTTTAGTTCGCATCCAAGTTAGAGGTCGGTGGTCCGTCTCTAACACGAAGTTTCTCCCATACAGATACGCCTGCAACTTACTAACGGCGAAAACTATGGCCAGGCATTCCTTTTCAATTGTTGAGTAGTTCTTCTCCGCAGGTTTCAACTTTCTGCTAACATATACAACTGGATACTTCGTACCCTCGTCTTCTTGAAGTAGGCAGCCACTCACTCCAAGGTTAGATGCGTCTGTCTGGAGAATCAGTTCCTTGTTCCAGTCTGGCATCCGTAGTATCGGCTCGGAACTCAAACAAATTTTTAGGGCATTGAACGCGTTCTCCTGCGCGTGTCCCCACGCGAACTTTGTGCCCTGGGACTTCTTTGTGAGGTCTGACAACGGCGCCGAGATTGCACTGTAATTTGGTACAAACTTCCGATAGTACCCCGTTAGCCCCAGGAAACTCCTCACTTGTGTCTTGGTCGTCGGTCGGTCACAGTCGACAATGGCTCGCACCTTACTCTCCTGCGGTCTTACAGTCCCCTGTCCCAGCTTATGGCCTAAGTACTCGACTTCTGTCATCCCTATTAGCGTCTTGGTAGGTCTAGCTTTTAAATTTGCCCGTCTCAGTCGCTCGAAGACATTCCGACAACGTTCCAAGTGGTCAGGCCAATTTGCACTGTGTATAAGACAGTCGTCTACAAATGCATCTACCCCTTCGCCAGCATCTTTTAATACTTTCCTCATGAGCCTGTTAAATGTGGCGGGGGATCCCTTCAACCCGAACGGCATGACCCTGTACTGGTATAGCCCAAACGGTGTGGCGAACGCCGTCAGGTGTTTATCTTCCTCGGCCATCGGAACTTGATAAAAGCCCTTTGTCAAGTCCAGCTCGGTGAAATATTTTGCCTCCGCTAGATTGGAAATAATGGCTTCTACCTCAGGCATCGGTTCGGCGTCATCGGCAGTCACAACATTTAGCCGCCTGTAGTCGTTGCAGAAACGATGTTGACCATCGGGCTTCTTAACTAATACAATTGGACTATTGTACGGGGACTCGGACGGTTCGATGATTCTGGCCGCAAGCATCTTGCCTACCTCAGCATTGACAGCTTCTCTAGTTGAGTACGGTAGTTGGTAGGGTCTTACCTTCACAGGTTTTTGATCTAGCAATGGGATTTTGTGCTTGATCAGGTCAGTGAGCCCCGGTACATCGGTAAATATATCTTTGTATTCTTCCATGAGCTCTTGCATCTGTTCTCTCTGATCCTGATCTAGCGTGTCCCCTAACTGTACATCCCTGTAGGTTTCGGTCTGTTCTAGCTTAGGCATGACTGTCTCCAGAGGCATCGAAGTCGCTTCCTCTCCTTCATCGGTCTCGTCAATTATAGCTGCAGCTATTGCCTCTGTGTTTTCCTGTTCGTCTTCCCTCTCAATATACTTCTTCAGCATATTCGCGTGATACAGTCGTCTCTTCCCCTTGACGTTCACCATGTAGTTCACTGACCCTCTCTGCTCTTCTACTTTGTAAGGCCCTTTCCAAGTCATCTGTAGTTTCGATCCGTCACTTGGGAGAAGTATGAGGACGGAATCGCCCACTTGGAATTTCCTCTGTTTGGCCCCCCTATCGTAGTATTTCTTCTGCCTGTGTTTTTCGACGCTGCTGTTCTCGGCTACGACTTTCATGGCATCCTCCAATCGTTCCCTCATATCTACCACGTATTCGTACGATGACCTCGTTTCTGACTCCGCTTCCCCAGTCCACAGATTCTTCAGTATTGCAAGTGGTCCTCTCACAGGGTGACCGAACACTAGTTCAAACGGCGAAAAACCTGTACTGGCCTGTGGGGTTTCGCGATACGCGAACAGCAGTGGACACAACATTCTGTCCCAGTCCTTGGGTCTGTCATGAGCTACTCGGCGAAGCATATTCTTCAGCACTCCGTTAAATCTTTCACACAGACCATTGGCCATCGCGTGGTAGGGCGAGCAGAATATCTGTTTCGTTTTGAGAAGTGCACTGACCTCTCTCATCAGCTCACCGGTAAACTGCGATCCCCTATCTGAAACTATTTCCTTTGGTATGCCTAACCGAGAAAATATTTCCATTAACGCTTCACTGACCTGCTCAGCTGATATCCCCCTTAAGGCTACGGCATCCGGGAAACGCGTGGCATAATCTACTAGCGTCAAAATATAACGCGATCTCCCATGTTCCGTACGCGGAAGTGGACCAACCAAATCTATGGCGACGCGCGAAAAGGGCGTGTCGATCAGGGGTGTCGGCACTAGGGGTACCTTTGTCACCCTACCTTTATTGGATGTCCTTTGACACGCGTCACACGATCGACAGAAACGACCTACGTCCGCACCTATCCCAGGCCAAAAGAACGACTGCATTATTCTGTCCTGTGTGCGCGAAATTCCTAAGTGTCCCCCGAACACTCCTTCGTGAGCTATCTTCATCAGCTCACTTCGGTACTGCTTAGGTACCAACAACTGCTCCACATCAGCACGTCCAGCCCCGGCCTTCTTTACCCGATAGTAAATTCCCTTACTCTCCTTTATGTGAGTGCCTACCTCAGCCGATTGCTCCAACGTGGCTCTCTCCCTTAAAACTCTCAAAGTTTCGTCCTCTCTCTGGGCCCGGGCTATCTCACCTGGTGTGAGTTCCCCTATCTTGGCCCCTACCCTTACCTCCTCCGTTGAGTTGCCCTTGGCCTCCTCATTATCTGTGGTCTGACTCACTTTCGCACTCGCATTCTCACACTCATGCTCTTCCTTGTCAATCTCCACCTTGCGAGATCGCGTGAGTACCGCACTTATCTTCTCAAGAGACGCCCCCTTTATGTTTCCTATAATCAAATCGGCCACTGGGTCTTCCACTACTAGCGCTTTGAGAAGCCCAGTATAAAATGGGGTTTCTACCCACATTTCCGCGACAGGAGCAGACCTTCTCGTCCCGTCCATCAGGACATAACTCCTGTTCTTCCCAGTTAAGCTGTTAGGAGGCAGTTTGTCCCTTTTTATAATCGCACACGTGCATCCCGTGTCACGAAGGATAGTAATCTCTTTATCCCCTATCCTCCCCTTCTCCAAAAATGGAGCGGATAAATCATTCTCCGGAACATCGTCTTCGGGCTCATGTTCTGTCGAACCTTCTAACTCAATACTCTTACCTTCCGTCTCCCAAGAAATGAAGGTCTGTGGCCCAACACTCTGCTCAGCCCCTGGTTGAGTATTCGCCCTGCCCGATGACTCCCACTGACTGTCATCGGCTTCCTCATCGCTGGTTAGTACGACTGCGGTCGTCTCTTTCTGTCTCTTCCTACAGAATCTCGCAATATGGAGAAGTGACCCACACACAAAACAACCACGCCCACTCTCACGCTGGGACTTACCTCGGTTGTCCTCGACAGTGGCAGCAGCACCCTTCTTCGTCCTGCCCTGGTCACACTGCCTACTCAGGTGATTGGGAGAGCCACAGTTGAAGCATACCGGTTTACTCACTCCTAAACCCTTACTTCTGCTCTCCTCAACCCTCTTACCTGACTTCTGCTGTTGCTCCAGCCCTCGCTTCGACTGATGAGCCTCACTATACAAGTCCGCCATCTCAACTAACTCATGCACGGACTTGGGGTCCCTCTCTTTCAAATATATGGAAAGATTACAGTCGACAATCTTCAACATCTGCTCCCTGACTAACAGATCCGTAATCCCTTCCATAGTTCTCTCTGCCTCTGAGAGGTCTACCCACCTCTCAAAATATCTCTGCAATCTCACGGACAGCTGCGTATAAGTTTCGTCCTTATCTAGACGACTCTCCCTAAACTTACGCCTATAACCCTCTGCCGTGAGGTGATACTTCTTGAACAACACCTTCTTTACCTTCTCGTAATCCCTACTGTCTTCATCGCTGAGACCGGAATAAACATCTAACGCCCTGCCAGTTAACAATGCCCCTAACATGTCTGCCCAGGTGTCTTCTTCCCAATCATTTGCCTGCGCGAGCCTTTCAAATCTTTTCAAATACGAGTCGAGATCCTCGCGCGAGTCATCAAAAATGGCAATTTTAGGTACCTTCGGGGCAGCAGATTTTCCATTCCCTTTACCATTGTGACACCCGTTTTTGGCTAGTTCCCGTTCGCATTCCATTCTCTCCCTTTCAAATTGTCTTTCCTTCTCCTTTTCTTCTCGTTCGCGCTCCTTTTCTTCTCGTTCGATAGCCCTTTGTTCTCGGTTTTGGGCTTTCTCTTCGTCCCACCTAATTTTGAATTCCTCATCACTAATGCCTTCTTGTCTGGCAAGCTTCACTGCGCCCAGATAGTCCATCAGCAATTGACCTGTAAACAAAGCTAACAATAAAGCGTGGATCGTAACTGTGAAGTTAACAACAATATTCCTGCAATAGCAAACAACAATTTTCTCTGTGACAAAAGATAAAATTGAACAGTCAATGCACAGGTAAAATCAGAGCATGTCGCAGGCACTAAATGTCAATCTCTCTCACTCGCCTCAGGGCAGATGACCTGTCCACACAATCACACAATAGCCCCTTGACACGACCCAGATCAAAATTAAATGTTATTTACTAGCAGGATCCCACTTCTGACACCATTGTGATGTTTCCACTTTCTCTCACTAACTTTCTTCTGACACCAGCCGTGATGGGCACGGCACAAACACACTAAATAATCGACTATCTCTCTTCTATAAGTTATAACAAACGATATCTGTATTGCTTACATATATACAATAATTATTAATTCATTCAATAATAATAGGAACACAGGTCATACAATTTCATGTGAATTTCGATGGAATGAAGTTGATGCAAATCAGTACATGCTAATTAAATGGCTTCGTAATATTCAATTTCTAGCACATTTTATAAAACACATGGGAACATTCAGCATAAGGAAACCTCTCCTTTAGGGGTGTATGGCGCTATCTGGGCACTGGTTCTTCCTCTCTACCCTGGCTTGACTGCGCAGTTAGATCAACAGGTATCGGCAGGTACCAATAGGTCGGGAAACCAAGAAGCCACGATGTCGTTAATCAAAGTACAAGAAGTTGAGAAGCCAAGAAGGTGTTGTTCTTCCTCCTCTGTAGAAAAACAATCGTAACTTCCTAATCTACTGTTGGAAGGCATGACTTCCATACTTACTCCATGACGGATATTCAACATTAATACTTTTAACCGCTGACACTGTTATAAGTCAGGCTGCAGCTCCCATACTCCATAGACTCCCATATAGGCAATAGAATAAACGATCAACACAGTTTTAATGATATTTACACGTTCCCCACGAAGAATAAAGCTCTCTCTAACGGACCCCATCCTATAAGGTTTCGTAACATATATATAACGGCGTTTCCGTGACTCTCTCAGAGGCAGTAGTTATACCAAAGTAAACCCACTAGATTTAGGTTCTACAATCATGAACATTAAGTAAAATACACATACATCGTACAATTAACTTACCACTCAGCAACAGCCCAAATGCCGACAAGATACCAAAGATACCACGCTCTGACAAAGGATGTTTGCGGGTTCCCTGACCTTCCCCACTCACAAGACTAGTACAAAGTTACAGTTGCGGTTGTGGTCTCCTCTTCGGCACGAAGCTGGTGAGTGCTCTCAGCGGTCTGAAGTTGGAAGGAGCGTTCGGGGATTTATACCCAGTCAGGTAGCGTCCCAAGACGCCCACCGAGTGTGCATTAGTTATCCTAATAGCCACCCCCGTCGGCTCCACGTCAAATACTATTGAAACAGCTCTACCCCCCCAAGCAATTCCCAGGTGATCTGATCGACAAGTACGGCGGTCAAGTAAACACCACCCTTTTCGGGTGTCAAAGCGCCTCAGTCGCATCGGCTACTTTCCCCCTCTGGCCTACAATAACTCTGTCTCCCCGCCGTTAGCTATCTTCCCACGCTAGCTATACCTTGCCTGTCTGTCGCCCTGTTACAGTAATAACACATTTGCCTATCTCATTTTTACAACATTTTCAGAAAGCGTGAAGATGTATCGTTGCTTTGCAAATCTTATGACCTGTGCAAACGAGATTTCATGTCAAACTTCAGACTTTAAAGGCTCGATACTAAAATGTCAAGCTTTTCAGGAAACAAAACAATTAACTATATTTTATTGGGACGTTAAGCCCTACCTTCATATTACAATATATATAAAATTTCTATATCTTAATATGACAATATATTTTAAAATGACTTAGGCAGCTGTGTTATGACTTTGACGATAATTACTAAGTCTTGTATATTGTTTCAAACAGTGCGTGGTGTTTGACAGATAGTGAATTTTTGTTACATGTGTAGTTTCTTTCTCAAAATAAACTCACTAGGGAAACCTAACTACGTGCATTTAGAAATACGTGTATGTACATAACGATTCTTTATCATGTTACATTTCAGTGTTTTCCAGCCTGTCAGTCTGTAAAATAAGTATCACAGAAAATAAGAAACTTACGCCGCCAACACATTCTAGTCACTCATACAAACTTTTTACTGATGGAATTTGAGGAGGTAACTTTCAAAACCTGCAAAGTAACTTTTTACTGATTTTGAGAAAACGCGCTACTTTTGACACAGCGTAATACTGAATCTGAGAGGGAACTGACATTTTGATTGAAAAACACATTGACTTTGCATGTTTTAATTACCATGATGTTTTAGCTGTAGACAGGTTATGTGGTGTTAACGACAGCAACTCATTTTTTTTTTTTTAATGTGACTTAGCAGATTTTGAACGTTCCCTCCTCATTCTAAAGTGACATTCCCTCTCTGCTTCAATCTCATTTCACGGCTGCAAATACTCTTCACAAATGCAGGAAAGGTCCACTGTTTCTCTTTAACAAAAGCCGCCGCCTTTCTCTTCTTTTACCAGCTAGAATCGTGACCATGCTCTATGTTAAATACGGCAGACAAAGCGCCAGGACTGTATTCATTGCGTGCATGGGCCCGCGAAACAAATGTGGGTAAATGAATCTGCATGTCGCACATTACACGCATGAATCTTCCTTCACACGGACGAGCAATTACATTTATGTTCACCTTGATCCTTTCACGTGCAGATAAACAGAGACTTTATCACGTGATTAGATATCAATCAATAAGAAAAAAATCGATCAAATTAGATCAGAATTATCGATATTCTAGCAGCGGGCTGCTCTACTCTCGCCAAGATTTTTTTTTTTTAGAAGATGTAGAAGAAGAGGAGGAGGATAGGATGAAGAACAGCAGGTTTAGCTGCGTGTCCTCACGGAAGAAAAACATGTCGAGGAGGAGAGGATCGAAAAGCAGGTGGAGATGCGCTGCGGTAAGGATCAGTATCAAACCAGTCAGCAGAAACTTTGAAAAGACAGAGCACTAGGAAAATTAATTCATGGAACGGTGAAGCGTGTACGAGTTAGTTCTCGTGGGAGAGAAAGAAGGAAGAAAGACAAGTGGCCCAAATCGACAAAGGGCTTGGTGCCATAGCTGAGGTCCAGGGTTCGAGTCCCGCCCGAGTGGGCCGCTCGCTTGCTTATTTTCTTTCTTTCACTCTCGTTTTTTTTTTTTTTGGGCACTAACTAGGCATACACTTCCAAGATCCTCGCCTTTCCATGCATTAAGTATATGGGAGGAAAAGATGGGCAGACGAGTAGTAAACAAAGAGAAGAGGAGCAAAGAAAGGAGTAATAAAATGTTTTTATTTGCATTTTGTATTTTTTTCTGGTATTTTGTATACTTCTTTTATCCCATTTGGGAAATCTGCCCTGGTGTCATTGCAGCCCAGTTACAACTGGAGCAGACAGGTGGTCGCCACAGTGCAGCTCGGTCAGTGGGTTTTTCTTTTTTTGGGGGGGGGGGGGTAGGGATAAATTTTATTCAATTTTGCCCAGGCAGCGGCCTGTTAGCCCTTCTCTTTTCGATTTCCAACGTGCATACAGGTCCTCCGACCCTCCGAATTTTTCGTCCTTATCCGAGAAGACTAGATGCTGCATCCTACACCCCCTCCTCCCATAGGATCGGGGACAGAAAAATATGAGAAAAATCACAAAAATTCCAACATGAACGCACCGACCAGGATTCCAACCCGGTACCTTCAGCATGAGAGGCTAGCACCCTACGTCTAGACCACCGCGTGCCCATAAAAGTTGATTTTTTAGAGTTTACCCAAATCTACTTGAAAGGCACTCGTTGAATTATTGGAAGTGCAAGAATGATTTCCCTCTCGTTCATTTAGATCAAAGTGATACCAGAATATATACACAAATTCCTCACCCAGTCGTATTTGAAAGTTTCACTCAAGTGGTTTCAGATGGTCATTAGGATGCGATCACAGCACATCAGTTTTCTTAATTCTCGAAAAGTAGTGGGAAAAGTGCTGGCTCTATATATGGTTACACGGGACGAGAGACATTGCACAATGCAATAATTGGAATTGGAATCCGCTTTCAGAATGACAAAACAAGGGGTTTTTGGTAAGGATTTTTTCAATCTTCCGTATTGGGTTTTTTTTTTTTTCACACGGGAACCAAGTTAAGCAACAGGTAACACAGGCTGACCCAAACCAGTGAAAGGGGAGAAGGGAGGAGTGGCCGGGTAGAGAAAGAGAAACAGAGAAATAGAGACAGACAGACAGACAGACAGAGGCAGGGAGAGACAGGCAGAGATGGAGGGAGACAGAGAGAGAAACAGACAGACGGATAGAGACAGGCAGACAGAGAGAACGAGAAAGAGAGAGAGACAGAGGTAGGGAGGAGAGACAGTGAGACGGAGAGAGAGAGATGGAGGGAGAGAGACAGCGAGATAGAAAGAGAGAGAGGAGGGGATAATAATAATACATTAAAGTAAATAACCATCATAAAACTGCATGCATGCCTTGCCCTGATTCCACCATTTTCGGCAAATACAAATTCAAAGATTCCTAGGGAGGGGATGGGCAAACTCATTAGTGAATCTCCTCCTCTGAGAAAAAGTTACTCAGTGCACAAAATTAAAAAAAAAAAAAAAATATTCACTGATGCCAAAGAATTTCAGTTTCAGTTGCGAAGACTTCTGAGCTAGTTTCAGTTTCAGTTGCGAAGACTTCTGTGCTAGTATCATATCGCAAGTAGATGCTATATCAAGAATGAGATACCGGACAGCGTAAAGGTCGTATGAATATGAAAGATCTCTAGAGGGTCGGACTGAGAAGGGTAGAACATGTATAACTTGGGTGAAACCGGGGTAGAAAACGGAAGAGAGAGAGAGAGAAAGAGAAAGAGAGAGAGAGAGAGAGAGAGAGAGAGAGAAAGAGAAAGTAGTGGGTGGAAAAAGGATAAAAACTAGAAAGTCAGCGGAAAAAGTTCGAGTCTGAGTTTGGGGAAATGCACGTCGACACGATAAAGCTGAGTTTTCATGTGTATCGAAAGGGCAACAGCAATGAAAGCATCAAAAACCGTTCAAGTAGTGAAATAGAAAGAATGTTTTTTATGCATATGGAAACGCCAATTCCGTACGCTTTTTCTTTTTCCACTTGATGCATTTTTGCCGTTTCCGTACACATGAAAACACAGCTTAACCCTTTCAATACTGCAACAGCATTGCTGTTAACTCTTTACTACTCTATCAGTTACAGGTTTTGTTTTCTCCGTTACTAGCTTTTAAATACAGATCAATAGCCTGATTTAGATTTGTATTTAGTATTCAAAATAACTGAAATACGTGGATCTCAGGATAAACTGAATTTGAGAAATCTAACTTTCATTGTGTCAGTAGTCGAAGGGTTAACGGTTACATTGTGCTCGTGTCGGTAGTCGAAGGGTTAACGGTTACAGTGTGCTCAAGATAAACTGGATTTGAGAAATCTAACTTTCATTGTGTCGGTAGTCGAAGGGTTAACGCTTGCAGTGTGCTCAAGATAAACTGGATTTGAGAAATCTAACTTTCATTGTGTCGGTAGTCGAAGGGTTAACGCTTGCAGTGTGCTCAAGATCAACTGGATTTGAGAAATCTAACTTTCATTGTGTCGGTAGTCGAAGGGTTAACGCTTGCAGTGTGCTCAAGATAAACTGGATTTGAGAAATCTAACTTTCATTGTGTCGGTAGTCGAAGGGTTAACGCTTACAGTGTGCTCAAGATCAACTGGATTTGAGAAATCTAACTTTCATTGTGTCGGTAGTCGAAGGGTTAACGCTTGCAGTGTGCTCAAGATAAACTGGATTTGAGAAATCTAACTTTCATTGTGTCGGTAGTCGAAGGGTTAACGCTTGCAGTGTGCTCAAGATAAACTGGATTTGAGAAATCTAACTTTCATTGTGTCGGTAGTCGAAGGGTTAACGCTTGCAGTGTGCTCAAGATCAACTGGATTTGAGAAA